>JANAVB010031617.1:24132876-24175376 GCA_029216955.1 Iris pallida
ACTGCTCCGTGGCTAAGGGAAAGCCCATCCACGGAGGGGGAGCTGAGGGGCTCTGCGGCTGGAGACGGCCAGGCCACGGCGGGCGGGCCGGTGAAGACTGCTCTGCGGCTGAGGGAAAGCTCGTCCACGGAGGAGAAGCCGAGGGGCTCTGCGGCGGGGGCTGGAGGAGGCCCCGGTTATCACCAGGCCCGACGGTGGGGAGGGAACCGGCTGCAGGGGCACCACGACTCGCAGACGGGGGTGCCAGAACTGACGGAGGAAGGGGAGGCCCAGAAGGGGGCGACCGGCGGCTAGACAAGGAGGGGCGCAGCCGCTTGGGCGTGAAGGTAGTACCAGTGCCACCTCATGGTGAGGGGGTCCTGGTAGAAGCCCACCGACGTGGAGGAGGAAGACGCGACGAGTTTGTCAACGGGGGGAGGGGGAGGGTCCGTTGCGGAAGGGAGCGACTCCGCGGCCGAGATGGCGGGAGACGCCGAGGGATAGTCCACTCCCGCCAGGAGGACGGCCTCTGACAAATCGAGGGGAGCCGGAAGGAGTTCCTTGGCCATGGCGGAGGGGAGCGCGGGAGGAGGACGCCCAGAGGCGGATGGCGCTGAGAGGAGTATCGCCGCCGGAGCAGGGGGAGGAGACGCCGAGGGGAGGAGAGGAGGGATGGCGGGAAGGGCGAAGGGGGAGAACGGAAGGGCTGGAGGAGGGGGGGCGGGGGGCTGATATATATATATATATATATTTTACGTGGGATTTGGAGCAGTCGTTCATGATGAGCCCACTTTCAGCACACCATCGAGTCGGACACTTCTTTAGGACATATGTATCTTACTGCGGTGTGTCTGATATACTTATTTTTCTTTTGGTTTGGATGAGTCAGGTATTCTGCAGGATAGGTAACTGGAATAGATTTCTTAAAAGTGCATCTTATTAGTAATTAGAATTGTGATAAACCTAGTTAGCTAACGTATAAAGCCGTACTCATTGCTTGGTCGTGATTGTTGTATGGAGTCCAGTCTAGTCTAATTTTGTCTAGGCAGTGTCCGAATTGTTTATTTCAGTACATTATTGTTTATGCTTTACTTATTTTGATAAACGATTAAAGACGAAGTTATGTTCAGCAGAAGGGTTATAACCCCGGTCCTTATTTGGTTTATGGTTTATAACTTGGGTACCGGATAGTTTCGAATCATCTTATCATTTGTCGTTCTATATAGTTCTTACATGCTCACATGTCTCAGCTATCTAACATGCTCACATGTCCCAGTTATCTAACATGCTCATATGTACCATTTCTCGTACATTAATCAGTTTAAGTCACATGTTCACATGCTTCCATGTAATTCACATGTCCCCAGTTTACATTATGTCACATATTATTTACCTTATGCTCTATATTGCTTTGTTTATTGTCTTTTCTATTCTCGGGATAAGTGTATTGGAAGTACACTAGTCTCGATCCGCTTTACTTATTTTTGTCTCTATCCATTGCTTTTTTAGTTGTTGCTGGTTTTAGTTCATAGTTTGGCTTCCTTTGTGGTACTTCCTATTTGGGGTCTGACCCGACTGGTTTTGTTTGGCCAGATCTGATAGAGGAGCCCGAAGGATCTTCCGTACCATCTATTCGACGGTGACTATCCGGAGCACCAGAGTACCTTAGTGGGTTTTCCTATATCATTCTCCCACTAGTTATGTACATTATTCTTTTGTGGCATTTAGCCTCCGAGCACGTGTTTAGCTCGTGTTTTGGATCTTGACATTTAGCCGACGGGCCTGAACATGATTTACGTATTCTAGACTATAGCTAGAGCTTTTTATGTATGGCTATTACTCTTACTAGTTCATCACTTTGTATTACTAGCTTCATGATCATCAATGTAAATATAGTTTGAGACGCTTTACTTTTTTATGTCTGATGATCATACTTCTTGTACTATGAATATTTGGCTGTGATTGAGATACCTAGGATTGCTTAACCTAGAACTGATGGTTATATTGTAGTAGTAACCCCCATATCTATACAGCTTATACGTTATTTTGAAGTACAGGAGTACTTTATAATATGTAGCTAGCCTGGTCCGTCCCTACTTGCCAGTATTCTAGTTCTGGGACGGGACATAGGTTTTTGTGGTGGTCCATATAGGTCTGATTTATCATATATGTTGGGGTTACTGATATTTAGATATCCTAGTCACAATTCTTCTTTATTGATATCCTTCGTATTATTCTATATCTCTGATCCTTTGACCTGATATCTGCCTTGATCGTTGATCTTTCCTATTTCCTCAATTTGATCCTTGTGTCCTTTAATTTTCTGGGGCACTGTTCTTAATCCTTTCGATTATCTTGTTTGGGTTCTGCCGATGGTGGGTCACCAATCTTCTGTTAGGCCAATTTTGGAGGCTCAGTCTCAGCATTCAGGAGCAGAATCGAGAGTCGACCTGAGCGCAGTAGTGTCCGTCCATCTCGATCACCCAGCTGTGTCCGTGTAGTCAACAGTCTGAACAGATGTAGTATCTGATCATCCCGATGTGCAAGCATTCCTAAGGATCATGAAGGATATGATGGAGTCACAGCAATAATGAGATCTCATTCTCCAGCAGAGTCTCCAGATGTTGATAGAGCGTAGTAGGAGAGAAATACCAGAGGTATTTCAAGCTGAGGACATGCAGCCAGAAGGAGTACAGATTGGAGACAGAAAGTACTAGTCACCTAGTTAGTCAGCATATCGAGTCCGACCTACTGTAGAGGCAGTACGAGAGCACGAGCATATAGCCAGGAGGACCACATCCAGAACTGGGGGTCGTATGAGGTACCATGCACCCGTGTCAGGATTTTCACCTCGACATCCCTCATCTGTACCACTATACAAATATCCACCATAATACCAGGAATTACCAGTCGTATGTTCCTTCTGTGGAAGGGGAAGGCACGCTCATCTTACTTGTCGAATGGCCAACTTTTTATGTTTGTCATACGAATCACCAGACCACATGATAGGGATTTGTCTCCGGAGGAGTTCAGTTAGATCTTAATCCTTCCAACCTGCAGTTCCACAGTTCGGGGTACCAGCACCAGTTCAGCAAAAGCGAGCTCAGAGGCCTTCATCGACACAGTTCTATGCATTCCAGCAGAAGAAGCCTCAGCAGTATATGCAGGCCCAGGCTCAGAGGCAGAAAGACCAACAGTAGTATCAGGTAGAGTAAGAAGGATATACCTATTGTGTGAAGATAGGACATCTCAGATCACTTTATTGGTCAGTCGGTGGATGATGCTTCCGCTGTGGAGCAGAGGACCATTCTGTTAGCACTTGCCCCTATCCGACTTCTCGAGGACGACCAGCTTTACCAGATGTACCACCTCAGTCCTTTCAGTCACCTCAGTCATCTCCTCCAGCAGTGGATGAGCAGTTAGGGCCAATACTAGATGTTTAGCCATTAGCACAGTATCCTCCGCCATCGTGATTTCAGAGGGTCAGGCAGTGCAGAGCACAGTTGTGTGTGCAGTCTCAGGAACATCTCTAGTATCAACATAAGGGTAGTACCTAGGGAGTCTCAGATACAATCTTTATGGTCTTTTTTCAGTTATGCCCTTTAGATTTATCCTTCAGTAGCAGGCCAGGTAGTGGCAGTATATCTTGGCTTCTTATCGGCGACCTTGTGCCTATATAAGGGGTACAACGGTCGGCTTGACTTATCCAGTGAGTGAATACGAGTTCTCGTCCCACTCTTCTGTCTTTGTATCTTGAGCTACATGATATCTATCACATGTCTCGACTACAAAGGCACGTCCTAGGTAGAGTCATGTCTTATACTAAGTCATTGGTACCGACTTACTTCAAGACTTGACCCCTATCTATTTTAGGAGTCAACGTAGGCCAGCGAGGGCAGGTTCCTACTCAACGGACTCAGGAGACATATTTATTCATATGTCTCCAGCCCTTCTTGATTGTGCTTGTGTTATTTCTTATGCATTTATTTATATTACTATTGCCTTCATTTACTGCTTCATTTATTTATATTACGGTTGCCTTCTTTTACTTATATGCCATGCTTGTTTTATTGAAGTAGTTGTGTTTTCTTGAACTTTTGTTTTGGTTACCATCCTTGACTAGCTTTTGGAAATTTCGAGGATAAAATTTTTCTGAGGATGGAAGAGTTGTGAGACTCATCTCACGGTATCGGTATTTATATACGAATACGTATTTTCGTACTATATTTCGTATTTTTTTGGTTTTCGGAATGCATTAAAAAATTTCCAACTTTTACTTTTTCTTCTTGACCGGCATACCGCTAGTATACCAGTATATACTGACGGCATGCCTGTCACTCTCATTTTCCGTTATATATATTTTCAGTATACGTGTACGAAATTCTGACATTTGTCAGGTGACCCGTGTTTTGACATGTCTTTCTTAGCCTTGCCTTGGTTTAATCTTGTCTTGGTTTAATTTGGTTTGGTTCAACTTGGCATGGTTTGGTTTGGGTTGGTTTTAGATGAGAGGGTTGGTATATAAACCATTTTCTCTCTCTCTCTCTCTCTCTCTCTCTCTCTCTCTCTCTCTTCTCATTACTTCTCATTTATTTCTTCATCTTCTTCTTCATTTACTCCTCCACCAACCCTAGACAAGTACATCTTGTCAAATCTTAAATATTATTATTTTTTATTTTGTTTGTTCTATTCTCTTCCTTGTATGATTCTAAGCCTCTTTAGAACTCGGTGTTTTTTGTTTTAATGTTTACATTTTTGTAGATCTAAGTTTGTATTTTTTTCGGTTTTTCTTTGTTTTGATCTCTTAAACTTTATTATTTCCAAAAACTAATGGTCCTATGTTGTAGAAAATTTTATTCTACCCTATTTTTGCATTTGAACCACTTGATTTTGATTTATTTTGAGTTAGTTGTGCCATTTTTCGTGTTCATAGGTTCCCCACACCTTTTGTGCTGTCGGGACGATGAACAGTGCCGCATGCAGCATTTTTGTCCCATGCCGTGCTTGTGCCGTAGGCATCGTGCAGTACGTAGACAGCGTGTCGTGCATGTGCACACCATGCTCCGTAGGCATTTTTGTTCGCGTGCGCAGCGTGTCCGTGCGCAGATGGCTATTTTTGACTGTTTTTGCCCGTTTGAGCTGTTTTGTAGCTAGAATCTTAAAAAACTCAAAACATGAAAGTTGTAGATCTTTGTCTTGGCTTCAAGATTTTTTTGTTTCACCTTAATTGGAGTTCATATGCGACTGACAATTTCAATCATAGTGTTGATCTTTTGGCATATTTTCTGTACTTGGCCATTTTTGATATTTTCTTCGATTGTAATAAATTTTTAACATGATTAGATGATCTCGTATAGTTAGAGAACAATTGTACACCCTATATACACTTGATACTAGCACATGTTCAATTATTATTATGTGTTGTACTTACTTTTATTTACTCCTTTTCACATGCCATGATATGTCTTTCCTTTCGATTCTTTCTTATATGCTATGATATGTATTGCCATGCCTTCCCGGATTTATTATACTTTGTAGTCTATGCCATGTCTATAACTTCTTTGTTATGGCCCATCGTGGCCCACCAAAGTCACATGTCTTCTTTGCTTACTAGATAGTGGTCCGTCGCGGCGCACTCATGTTACATGTGTTCTTTGCTTAATAGATAGTGACCCATCGTGGTGCACTATCGTACATGTCTTTTCTTACTTACATGATATTGGCCTGTCATGGCGCACTCAGAATGCCACACCCAGAATCGAACAAAAAAATGTTAAGGACTAATAACTAGCTTGATTATCTAGATCATTGGGAGGTGAGAATTTCCCAGTTACCTGCAGCCCTTCATGTTCCGGTCTATATATATATATATTTTTTATATATATATATAATATATATTATATATTATATATATATATATATATATATATATATATATATATATATACATAGGATTTGGAGCTATCTGTCATAATGAGCACACTTCCAGTACACCGTCCCACTATATATATATATATATATATATATATATATATATATATAGGATTTGGAGCTATCTGTCATAATGAGCACACTTCCAGCACACCATTGAGTGGGACACTTCTTTAGGACACACGTATCTTACTCGATGTGTCTGCTATACTTATTTTTCTTTTGGCCTGAATGTGTCGGGTAGTATGCAGGGTAGGTAACTGTATTGGATTTCTCAAAAGTGCACCTTGTTAGTATTTAGGATTGTGATAACCCTAGTTAGCTAATGTATAAAGCCGTACTCATTACTTGGCCGTGATTGTTGTATGGAGTCCAGTCTAGTCTAGTTTTGTCTAGGCAGTGTCTGGATTGTTTATTTCAGTACATTATTGTTTATGCTTTACTTATTTTGATAAATGATTAAATACGAAGTTCTGTTCAGGAGAAGGGTTAAAACCTCGATCCTTATTTGATTTACGGATTGTAACTTGGGTTTCGGAATAGTTCCTAACTCATCTTATAATTTATCTTTACATATAGTTCTTACATGCTCACATGTCTCAGCTATCTAACATGCTCACATGTCCTAGTTATCTAACATGCTCACTTGTACCATTTCTCGTATATTAATCAGTTTAAGTCACATGTTCACATTCTTTCACTTAATTCACATGTCCTTAGTTTATATTATGTCACATGTTATTTACCTTACGCTCCATGTGGCTTTGCTTATTGTCTTTTCTATTCAAGCGATAAGTGCATTGGTAGTGCACGAGTCTCGATTCGCATTTACTTATTTTTGTCTCTACCATTGCTTTGTTAGTTGTTCTTGGTTTTAATTCATAGTTTGGCTTCCTTTGTGGTACTTGCTATTGGGGGTCTGACCCCAATAGTTTTGTTTGGCCAGATCTGATAGAGGAGCCCGAAGGATCTTCCGTACCATCTATTCGACAGTGACTATCCGGAGCACCAGAGTATCTTAGTGGGTTTTTCTATATCATTCTCCCACTAGTTATATACATTATTCTTTTGTGGCGTTTAGCCTCCGAGCACGTGTTTAGCTCGTATTTTGGATCTTAACATTTAGCCTACGGGCCTAAACATGATTTGCGTATTCTAGACTATAGCTAGAGTTTATCATGTATGACTATTACTCTTGCTAGTTTTTTATTTTGTATTACTAGCTTCATGGTCATTCATGTATATATAGTTTGGGACGCTTTACTATTTTATATCTGATGATCATGCTTCTTATACTTTGTATATTTGTTTGCGATTGAGATACCTAGGATTGCTTAACCTAGGATTGACTGTTGGATTGTAGTAGTAATCCCCATGTCTATACAGCTTATACGTTATTTTGGGGTACATGAGTACTTTGGAATACGTAGATGGCCTGGTACGTCCTTACTTGCCAGTATTATGGTTCTGGGGTGTGATAGAACCAAAGTTATGACATAGAAGTTTATAGCTCGATCATGGTCAGAAGATGTATCTTATCACGACGCTGATGCGAAACAACATCCCTTATCCTTGTTTGGTGCAGTGATGTCGCATTGCCTCGATGATGGGATATATGTATTTACTTATGTTCTAGCCTTATTATCTATTGGATTTTATTTTATTCATTTGTGCACCCTTGTGGTACTTACCATTCGGAGTCTGATGCCGCTGGCACGATGGGTTTCAGATCGGAACAGACTTAGGCCAGCTCTCTAATTTTTCTTGTTATATATTAGAACATTGATATATAAATATATATATATATATAGTTGAATGCATTCAATGTTCTTTTTGTTTTTGTAGAATATATCAACACTTATCCTATAAAGCGAAGATCAAACACATCATTGTATTTACACAGAAAAAAGAATAGAAGACAATATTGTAAAAGCATGAAAATTTTAGCAAATGAAGCCTTATGCGCCCAAGCCGATGAGGACATATGCGCCCAGGTCATCTTGTGAAGCTCTATGCGTCCAAGTCATCCTATGAAGCTCTATGCGCCCAAGTCGTCCTGTGAAGCTCTATGCGCCCAAGCCACCCAGTGAAGGAGGGCGCATAGCCTGAAACAGGGCTATGCGCCCAAGCCTGACTCGGTCAAAGCCATGATCAAAACATGCACCGAAGCACACTGCCACGTCAGTCTCCACGAGCAGTAGTGCACCGAAGCATGGGGCCATGTCAACACCACGACCAACCCACGATCTTGCAGCCTGCATGCGCCTACACCCTATGCGCCTAAGGCAGGACTATGTGCCCACATGAAAACCAGCGTGTTTTCCTCATATTGGTGCATAACATCATTCCAGCTCATAAACGACTAAAAAAAGGGGTCTCATCCCTCTTCAAAACACAGAACGGAGAGCATTTTTAAGAGCCAAATTGCTGCACTTCTTGACAGTGAGCCGAGAGTTAGCAATTTTCTTAGGTTTTCTCCCACTTTTGTAATCGGAGTGTCAACGGAGTAAAGGAGCAACTGTCACTCGATCTCCATCGTCCCATTCTCCAGAATTCTTTTTTGTACTCAGGGATCCTCAGCGCAGGATCTCTCAGGCGTACTCGATTTGTGGTACCTTGCGTCAATAAAGAAAAGACAGTATTTTTTCTTCTTTTTGTGTGTGTCCACAAAAATGGCGACTCTGTTGGGGACTACCTTTTCCTCTGACGAGAAGGTGGTGACGTAATTCGATACCGACAAAGTGGGAAGTACTCAAAAGATGCTGATCGTAAAGTTCGATCAGCAGGCGTTCGAAGAGATGCTCTCGAGGGATGGCTCTACTCCTTCAAAATCAGTGAAGCCAAACTAGTCTCGCAAGACTTAGCTTCCGAAGGCTCGCTGTGCATATTCTGCTAGTGTCATAGCAGATATGAAACTGGAGGACTCTGTCATATTGGCGCATGACTCTGCCACAGAAGCTCCCCAAATGGAGAAGGCTCACACCGTTCCGGGCTCTACTAGCCCAGTGACTCCTTTTCTGCACAACCAACAGCAGAGTGTTCGACGCTTGAGACTTGGCAAAGGAAAGCACTACGATGCCAAGAATCGGGGTGTTCAACACTCTGGACAAACTCAGCAAGGCTCATAAACGAAGAAGGCAAAGTTGGGAAAAAATAGCGCTGCTCCACCAAGCATACGCCCAAAGCTATGCACCCAAGGGGATGTTTGGGCGCATAACCCCAATCAGAATGCTTCTGCCGTCGACAGATCAGGCATCCAGGGTCATGCGCCCAGGCTCACTTGATCCATACTATACGACCACATCAAGGTGGCTCAGACATGCTGCCAAGAAGCATGCGCCCAAGGCCAGTCTCCAAGGCCTATGCTTCCACAGCAAAAAGGTAGGCCCCAACGCGTATAGCACGAGGCTGTCTTCAAGGACATCACAGAACTTAGGTATGGAGGTTTCCCCTGAACATAAACTAAGTCTGGATGCGCCTACTCTCCTTACGAACCCGCATATAAAGCTCGGCGATGCATGCAACATTGGTTGTAAGGCAAAACTCCCTTCCACTGACTTGTGCGACATGATAAATCATAAGCGTAAAGCAATGAAGGACATAATAATTCATAGTGCACATCCGTGCACCAGTATTATCATCAACTGTTGTAGCTCCAAAGCAACAAGAGTGCCTCAGAGACAGTCCGTATTCCGACGGCTGTATTTCTCTGACGACGAAAGGCCGATGTGTGTCTCATCCAACATGGCTTCATGGGGTCCCCCTTATGGAAGCCCCTATCAAAGACGGTGGACCACGAACCCAGCTTTCTTTCTCAGTTTCACGAGAAGAAGGAGAAGAAGTCTACCAACAGATGGCCAGCAGGCTGTCACATCTGAAGGAGTCTATATGGGTACTCGGTCAAATGCGAGATTCTGTATGAACGACGAAGACTTCCGATCTGGGGGTAGTATTCCCTCAGAGTCTGAAGCAGATGACCCTCACACTGGGGGTAGCCTTCCAGAGGACGACGATCTCTCCGAGTCTAACGACGACTATCTACCTCTTCTACCTGAAGATGAGGGACTCGTCAACTCGGAGAGAAACAGTATCAGCACAAATTATACTGTTTCTTCTGTTCATACTCGCATGTTATCTACATACATGGTAGATGAAGAAAGACCTGAAGAAGCCAGTGATTAGACCAGTAAACAGCTAGAGGGTCTTGAATCGGTATTCGCCAAAATTACTGATATGCTAACCAGTATCATGGCGGTTCAAGCTGCTGGGGATGTTCTTCCACCTCAACAAAACGTCTCAGCTCATGCTAGTCCATCTCATAGCAACAACCCTCCTTCACTACAAAAGCAGTATCACTCCGTTGTGCCTCTACTGAATCTTACAAATATCGGGGGTGGTCCTTCGCCAACAACGCTTGACAGCCGTTCAGCAGTCGTTTTCCAACACTTGCTCAATCAACAGGATGTAGTTGATTTCTTGATCGCCCGTCTCGACACCATTTCATACAAAGACGAGATTCAGAAGAGGGGGATATCTCAACCTAATCCTCTTGAATGGGAGAACGCTACTTGCCCTCCTAACTACAAGCCGCTGACGCTAAATTCATTTGACGGGTTAACTTCTCCTCGTCAACATATGACATACTTCAACACGCAGACTCTGCACTTACCCAGGGACGATCCATTCTTGTCAAAGCTATTTATTAGCACCTTATAGGGGGTAGCTTTTGAATGGTTCTGCAGTCTACCTGTCGGTTGTATCAATTCGTTTAAATACTTGGAGAGGTTGTTCCTTAACAGGTTTTACGAGAGTGGCATGCATGTTAGTATGTCCACCCTCATCGAGACCAAGCAAAGGAGGACTGAGTCTGTCATCGCCTTCATCAAACACTTCAGGCAGCTAGCACTGAAGATGCCCTTCGGTATACCAGACTCAGAACTTATGGATACTTGTCAACATAACATCCTTCCTACGGTGAAGTTTTGTTTGGGTATACATAAGTATGATATATGGCCCGCTTTTATTGGGGCTGCTGATGCTGCTGAAAATGACGTTCCTAATCTGGAACTACTAGGGTTGAAAACACCCAAATTCGATGACAAGGGCAAGCATCCTTAAACTATCCCTGTCCGTGCGGGTAAAGAGAAAGAAGTCCTGAAGGTCGACACATTCAAAGGAGCTTCCAATTCTCAGGACGCCTCCGACAAGCCTAAGGAGACCTTTTTTTTATGAAGACGATGTCATTACCATCTTTCACACATTGACGAAGGGTAATAAACTGACATTGCCTCCACCATGACGTCCTGCAGAGGCGAACCAACTCAACGATCCCAAGTACTGTCTTTATCATCAGTACGTGCATTATTCTACCAAGGACTGCATCGTCCTGAAGAAGAAGATACAACAGCTCATCGACAGCCAAGTGATCAACCTCAAAGCTGAAGACAAGGTCGTATCTTCTAACACGATCTCTCTTCAGTTTGGTGACATTTCTCCCACAGAAGTCCCAGACGGCGTGGTCCTGATCCCCAAGGCAATAATGGAAGTCGTAAACCTACCGCTAGCTCGTAACTCAACCTTGGTGCCACTCACAACTGAACATGGTGAGATCATGTGGGTCCATCCGGACCTTGTGCAAGAAGTAACGTAGGGGGTGGTACCTCCCAAAGCAAAAAGGGGCAAGAAATACAAGCCATGCCATATGGTGTCTTCTCCCATCTACGAGGTTCTATCTGGCGAGACGCAATCGAAAAAGACTTATCTTCGAACGTACGATCCCGCACAAGAAGAAGTAGTACCTTCTCAAGCTCCTACTACCCCACAAGCTCAGAAGCTGGCCCGTATAAGCCTTTAACTACCGACAAAGCCAAGCAGAAGGAGACGCGGTTTGACAAGTCTCTGAAGGCGCGAGCTCCCGAAGGCATGGATCGGCCCTACAACTTTGACATACTGGCACCGCTAGCCAATACACCTGCCAGGTTGTCTCTGTTCGATCTGTTGCGACTCTCCAAAGAAATGCGAAAGCTCTTAAGTGAGGCATTACTACATGTCGACTCTTATCTCGCTGAAGTCAAAGCCCACGCTGAAGACCCTGTCTCCTATCCTCACTGCCACAGTACTATGGAAGTGGTGTCCAACATCACCTTTTCACATGAGGACATGCTACTCAAAAACAATAGTCATGATAGACCCTTGTACTATATAGGGTATATCGGGGCGATCTAGGTGGACCGCATGCACATCGATCAAGGATCCTTCCTCAGCATCATTCCTAGAAGTTTGTTTCAAATTATGGGAATCCCTCTGCACAAGCTATCTGCAACCAATACAACTATCATGGCTTTCAATGCTGGTCGAAGCCACCCGCTGGGCAAGGGAGTTGTTCCAGTATTTGGGTATCATTCCAGTATAATTCCAAGGGAGTGGTTCCAGTATTTGGGTAATGTCCACATGTCTACTCTAATATTTCTCCGCCCACTAGTGCAAGTGAATCCAGAAAACGACACGAGAAATTGAGATGAGTCCAGCCAAACATAATGATACCAGCAAGAGATTCTAGAGTGATTCAAGTAGGTGGTTCCAGTAGTGATTCCAGAAGGTGATGCCAGAAGTGGTTCCAGAAGGTGATGCCAGTAGTGATTCCAGAAATAGAGGCCAGACAAATGGTATGTGTGTCGCATACATGAATCTAGAAATATCCATACGTGTTGTAAGAATCACATAAAACTAACTAGAACTGAAGTACAGTAAATGACAAGTAAATGAAAGAACTATCAGAGAATGTACTTGCCTGATACTCTGAAAAGAGTAATATAATATCAGATGTCTGCACCGGAGTCACAATGTCCTAAATAGAGCAGTATGGGTTATAATGTGTTTAAAACAAGGTAAATGAAATCTACGATGCAATCTACATGATTTCTGGGTCAATCTAGGTCAAAGTCAACTCTAAGTCAAACCTGGTCAACTTTCTAGGTCAAACTAGGTCCAAGTCAAACTAGGTCAACTCTGGGTCAACCCAAGTCAATACTCTAGTCAAACTAGGTCTAAGTCCGTCAACTCAAGTCTAAACAACCATCCATAGGTCACTCTAACACTAGGCTATATACCAAATAGATTCAATATATAAATATATACATTCATGCATATGGAGGCATACATTGGGTACTACCTTATCATTGAGCATACATTGTATATCATTCTATATTACATTACATGGCATTGAGGCACACAACATGCAAACATTGCATATACCAATGCATTTGATAGTGCATTACATTGCCTATATGCATATCTTTATTACAATATATTCATAACATATATGAATGCAACCTTAAGTACATATTTCTGCATATCTAGCATTTAGTTTAACATACATGGGATACCTACATTACATATGTGGATACATAGCATTACATTCATGTATATATAGGTACATATATATACATATTTAAAAGAGGAAAGGAAGAGACTGAAATGTGAGATTCACACTCAGTTTAATTGTTAACCAACTGACCAAGTTGACTCTTGAAATCTCAGTTTATCATGAGGGGATTTATTCTCAGAAATTTAAGTTTTCAGTTAACAGTTAGAGACAGGGGTTGTAGAGTGTAGGGATGTGTAACATGATGTGGTGTGCAATCAATGTGTTCTCAGGATACATAGCTTTGAGAGTGTGTGTGTAGATGTGAAATAGGTTAGTGCATATTATGGAATGTGTGGTACATGAATGTATGGACTGTAACTATGATACAGGGACTGAACTTAAATAAATGGGTGGGACTGAAAATTGAACAGGTAATATTCAAGGGTGACTGAGCAATTGCTCTGGGATTAAACCCTGAGAACAACTCTCAAAGAACTGAAAACAATCAAAGGTTCACGGCAACTGTTCAACCCAAATTATGAATGCAACTCAGTAAACCAACTTAACATATATCAAAATAGAATCACAGTTCATGCTTACTGCAACCCGACAGTATCAGAGAGACCTCATGTTCAAACTAAATTCAAAATGCTAGTTTGAAACCAACTTTGAAACCAAAACAAAATGCCAATTTTGAAATCAATTCAATGTATTTCAAGCATTCTCAGGAATTCGGCAATGACAGAAACCAATCAAGCAATGAGTGTAATCTCAGAATTTAGGAAAATGACAGTTTTACTCTTAGCTAACAGTTGAATTCAATGCCCAATACCCAATCGAAATCCCTTTATTAATTTGTTAACAACAACCTAATCAGTGAACTAACATAATGTGTAAATGTATTAAACATGGCAAAATAAACATAAAAATCAGTTCAACTGAATTTAAATCTAGCATTAAACTAATTAGTACAAAATCTTAGAATTTATCAGTTTGCACGTGCAACAATCCATCCCAAAACTTAATTCGAAATTTAAAACCTACACCAGTCAATAACCAATCATTGTGGTAATATAATACACCTGTGTAGTGATTCTAACATGAAATTAATCATTAAAAATCAGTTTAAACTGGAAGTAAAATCAGAATATGAGAAAACAGGACTGCGTATCAGTCGATTAGGGAGAATTCGAACATCAAACCCATGTTAAAACTATGAATTAAAGGTTGGTAAACAATCATGCACATCCATACGTGTTGTACAAGTGGTTTCGTGTCCACACAATCAGACACGAAGTGTCCAGACACGAAAAACACAGAGGAAAGGACAAGTATACACAGTGTGGCGCGCGTGTGTCCGTGTCTCGTGAGCACGACACCAAGCTCAACACGCCTCGTAGTCAAAACCACGTGTAGTCCAACACTAGGGTTACACACTGGACATGACACGAGGTATCCACGGGTCGCGTGTCCTGTGCACAAAACACGTATCAGTGGTTCGAAGCTGGTATACTCAGCACAGTACGAAATCAGTGCAGGTCAATTTCCTTCGTGCACACACGTCGAAAACCCGTGAAAATTTATAAGTGTCGTGTCAGTCACTAGGGCAACGTGTCTATCAAGTTTCATGACCTGAGTCGCCGTGTCGTGTCCGCTAGGACACCCGAGCAGCAGGACAGCCGCACGAGCCCCGTGCGGTGTCTCGTGCTGCATGTCCAAGTGCCAAAACAGTGCCCAAACGTGTCCAATTTTGACTCAGTCAAGTTGGGTTGTAAAATACACCTATTAGGCTACACAACCATGTAATTAGTTTTCAAAATTAATAATATTTATTTCTATGTGATATTTTGTCGAACACGTATTTAAATAAACCGATACGTATCCGATACGGACACAAAATGACACCGGATTCCTACCAAACTTGGGCTACACCTAGGAGGACCCTAAATGAATGCATCTGCGAAAAGAAATCGAGAATTTAATAGGGTTTGTAGGGTTTTACCTATTGAGTGTTCAAACTCAATGTAAAGAGCCTCGATTCGACGTCTTCCTCAATTTTCTCCGGTTCAACCGTCCTCGAACCTTGCTAGCAAGCACCCACAAGTATCCTCTACTATTGGGGACGATGATGCAATTAATTTGACTCAATTTGGGCTCAATTTGGATTAATTGGAAGAGGTTTAGGGAAGAACAAGTAGGGCTTTTCTAGGTTATGTAAAAGAGGCATTTATTTCTTAAGTGGGATACTTATAGGAGGGAGGGAGATTGTATGGCTGTTGAAACTATTAGGCTTAGGGTCTTAGATGAGTGGTTGAGGTTCCTCCACCAAATTCCAAGCCTTCCTATTGGTTAAGGCTTTTTTTCACAAATATCTCAAAAGAAAATATCCTACCTTAATAATATCTAGATACTAACCTTGGCACTTAGTAGGAATGTTCTAATCTTAATTCTAACCTCATGACTAATCTATGTTAGGTTAACTTCTAGGTTAAGGCTTCACTAAAAGACTAGCACAATATTTAATTAATATAAATTACAAATTCACAAAATTGTCAAAATGACCAAAATATCCTTAGGCTAAAAATTGGCAATATGAAATTCTAATCACGTGACTAGGCTCCTTTGGTCATGGTTAGTCTCTAGGCTTAGCAAAACTAGGATTTAGCTAGTTAACCATCAAAATTACCAATCAACATTTTAAATAATTTTAAATTGATTAAAAATCACCAAAAATCATAATATGATTTAAATATTATTATTAAATAATTATAATCACAAAATTTCAAAATTACCCTCATCTGAAAAATTGGGTGTTACAAGTCTACCCCCGTAGAAAAATTTTGTCCTCGAAATTAAGATGATCGTACTCCTGCTAGGTCAAACCCCCAAATCAAACAAGGTCGAAAGATAACATGCAATCATAGTCCTACTGGTGGTGATTCCACAGTCTCGAACAGGGTAACTATGCTATCTAGCATATCACAAAATATCCTAACAGGTACTAATGGAAATCACATATGAAGGTGGGAGAGAGGAACAAGGAGGTCAAACCTGCTAACCCGTCACCTGCAGCGTCAGTCTCCTCGACTGCCATAGCAAAAGCTCCACCCCTCTGGTGCTAAGCTACAGGTGGCCTAGCTCCCCCAAGAAGAGGTGCAATAGGGACAATCTATCATCTTGTGAGCACCAGACCCACAGAATAGACAAACCTTCAGTCTTCTCCTACAAGACTCCCAAACATACCCCTATCTTTCGGCAGTAGGCACAAGTCAGCACCCTGCGGTCCTGTCCTCTAGGCTGATGTTGTGCCTGCTGTAGCTGTACGTGAGGCCTCTTGGCCGGACCTCCACTGCTACTGGGTACATGAGTATCTCGACCCCTCTTCAGTTTCAACCCTAGATCATCCTCTGCTGCCATAGCTCCTAATAAGATCTCCGCGAAAGAAACATCCATGTTGCTCTTGGTCAATGACCAGACCTCTCTGATCAAACCTCTGCGGAACTTCATCGCCTTCGTCTTCTCATTCAAGTCCTCAATGAATCTGCTCAGTCGGCAGAACTCTCCCGCATATTCCCCGACTGTCTGGCTCCCCTGAGCCAGGCTCTCAAACTGTGCCTCTATGCCTCCAAGTGCTACATCTGGAAAGAACTGCTCCTTGAACAGCGTCTTGAAGGATGTCCAAGTCTGTCCCTCGGTTCCCACTCGGGGGTCTATCTGGTACCAGGTGCGGGCCAGGTCCTACATCTGGCTTCCCGCAGCCTCTACCTGAAGTCGAGCTGGTATCTCTGCTAGCCGAAATATCTCCTCAATGTGCTCTATCCAGTCATCCGCATAGTGGATGCCCTTCGTACCAAAGGAAATCCCTCCGACACATCTTCTGAAACTCCTGAATACCTGGCATCCTCTGATGGCACTGATGTGTTTATCCTTCCTGTGGCTGTACGGTAATCATCTCCACTGTCGTCCTGACCAGCTGGTGAGCCTCGTCTATACCCTGACAGAAATCGGCAGTATGACATTGCTGCTGGTACTGGTGGGACTCCAGAATCCCCTCCACAAATAAAAATAGGTGCACAGCGTCAACCAATCCTTCAGGTTGCTGCTGAAACACCTCAGGGATGACTGGGGTCGTCCTCTGAACAGGTGGAGGTATACCTCCAATGGCTATAGTAGCTCCTGTCTGATCAGGAACAGAAGGTGCTACAGTCTCAACAGGCTGCTGCAATGGACGAGAGGTGGCAGACCCCTCTCCAGCGGCTGCTGTACTAGAGCGATGTGATCGTGTCTCCACCATCCTGAAGACAGATCGAAAAGGAAGTCAATACTGAGCAGAAATCGATAAAAATCAAAGGAGGACAGTTTATTTCAAAGAAGGCAAATCAGTACGATATGTAGATTGCATGATTTAAAGCAAAATTTTCCTAACTGTGATTGAGTACCTCTCTGTTAAAACCTATCTCTCAATCCAATCGTAGGCTGTAGTGATACTCTAGTTCGAATACCACTACATAAACTCGACCTGCATGGGACACCACTAAAAACGTGTCACGACCTGCACCCTGTGTAGGGGTACGAGAAATGGGTACGTCCAGCCTACGCCGCAGTGTCGGCGGTAGAACGCTGTCCTAGTTTACTATCTAATCAGCAAATCATGCAATTATATAATATACTTGTCAAATCTCAACTCCGAACGGAGGACAAGTATAGATATAATAAATCTCAATCACAGTCTAAGAACGATAAGATGACACAGAAGTTTATAACTAAAGACTAAACAACAACATTTATAAACTACTAAATAATAATATCTCAAATAAACTCAAATACAAACTCGTATCTCAAGTTATTATAATTCAAGCTCTAAAATACAAAAACTAAACCAAGTCTACTAGCTAGTCTCCCGATCACTCCTGAGTATCGGGGCCATAGGTAGCTAAGCCATCTCCTGCTCCAAGGCAAGTAGGGCAAATGTCCTCGGAGTAATCATCTGTAATATTTTCAACTGGTCCAGTCAGGACAGGAACGAGTACAATTCATCAAAAAATTCAAGTAAATGACAGAGAACTATAAAGCAATTATAGACAGTTTTATTGATAAACATGGTAGTTTGTATACAGGTGATGGTATAGAGAAACAGTTAAGATACAAGAAAAGTAAGGTAAGTAAAACAAGAGAAGAATCATGGCAATGAAGACTGTAAAATAGAAACTAGCTGAACTAGAGTAACATGATATAAGTCCAGACAGTAAATGTAGACAAGTGTAACTCCAATGTAAGTCCAGCACAAGACGAATCCAATACAAGATAAATCTAGTAAGGGACGATTCCAGTCATAGTGATCAATGATTCCAGGGTGAGTCCAGCCTATACTCTAACAGTGTGTTTTAAAATACCGAGATCGACATGTAAACGGCTGTAGGTAATACGGCACACCGCACACTCGCAAAGTGTGGGATGGCTATCATTCCATTATAATTCCAAGGGAGTGGTTCCAGTATTGGGATAATGTTCACATGTCTACTCTAATATTTTCCACACACAAGTACAAGTGAATCCAGAAAATGACACGAGAAATCGAGATGAGTCCAGCCGAACATAATAATACCAGCAAGAGATTCCAGAGTGATTTAAGTAGGTGGTTCCAGTAGTGATTCCAGAAGGTGATGCCAGTAGTGGTTCCAGAAGATGATGCCACTAGTGATTCCAGAATAGAGGCCAGACAGATGGTATATGTGTCGCATACATGAATACAGAAATATCCATACGTATTGTAAGAATCACATAAAACTAACTAGAACTGAAGTACAGTAATTGACAAGTAAATGAAAGAACTATCAGAGAATGTATTCGCTTGATACTCTGAAAAGAGTAATGTAATATCAGATGTCTGCACCGGAGTCACAATGTCCTAAATAGAGCAGTATGGGTTATAATGTGTTTAAAACAAGGTAAATGAAATCTACGATGCAATCTACATGATTTCTGGGTCAATCTAGGTCAAAGTCAACTCTAAGTCAAACCTGGTCAACTTTCTAGGTCAAACTAGGTCCAAGTCAAACTAGGTCAACTCTGGGTCAACCCAAGTCAATACTCTAGTCAAACTAGGTCTAAGTCAGTCAACTCAAGTCTAAACAACCATCCATAGGTCACTCTAACACTAGGCTATATACCAAATAGATTCAATATATAAATATATACATTCATGCATATAGAGGCATACATTGGGTACTACCTTATCATTGAGCATACATTGTATATCATTATATATTACATTACATGGCATTGAGGCACACAACATGCATACATTGCATATACCAATGCATTTGATAGTGCATTACATTGCCTATATGTATATCTTTATTACAATATATTCATGACATATATGAATGCAACCTTAAGTACATATTTCTGCATATCTAGCATTTAGTTTAACATACATGGGATACCTATATTACATATATGGATACATAGCATTACATTCATGTATATATAGGTACATATATATACATTTTTAAAAGAGGGAAGGAAGAGACTGAAATAGTGTGAGATTCACACTCAGTTTAATTATAAACCAACTGACCAAGTTGACTCTTGAAATCTCAGTTTATCATGAGGAGATTTATTCTCCGAAATTTTAGTTTCCAGTTAACAGTTAGAGACAGGGGTTGTAGAGTGTAGGGATGTGTAACATGATGTGGTGTGCAATCAATGTGTTCTCAGAATACATAGCTTTGAGAGTGTATGTGTAGATGTGAAATAGGTTAGTGTATATTATAGAATGTGTGGTTCATGAATGTATGGACTGTAACTGTGATACAGGGACTGAACTTAAATAAATGGGTGGGACTGAAAATTGAACAAGGTAATGTTCAAGGGTGACTGAGCAATTGCTCTGGGATTAAACCCTAAGAACAACTCTCAAAGAACTGAAAACAATCAAAGGTTCAGGGCTACTGTTCAACCCAAATTTTGAATGCAACTCAGTAAACCAACTTAACATATATCAAAATAGAATCACAGTTTATGCTTACTGCAACCCGACAGTATCAGAGAGACCCCATGTTCAAACTAAATTCAGAATGCTAGTTTGAAACCAACTTTGAAACCAAAACAAAATGCCAATTTCGAATTCAATTCAATGTATTTCAAGCATTCTCAGGAATTCGGCAATGACAGAAACCAATCAAGCAATGAGTGTAATCTCAGAATTTGGGAAAATGACAGTTTTACTCTTAGCTAACAGTTGAATTCAATGCCCAACACCCAATCGAAATCCCTTTATTAATTTGTTAACATCTACCTAATCAGTGAACTAACACAATGTGTAAATGGATTAAACATGGCAAAATAAACATAAAAATCAGCTCAACTGAATTTAAATCTAGCATTAAACTAATTAGTGCAAAATCTCAGAATTTATCAGTCTGTACGTGCAACAATCCATCCCAAAACTCAATTCGAAATTTAAAACCTACACCAGTCAATAACCAATCATTATGGTAATATAATACACCTGTGTAGTGATTCTAACATGAAATTAATCATTAAAAATTAGTTTAAACTGGAAGTAAAATCAGAATATGAGAAAACAGGACTGCGTATCAAGTCGATTAGGGAAAACTGGAATTCGAACATCAAACCCATGTTAAAACTATGAATTAAAGGTTGGTAAACAATCATGCACATCCATACGTATTGTACAAGTGGTTTCGTGTCCACACAATCAGACACGAAGTGTCCAGACACGAAAAACACAGAGGAAAGGACAAGTATACACAGTGTGGCGTACGTGTGTCCGTGTCTCGTGAGCACGACACCAAGCTCGACATGCCTCGTGGTCATAACCACGTGTAGCCCAACACTAGGGCTACACACTGGACATGACATGAGGTGTCCACGGGTTCCTGGCCTGAGCACGAGACTCGTATCAGTGCTTCGAAACTGGTATACTCAGTACAATATGAAATCAGTGCGGGTCAATTTCCTTCGTGCACACACATCGAGAACCTGTGAAAATTTATAAGTGTCGTGTCAGTCCTAGGGCAACATGTCTATCAAGTTTTATGACCTGAGTCGCCGTGTCATGTCCACTAGGACACCCGAGCAGCAGCGCAGCCGCACGAGCCTCGTGCGGTGTCCCGTGCTGCGTGTCCAAGTGCCAAAACAGTGTCCAAACGTGTCTAGTTTTGACTCAGTCAAGTTGGGTTGTAAAATACACCTATTAGGCTACACAACCATGTAATTAGTTTTCGAAATTAACAATATTTATTTCTATGTGACATTTCGTCGAACACGTATTTAAATAAACCGATACGTGTCCGATACGGACACGAAATGGACACGAATTCCTACCAAACATGGGCTACACCTAGGGGGACCCTAAATGAATGCATCTACGGAAAGAAATCGGGAATTTAATAGGGTTTGTAGGGTTTTACCTATTGAGTGTTCAAACTCAATGTAAAGAGCCTCGATTAGACGTCTTTCCTCGATTTTCTCCAGTTCAACCGTCCTCGAACCTTGCTAGCAAGCACCCACAAGTATCCTCTACTGCTGGGGATAATGATGCAATTAATTTGACTCAATTTGGGCTCAATTTGGAAGAACAAGTAGGGCTTTTCTAGGTTTTGTAAAAGAGGCATTTATTTCTTAAGTGGGATACTTATAGGAGGGAGGGGGCTTGTATGGCTGTTGAAACTATTAGGGTTAGGGTCTTAGATGAGTGGTTGAGGTTCCTCCACCAAATTCCAAGCCTTCCTATTGGTTAAGGCTTCTTTTCACAAATATCTCAAAAGAAAATATCCTACCTTAATAATATCTTGATATTACTAACCTTGGCACTTAGTAGGAATGTTCTAATCTTAATTCTAACCTCATGACTAATCTAGGTTAGGTTAACTTCTAGGTTAAGGCTTCACTAAAAGACTAGCACAATATTTAATTAATATAGATTACAAATTCACAAAATTATCAAAATGACCAAAATACCCTTAGGCTAAAAGTTGGTAATATGAAATTCTAATCACGTGACTAGGCTCCTTTGGTCATGGTTAGTCTCTAGGCTTAGCAAAACTGGGGTTTAGCTAGTTAACCTATCAAAATCACCAATCAACATTTTAAATAGTTTTAAATTGATTAAAAATCACCAAAAATCACAATATGCTTTAAATATCATTATTAAATGATTATAGTCACAAAATTTCAAAATTACCTACATCTGAAAAACTGGGTGTTACATCTTGCTTATACATCCATCCTACTATCTTTCTATCCATAAGGCCTTGGTAGACTAATGGGTTATCACTACACCAAAACGGACAATTTGTGACAAATAGAGTTTTCCAACAACAACGTATTAGAACTGTTGTTGTATTTTCGATAGATTAAAATTGTTGTTTAACAACATAACCTACTTTACTAATATATTATATTTGGATGTGATAGCTTAAACCAGTTGTTTACCATCAAAACTCCGTCGAAAATTTTGCCTCCCAAATTCCTTGAAAATTTTAGAAGCCAAAATTTTTGCTAAACCTGCGCCTGAACCCGCTGGAATTTTTCTTCTGCTCAAAACTTTCTTTCTCCTATTTTTCTTCACTTTTGATCTTTTTTCCCAAAAGTTCTCCTCCCAAAATCCTAATCATGCTGGAACCTGTACCCTCGCAGGCCCTTCTCTCAATCCACCACCAGGTAATCAACTCCTTTCTAAAACTTCTCTTCCATCTTCCATGACCCCGCTAGAACTCGCGCTGCCGCTGGAACCTTCCTGCATCTGTAACCGCCCCGTCCCTGGAACTGCCCTGCCACCTTGTCGTCCTTTGCTTCCTTCTCCGCCCTTGCTCTCTTCCGGAGGACGACTCCTACGGGCGGACGACGGAAGGGCGATCCAGAGTTTAATATTAGGTTTTTTTAAAATCTTTTCTAGGGTTTAATATTAGGGTTTTTCTAGGGTTTTATATTTTTGTATTTTCTCGATCCTCCGTTCTTTCTAAAAGTATTTACCATTTTTTTGTTCTCTCTCTAGGTCAGCGGTGGAAGAAGAGACTTATAAATCTCAAGCAAGAAGGGACTTCTAAATCTGATAATGTTGTGCGGGCTGGACTTACTCCTAAGTACAGGGATGTGCAGACCCTATGTTCTATGCTAACATAAAAACCGGTTAGTATGTTAATTCTCTTCTACTTTTGATTACTTTGAATTTGTTAACTTGCAAACTGACTCTAAATCTGCTACAAGGTTTTTGTGTTATGTAATTTTTAATTTACCTAGAATATTCATACAATAATATTTGCTTTTGTTAAACTTCTAAGCAATTTCTTTTGTGAGGTATGCCATTTACTCTTTTGGTACTTGCAATACTTGGTAGTCCAATATTATGGCCTATTCTAGTTAGCAAAATTAAAAAACAAATACTTATAAGTTGTAACTTAATGATTACCCTTTGCCATGTTTTTGTAAGCTTATGGATGTATGTTTCCAAAGTGTTTGGTGGATTTTGTCGAGTTCCTTGAGAAAATCATTTAGTTAATAATGCTTGTACTATGAATAGTCATCATATTTCTTGACAGCTAGTTAGTTAAGACACTTGGACACTCATTCTGCAAGAAAGAACATGTAAATAGAGCTCGCTGTTTGGCTAACCCAATGTTCATCAGATTCTATCTTTTTCTAGTAGCAAGTCAGATAGGAGATAATATATCTTGTGCTTCGTGCAATTTTTTTTTTTGGTTTAATACAAAAGAAAATTAGTTTTTGATAAATAATGGACATTCGTCCTGCATTTATATCATTTATGAATAAGGGTATCATCTGATTAACAAAAAAAGCTAAATTAAAAAGAGGATCCTCCATATACTTAGAAGAGATGTACTGTTTTATATTTTGTTGGGGTCTATGAATGTACATGGATGTACTCTTCCGGTGAGATATAACTATATGACTAGGATGGCTTTTTCTTCTTGTTACAATACATGGAGCCATTTAACCATCATGTTGTCTCATCATCAATATTTTGAAAAATGCATATTCTGAACCACACACATTAAATATCTTAGATGCCATGAGGTGCCCAGATCATTGAACAAAGGAGAAAAGTACATACTAGAAATACGTAACATATAAAAACTAAAATTTAATCAAAGTTAGCAACGGTCATTATTGTTATAAAGTTCAAATTTTCAACTTAAAAATGCTTTAGTAAAAATGTGAAAATAAGGTGTAGAACGTGAGAAGTTTTTTTTTTTGTGAGGAGAAAAGGATTTATATGGCTAAGTTGCTTAGCCAATCAAAGACTAAAGAAGTATCTAAGAAGCAGTTTCATATGCCTGTAAAATAAAGGAAACTCACAAGTTAAACCAAGTATCTTGGACACAATACGGAACTATTAGACAGAGCAATCGAACAATTACCGAAGAAGGGATTGCGTATTGCAATCCATTTAGTTATTTACTAGGGACTTTGCCTTGGAAGCAAGTATCTTTAGTCAGATAAGAGATATTCATAAGAAGGTTTTCATTAATCTAGAATGCTAGGGTCTAAGGAGATGAGAAGTAGATTTTAGTCAAATTTGGCACCAACAAACCCAACCCCACCTTTTTTTTCTTTTACTGTGACAGACAAAAAGTTGACCAAAAGTATCTAATAGTAATCTGATTTTAGTGAATTTTCTAGTTCTGGTTTCATGGCACAGTTTCAGATGAGCTTGGCCGAAATCAGGTAGTCTGATATAAGATTGCTACGGTATCTTTCGCCATAAATTTTTGAGTTGTTGAGCAATACCGATTCTCTGGTGCAGATTCTCATTAGTTCTGCTTAAATGTTGAATGATACAAATAACTCGTACCGATATATTAACTCTTATGGACTAAATCCATTTATTTTGAGTAAAATTATCCGTTGTAAACAGGCAATTTGGTTTCTGCTATATGTACTGTTTATAACCTAAGGTCAAATATTTACAAGAAAATAAGTGATGTTTCAATCAGGCCCCATATTTATATGTGATTTTTTTTCAAAAAAATTGGGACTATATTGCTTGAGAGAGAGAGAGAGAGAGCAGTTGCTTTGAGCATTATATTTATTTTGTGCATGTTTAGTGTTCCATAATATGAAGTACAAGAGTGTAAAACGACATAAAAATCGTAAGGTTGTAAACGTATATGAGCTACACTTCTACAGTGATTTACCTTGAAAAAACCACATGCTTCGGTTTTAAGGAAGAATTGTATTTTCTGTGGACTGTCCATCTATCTACATAACCTCAAGTTAACTCTGGTCTTAATATTTGTATACTTATCAACTTGTGTGGAAGTGCTCCTTTACTGGTTATATACAACTTATGGTGCCATAACATAATCATATTATTCCTATTTCTACAAAACTACAAGGGTTTCCTGAAATTCTCCGAGTGATTCCCTCGAGTCCATACATATTACGTTATACGCCTCCGGAGAATTAGTTGTGCTTTCTGCAATTCCTGGTCCATCTCTCTTTACTGTAATGGCCGATGAGGGAAATTGAAGATTGGATCAACCCCAATGACTTTTGAAATAAAACATGCGTTGGACAACATAAAAGAAGTGGAATTACCAGCCAAAGATGAAGTCATGATGGCCAAGGAAGGAGATGCTTTTTTTGTGCCTGTTTTGAGCATTTTTGTTTAAATTTTACTAACATACATATTCTAGTGAGATTTCAATCCTAGACTATTATTTTTCTTGTCCGCGCTCATTGACCACTTTAAAGTTAAGTGGAAGTTATTGAGTTAGAGGTAAATTAAGAAAATAGACAAACTAATCTTCTCCTATTCTTAACATCTTTTTCAACTATATTATGCCAACTTTTAGATTCCCAATCTTGTTCCCTTTTTTATAAGTCTTCATTCTCATCTCTTTGTCAATTACTGAAAGTACACGATTGTCCATTGATTGCAATAGCTAAGTTTTATTGTTATTCCTTTTTATGCTTTTTTTTATTTGCAAGCCTTCATTCTCAACCCTTTGTCAAATTACTGATAGTACATGGCTGTTCAGTGATGCAGTAGCCCATCATATTTTACCACTATAAACTTCTAGGCATGTAAGTTACTAGCAGTGCATATTCTTTTGATTTATGTTTGTGTTACAAGTCTTAGTAGTCCATGTAGTCTCGAAAAATGCTTCTGATTACATTATAAAGGAGAATTCATGCCTAAATGCTCTGTTATGTATCAAGTCTTGGTAGTCAATGTAGTTTCAATGTTCCAGTTTTACTACTTGATGAATATATATATGTTAAATGAGATTTTCACACAAAATACTGTTTCCATGTTTTCATTACTGATGTCTTTTTAACATGTTAAATTTTGCCTCTTTTTAACACTGTTTCCATGTTTCCTTTGGTATGATGGTATTTTGCTCATAATTCTTTAAAGGACTTTGAGGTTAAGTTCTTGAACACCAAACTTTGTAGTAAATGTTCGTGTCTATTCTTTGTTGGTGTTTTTTGCCTTTGGACTGGAAAAGATAGTCCCACATCGGCTACACCAAATTGTGAGTATCTCAATATAATGCATTGCTTGTGTTGAGGTGTGCACATGAGGTGTAGTGGGGCACAAGTTTGTGCCATGTGGGAGTATTTTCCTAGAAGGAAAAAGGATTAAATCCAACAAGGAATGCAAGTTGATTTTTGTTGTGCGGACTTGGACTCGGACAAGGACTCCAGGATGTCTCGTGCATGCACGGGAGTGTTCGGGGGGTAGGCGTGGACTGGCACACTTCTATGCTGATTGTGGGATGATCTAAAATATCAAACTCTATTTTTGAGTATTGGTATTTTAGTCTCACATCGGATAGGAGAAGAGGTGAAGTCTCAACTCCACTCTATAAATAGAGCCCCTTGGCCTCCTTTGAAAGAAGCACCAAGAAGAGAGTTGAAGGGAGTCTGTTAAGTCCAGGAAGCCCGTTCAAGTCTCAAATATTGACTTACGAGCGTTCCAGAAGTTCTTCGTGAGCTTGCTGGTTCCTGGAAGCTGTTCGTGCTCGTGTGGGGCGAATAAAGCTTTGAGCAATGGTGGTTCATTCACCCCAGCATCTCATTCTCGCTTGTCTTCGCTGCTGTTGCCTTTTACAGTAACTTCTTTTTAGAAGCTCTACTGCCGATAGTTGCTTACACAAAGTCTCTTTAGATTTTTTGTGTATTACGTAGAATCTTTTTAGATCCTCGTAATTCAGAATCCTTAAGGATCTCTGTTGCACATCTTCTTTAAGGTGCTGCATTTGAAATATTGTGTGTATAATTGTTTCAGTTTCAGAATTTTCTATCGAAAATTGTGCCTCGGCACTAACAATCTCAAAGCTTTATTAAGAAGATGGATAATTCTCGTGCTTCGCTCATCGATACCGGCTTTAACAAGTTGGAGAAATTCGATGGCGAACACTTCCAGATATGGAGACGAAAGGTCACTTTAAATCTTCAACTCGTGAATGTTGATCACGTGCTGTCAGAAGAAGAACCTGATCGTTCCAACCACTGGATCTGCTGCGGCTGTGGCCGCTGCTACGACCAAGCAAGCGAAGTGGAAGAGAGAAAACAATATATGCAAACTACTGATACTCAATTCCATGGAAGACTCTCTGGCAGAGTCCTACTCCAAGAAGACATCTGCCAAAGAGATATGGGACTCCTTGGAAAAGCTCTATAAAGATGACGAGAACCGGTCCAAGATCTTCATGGTAGAAAAATATCACAAGTGGACCTTCGAAGATGAGAAGGCGATGCTGCCCCAAGTGAAGGAGTTCTGAAGTTGCGTCAGAAACTAGATGACGAGAACATGCCCCTCGTCGACAAGTTTGTCGTTGGAGGGATCGTCGCGAAACTTTCTACAGAATGGAGCAACTTCTATGCAAGGATGCATCGAAAGAAGATGGAAATTAGCTTGGAAGATTTCTTGCAAGAGATCCATGTTGAGGACGAGATACGCTCTCAACAGAAGATGGATACTCTATCCAAATAACTGGCGAAGGCAAATCTGGTCCAAACCAGAGAGTACCAGGGGAAGCAGGCTGCTTCTCATCGTAAAAAGAAGGACTTCACGAATCTGAAAGTGAAGGGTCCTGCTTTCAAGCAACAGAAGTCCAAGACCCATGTGACTTGCTTCAATTGTGGCAAGAAGGGCCACTACAAATCCGAATGCAAGTCCAAGCCCAAAGAACAAGGTGAGCCAAGTAATGTTTCTATGATTACTAATCTAGTTGCCATGATAGCACAGGTTGCAACTGTGGGGGCTGACTTGGACTGGTGGATAGACACTAGTGTGACCTGCCATGTCTGTTCAGACAAAGACTGGTTCGTCTCTTATGAGCCAACTTCAGAGAAGGTTATAATGGCAAACCAGGCACAAGCTGAAGTACTGGAGATCGGGACGGTAGAGCTGAAACTCACATCGGGGAGCACTCTGACGCTTCAAGGTGTGAAGCATGTTCCAGTAATTAGCTAAGAACCTGATCTCTAAAGTCTGCTCTGCAACTGCAGGCTTGAGGATGGACATCAATGATGGCCAGTTGGTGATGTCCAAGAAGGGTACATTCTTCGGGAAAGCTTTCCAAACTGAAAGAATGTACAAGATTCAGCTTGTTGTAACCCAGCATGATAATATAAATGTAATCACTTTTTCTGATTATTCTCTTGAGTTGGGGCATGATAGGCTAGGACATGTTCATTGTAAAAGGATTAACAGAATGTCTAGTCTATGACTTATCTCCAAGTGTGGGGATAAGGTAGAGAAATGCGAAGTATGTGCTCAGACGAAGATCACAAGGAAATCCTTTCACAGGGTCCATCGAAGTACAGATCTTCTGGAGTTGGTTCACTCAGATATCTGTGACTTCAAACAATTCTCTACAAAGGCCAGGATGAAGTATTTCATTACTTTCATCGATGACTTCTCAAAGTATGCTTTTATCTACTTGCTCAAGTCTAAAGACGAAGCATTCGAGAAGTTCAAGAAATTCAGGGCCGAGGCTGAGCGGCAAACTGGACAACAACTCAAGAGGATAAGGAGTGATCGAGGCGGAGAGTATCGGTCTCATGAATTCTTATCATTCTGCAAAGAACATGGAATCATCAATGAGACAACGGCTCCGTACTCTCCTCAATCCAACGGAGTAGCAGAAAGAAAAAATAGAACGTTGACAGAGATGATGAACTCCATGCTGTTGACTGCGGGTCTTCCAAAGTGTTACTGGGGAGAAGCTGCACTAACGGCAACGTTCATTCTGAACAGAGTGCCATATGCAACCTCCGACATAACTCCTCATGAACTCTGGTTCAAAGTCAGACCTAACTTTAATGTCATTCGAGTGTGGGGGTGTCTGGCTTATGTGAAGCTCCCGGATCTGAAGATTCAGAAGCTGGGGACAAGGACTACGAAGGCGATCTTCTTGGGGTATGCCGAGAAGAGTGATGCTCGAAGATTCCTTGATATCGAGTCAAACCATATCATCGAATCTCGCGATGCTGAATACTTTGAAGACAAGTTTGCAAAACACAAGAATATTGTTCTCGCAGGATCTTCCGGAGAATGATGAGGGTACAAAACAGACAGAAGTCTTTAATAAACCAGTAGTCCAAGATGAAGCTATCGTCATGGACACACCAGCTGAACCAGAACTCGCTGAGCCGTCAACTAAGCGAACAAGGAGGCCGAAAGACTTCGGAGATGACTTCGTCACCTATCATGTGGAAGCCGATCCGCTTACCTATGATTAGGCAATGAAGACCAGAGATGCTGTATTCTGGAAGGAGGCGATAGACAACGAGATTGACTCAATCACCTCCAACAACACATAGGCATTGGTTGACCTGCCAGAAGGAGCAAGACCCATCGAATACAAATGGATCTTCAAGAAGAAGATGAAAGCAGATAGAACCATTGACAAGTTCAAGGCCAGGCTAGTGGCCAAGGGGTTTGCTCAGAAGCAGGGGATCGACTACTTTGACACTTATGCTCCAGTAGCTCGGATGACAACCATCAGATTGTTAATTGCTCTAGCAGCAATACACAAGCTGGTAATACATCAGATGGATGTGAAAATGGCATTCCTTAATGGCGAGCTGACCGAAGAGATCTACATGCAACAACCAGAAAGTTTTGTCGTCAGAGGTCTGGAAGACAAAGTCTGCAAGTTGATGAAGTCTCTGTATGGTTTGAAACAAGCTCCCAAAATGTGGTATGAGAAGTTTGACAAGGTGATAAGGTCAAATGGCTACAGGGTCAGTAAACAGATAAGTGTGTCTATACGAAGTTTGCTGACGGAAGAGGAGTAATCGTTTGTCTTTACGTGGACGACATGCTAATCCTAGGTACGGATTTAAGCTGCGTCACAGAGACAAAGAAATTCCTCTCGACCAAGTTCAGTATGAAGGACTTAGGGGATGCCGACGTAATCTTGGGGTTCAAGATCATCCGAACAGGCACTGGAATAGCGCTGTCACAATCTCATTATATTGAGAAGATGCTCACTCGCTACGGGTATCAAGATCTTCCTTTTATTGATACACCATACCGGAGTGATCAGAAGCTGGAGCCAAATTCAAGGGAAAGCGTCAGGCAGTTGGAGTACGCTAGCGTCATCGGAAGCTTGATGTATGCTACTACTGCCACAAGGCCTGACATAGCTTTTGCAGTGGGAATACTGAGTCGGTTCACTAGCAATCCAGGCGTTGAGCACTGGAAAGCTGTGAAGCGTGTTATGAGATATCTCAAAAAAACTCAGACATATGCACTTTTCTACAGCGGAGATCCGTCAGTAGTGGAAGGCTTCAGTGATGCTAGCTGGTGTTCAGATATGGAGAGCGAGTATTCCACAGGTGGATTCGTATTCGCCATGGACGGAGCTGCTATATTGTGGAAGTCGAAGAAGCAGACTATGTTATCTCGCTCCTCCATAGAATCTGAATTCTTTGTATTAGATGCTGCTGCAGATGAAGTAGAGTGGCTTCGGGAGCTCATGTATGATCTTTCGGTGGTTGGGGCTCAGATACCGGCAATACCGATATACTGTGACAACCAGGCAGCAATAGCAGTGGCATCAAATGAACTCTTCAACGGAAAGAAGAGAACGGTACGGTTGAAGCACAGAGCAGTACACGATCTTATCAAGAGAGGTGTTATTGCAGTAATTAATGTTCGGAGTCAGGAGAACCTGGCGGATCCGTTCACCAAAGGCCTCAAGCGCCAGCTGGTCTATGACACAGCTTGTAAAATGGGCTTGAAGGCATTCTGATATTGTGTTATTACAATTCTACCATAAAGTTTTATGCTATTAGTTCAAAGAGAAATCTACTAGGCATCTAGCTTTTGATTCAAGGGAGGACTATTAACCAGAAGAATATCAGGAACGGTGGGTACTTGTCCTCTGTGACATGGAGAGGTGACGGACCTACAACCACTGTTGTCTACTGTTGTTTTTTGCGGAAAACAGATCCTGTGGGAAGGTTGGCTTTAATGCCTTAATGAGTTCTCAGGCAGAGTGAATGCCTGGAGTGCTTTACAGGAAGCACGGTAGTGCAGCACTACAAGGAGTGTAACTCCATGCTACAGTCAGGTGACTTCACCATGAGGTTCCCAGGTAGGGGTAATGCCTCGACTTTACAAGCCAAGTCACAGCGGAGTAGCACCGCAAATAGGCAGGTAGCCTAATGTTGTATGATAATCGTAATAAAGAGAGGTAGACAGCACTACAAAGAGGACGATGTCCTCATGTTACAGTAGCATGACACCACGAAGAGGTACCAGGTAGGGTAAAGCCTCGGCTTTTGCAAGCCATGTCATAGCGGCATAACACCGTACGGAAGCGCAAGGCTTCATGCTGGGTAGTTTGGCACTACAAAGGGGCTTGTGACCTCATGCTACAGTAGTATGACACTACGATGAGGTACCCAGGTGGGGTAAAGCCTCCGCTTTAAGCCATGTCATAGCGGCATAGTACCGCAAAGAAGCGCAATACTTCATGCCATGACCCTTTATAAAGAACTCACCTATAGTGTATGTACAGAGATATCAGGCCATCTCTTGAGGGTAAACTTGTAGACGCCCAAAAATTATATACTGAAACCAGGCTGGCACAAGGCCTTCAATGTGCAGCCAGAAGCACAGTTGATATCATTATGTGAGTAGGAAGAATTGCAGTTATGGTGCAGAATTCAAGGCTTAGTCCATTCTTGTATCATGCTGTTATTTAACCTATGCGGAAAGATTCAAGTCGTAGCGACATCTCTCCTAATACATGATGGACAGTCACTGTGGGGAATGCTCAACCCATATATTGAGATATGTGGGGGATTGTTGGTGTTTTTTTGCCTTTGGACTAGAAAAGATAGTCCCACATCGGCTACACCAAATGGTGAGTATCTCAATATAATGCATTATTTGTGTTGAGGTGTGCACATGAGGTGTAGTAGGGCACAAGTTTGTGCCATGTGGGAGTATTTTCCTAGAAGGAAAAAGGATTAAATCCAACAAGGATGCAAGTTGATTTTTGTTGTGCGAACTTGGACTCGGACACGGACTCCATGATGTCTCGTGCATGCACGGGAGTGTTCGAGGAGTAGGCGTGGACTGGCACACTTCTATGCTGATTGTGGGATGATCTAAAATATCAAACTCTATTTTTGAGTATTGGTATTTTAGTCCCACATCGGATAGGAGAAGAGGTGAAGTCTCAACTCCACTCTATAAATAGAGCCCCTTGGCCTCCTTTGAAAGAAGCACCAAGAAGAGAGTTGAGGGAGTCTGTTAAGTCCAGGAAGCCCGTTCAAGTCTCAAATATTGACTTACGAGCGTTCCAGAAGTTCTTCGTGAACTTGCTGGTTCCTGGAAGCTGTTCGTGCTCGTGTGGGGCGAATAAAGCTTTGAGCAACGGTGGTTCATTCATCCCAGCATCTCATTCTCGTCTGTCTTCGCTGCTGTTTCCTTTTACAGTAACTTCTTTTTAGAAGCTCTACTGCCGATAGTTGCTTGCACAAAGTCTCTTTAGATTTTTTGTGTATTACGTAAAATCTTTTTAGATCCTCGTAATTCAGAATCTTCCAGGATCTCTGTTGCACATCTTCTTTAAGGTGCTACATTTGAAACGTTGTGTGTACAATTGTTTCAGCTTCAAAATTTTCCATCGAAAATTGTGCCTCGGCACTAACATTCTTTGCGTAATATGATAGGAAAGAGGGGTAAATGCTGATTTATTGACAGTTTTACTGTCTTATATATAAACTTTATTGGCCCTATCATTGTAATGAATTTCCTAGTTATCTAATTCTAATCATCTTAAACTCTTTTCTGCAATATGCAGGTTGAGATTCTTAATAAGTGGATCCAAGGGCTTTGAATTTGGAGTATTCAAGCATCCGATCACAAAATTTTGAGATAAAGGCTTTGCTGGTGTTGTTGTGCCTTATTCAACCAAAAAAATACTTTCATTCATTTTTCCTGAATTTATTGGAGTCTTTTCTTTTCCTATAATCTGATACAGGCCTACACCATGTTTACTGCATAATTCTTCAACCGATATGGGAGGAAGGGTGAATTTTCTAGATTGCTCGTGCAATTTATGGGGGTTCGAACTTGGAAGCTATCTTTTCAGCATATGTTCTTTATAGTATGATTCACTGTTTTCTCGTGCAGGGTTGGAAGCTATCCGATATGATGTTCGTAACAAAACGTGGTTTAGCTGATGTCAGCAAAGCGATAGGCAGACAAGTTGATGGGGTTTCATCTGAAGTTGGAGTAAGTTGCTCCTTTGTATTAAACACAACATTCCTATTTTCTCTTGTGCTCTATATATTTTATCATATGGTAAATTTCTTACACTCTTCTTTGTCATTAGTACCGCTAGATAGCATACTTCTCAATTTTGGTCGATTGATGTTTTATTGGACAACTGCCCTTACTTTAGAAATATTGATTTAATGAACTCCTAACATTAAAGAGGACCAACATTTCAAAGAGGCATAATCCATTTCATATATGAGGCAATGTTAGATGCACGATAAACCGGATGTGGGTTTTGAATCTTTGATCATACACCAGATGTAGGTTATGAATCCATTTCATATATTTCTTGTCTGCTCAACTTCTGGTATGGGCACATCTTCAGAATGTCTATTTGCCATTTCATAACGCTTTCCTAGTTAGTATTTCGAGTCAATCTGTATGGTGTTTTAATCTGGACATTATCCGAGTGTCAGTCAACATTTCTTTAGGTAGATAACTCTTATAACTTGATCTTCATTAGTTATAGCTTGATCTGTATGATGTTCTTGATCTATTCTACAATAAAATTGTTGAGCACTAAGGTTCGACGGCTGAAAGAAGTGGTGAGGTCTTGTACATGCTCGACGACCTCGGTCGGTCAGTCTATGCCTCCATCGGCCGCAAAGACTTCAGTTGGTATCAATTCTATTTCAGAATTTCATCTTTATACATGCAATAAGTAGCATTGCAATATACTTTTTGGTTGCAATAATTCATAAGCATACACAAAAAGTTGAATATTCAGATGCATACAAAAATTGAGAAGAAGAAAATACTAACAGAATTATATGGACTTACAAAATATACATCAAATTGAGAAGGGAGAGGAAAATACTTCACAGAAATATCTGGACTTACAAAATATACATGGAAGACTGATCACATGCTATTGACTAATATAACAATTTAATTATGTATAATCTTACAGAAAACTTTTCATATTATGTTAGGAGAAAATACGTGTAACAATTCTTGAGATAGAAAAGGGTACATATATAAAATCTTAAAAGGAAAACCTCCCCTAGCTGCAAAAGTCACCAATACTATACAACTACGATATGTCTATATGTTGGCTACATGCCAATAAAAGCTTCTATTGCCTCCGTGATAGGGCTTTCATGCTGAGGCAAATTTGTACAGAGGACTACTTCTCAGTGAAAACGGAGACTAGACCGCGATTCTGATGCAGTGGCCATTTTTAGGATTTGCCCTTATTTATTTTCTAGTATTTAATCTTTTTGTATTTTCTCAATACTCTATTCCTTTTGAAATTATTCACCAATTTTTGAATCTCTTTTTCTCCATAGGTCAGCGGTGGAAGAAGGTACTTCTAAAGCTATCAAGCAAGTATTTCGAGGTACAAATCTAATTACTAAGCATATTATCTAGCTTTTTGTAGATTTTTTATGGGTTTGTTATACTCAATTGACCCAAACTGATATATATTCAATATGCCTGGTATAATCAGTAATAATATATGAGATACCTACCAGTATGGTTCCATTTTCTTGTTTGCATATTTTAGTCGGGTATTCATATATTATTTTGTTTTTAATGAAAAGGAAAGAACTATTCTTTGTTTTTTTTAGTCGAGTATTTCATATATTTTAGTCGGGCTGATGATTATAGTATCATGCATCCTCCAGGTACAATCCCCTGGGATCTTGATATAAAAATGATGCAAAATCTTTTTAAATTGTGTTAAATATTTTTCTAACACAACAATATGAGTAGGGTTGTGTTAAATATTTTTCTAACACAACAATATTTTTCTAGTTTACATATACTTTATTACAAATTTGAAAACTAACAATCTCTCATATTCAGAGATACGTACCACTGATTTCTTTGTTTGCTTATCTCAGGGAAGGAAATGTCTAAAACTTTATGATTCCATACAGAGATACAATTTGCCTAAAATTTTCTATACGGAGATAATATTTGCCTATATTTTTCTATACATGCCTAGCCCCTCACTTAAGAAAGTGTATTTCTTAGAAGGAAGGGATCCGTTTGTAGGCAAACGATACCAATATGAGTAGGGTTCCTGACATAGTAGCACAGATTTGAGCATTAGTGCTTGTCACCTATGTGTGTGTGCTACATATAGCAATAAAAATGAAGAGTGGGTATCAAAGTTCAATTGCAGCATGTTGGGTTCCTTGTGTACTCAGAAATCAGCGAGAAAGATATATGAGAGTGTGTATGTGCATTCAAATACGTGTTTCTAATTTGTAGTTTCCTGTGTACATAAATAGGTAATTCTTCTACACAGTTGTGTATGTGCAGACTTCTTGCAGATGTATTCCAGTGTGATAAACAGTAGGGGGTGTGCATTAGTGTTGTATATTATCCTTGTAACAGAGTGCAAGAGTGCCAGAGGCACATCACAAGTTAGTGTATCAGTATAATATAAGGAGTTACCTACAACAGTCTAAGTATCCAGGGAATATGTAGTAAATCTTGTATCTAGTATTCAGTTTGATTTGTGAAGTTTAGTTTTAGTACATAGTGTTGGAAAGTGCCAATCCTAGAAAATCTTGTGCAGGATACATAGTTTTTATTGCAGTACATGTGTTTTTTTAATCTTATAACATGCTTCAAGAAGAATAGTCTATGTTGTGATCTTGTGTGGTGTGGCTCTTGTCTCTTGTGTTTATGGGCTTGGGAAAGTCTAATGCTATATAAACAAGAGGTCACATATTCACTAGTTGTCTCCCTTGTGCTTTGTTGGCTCTATTGAACTTGAATGTGAAAAATGATTCGTGCTTTTGGTAATCATCTTTGTTGTTTAACTGGAATCCTATAAATAGAATATGTTAATCCCTCATTCTGAATTTTGGCTATTTACATATTGGTTAGTATTAGATATTATTTTCACTTCTTTCAATATCTATCCACAGAACAAAAAAATTATTGGAAATGATAAATGAAACTAGAGAGCATATTTTAATGGTGCACAATTCAATAACTAATTTGGAAGTCAGAGGAAGCTTGTGACCTGTTTTTCAGATCAACATGTTAGTTTTTGATATCTTAAGGAGAGCGAATTTTAATTTTCAATAATACTACTCAAATTTATGGAATTCTAAATTTCAACATGTTAGTTCTTCCAACATCCTTCCCTTCTTCTACTCCTTTGTACCTATCAACATCATGGTCATCATCCAAGCATTCTCCTTTATCCACATGAACCTGCATGTCTTTCTTACCCCACCGTCTCCAGTTTCCACCCTAAGCCTAGCTTGCTAAGTCGAGTTGAGCATGTTGAGATGTGCAACTGTGTAAACTCTTAAAATTTTGACTGTAACTTAAAGAAGACTATTGGTGTATTTTACAATTTATGGTTCTATCACCCATAGTTTTTAGGCCAGGAACTTGGTAATTTTGGGATTACTTGAAGAAGACCATTGGTGTATTTTTACAATTTATTCTCATACCTTCGGTACTTACCAAAAAAGTCTCGGAAATATCCAAAAACAAAGACTCCCAAAGCTAAAGGTATCTAATTAGATATTTACTTGAGACCTGCAGATTCAAGCTGCTATTACTGCTCTTCGCAATACCCGGGGCTTACCATGGCCTATGGGATCATAAGGAAAAGGTTGATGAGGATCTTCTTGACTGGTTACAAACAATGTTTGGATTTCAGGTAAGTGATTCATTAATGTATCTTTTGTTCTTGATAATTTAATCTCTAGGTTGCAACTTTGGAGGATGTAACACAATGATTTTGATGTTTAAATATGCAGAAGGATAATGTGTCTAATCAAAGAGAGCATTTGATCTTGTTGCTAGCTAATGTCCTAATTTCCAAAGCCTGACCAACAATCGAAGGTAACTTATTCCGTTCTTGTATAAGATAGAGACTTATTGATGTTCTATAAATTTTAATTTGGTTTGACTTACTTGAGATATTACCTCAGTTGGATGACCGTGCATTAACTGAAGTCACGAAGAAACTATTTAGAAACTATAAGAAGTGGTACAAATACTTGGATCGGAAGAGTAACCTTTTGTGCGATGTCTTTCATTGTTTAAAGCATTTTTTTTAGTTTCCTTATTTATTGTTGATATGATGTTGGTTGGAAAATTTGTCATTTTGTCCCATAATGCGCTCAATTTTGTCATATTTATCAAAAGATACTGTCAATTTAAGTTATGATGTTCTTCTTCACTTGTATCTCCTTGATTTGAAAGACTTCGAGACCATGTTATTCTTCTTACTTTCCAGCATACAAGAATGAAATGTGGGAGGGGCGGAGAACACTTTTTTGATGTCTATGTTTTGTTGGTAAATAAAACACTGTATTTAAACACATTGGTCTCAGGTCATTACCTGGGTCATGTTGAAGAAAAGGGGCACTCTTTACTTGGGTTTTCTCATAGTTCTGATACTGAAAAGTGACAAGAAATAGAAGGCTAAGAATAGGAAGGATGTGAGAAACACCAAAAGTATCGATTGCAAGTAGAATACCTATGATGTTGAAATGTTCAAACCTGGACAAGAATTGAGTCCAGAATATCATTAGGTAGTGTGTCGATTAGCTTTTTTCATCCTCCTTGACTTACAGGTTCAACCACTGATGATTGTATGGAACATCAAAGGTATCATCATATAATAAAGAATTATCAAACAGTTCTAGTCAAACCAATAAGAATACATGCCAACTCACCCAATAAATGTTGAACCATACCGAAACACCTGCAAAAGATGTGTGTCGCTGCACCATGTATGGATGCACTTAGACATGTGTCTTGGTGTAATTCCAAACATGCAGGAATACAGATGCACCCATAGTAAGGGTTGTTGGTTCTGAACCTTTGATATTTTTTGTACTATAGTTATCCACAAATGTATTTTGAATGTCTAAGACTCTGAACCTTTAGTAACAGTTGGTTGTAACTTGGCCAGGACAATCTGTGTATGGAAGGTTATTCTAGAAAATTGCCACAATAAGAGTTCATTCAATGGCCTGGAGGAATGTTGAACATCAATAAAGTATGGCATCTTTGTTTATTTGAGGAAATTTCTTAATAAAAAAAAATCTGATTTAATCTTGTGTGTGCAATTATGACCATGAATTCCTTTTCGAGAACAGTGCATAAAATATGCTCAGCTTGCAGTTTACATCTGACAATTGGATGTTTATTCTATTTCAGAATTTGAAGCTTCTACTTGCATCAACAGATCCCGAGGTTCTGATAGCTACATTGGAGACTCTGTCTGCATTGGTCAGAATAAATCCTTCTAAGTTGCATGTCAGTGGTAAGCTAATTGGATGTGGTTCTATGAATAACCATCTTCTCTCTCTAGCACAAGGTTGGGGCAACAAAGAAGAAGGCTTGGGGTTGCATTCGTGTGTGGTCGCGAACGAGAGAAACCAACATGAAGGATTGTCCTTGTTCCCAGCAGACGTGGAGAATGAATATGATGGATCACAATATCGAGTTGGTTCAATGTTTCATGACTCATTTTGAATTTAATGTGGCTGCTTCACACAGTTCTGTGGAATCTAGCAAGAGAAGCAAATCCTCTAAAATGTGTCATACACATTCCTGAGCTTCATCTACACAAGGAAGATGACTTGATTATTTTGAAGGAGTGTGTTGATCAATTCAGTGTACCTGTAGATCATAGGTTCTCATTGCTGACAAGGATTAGGTATACCCATGCATTCTGGTCTCCAAGAACTAAGTTATTGTAAGCTAGCAACATTGGGGTTTCATTTTGATTTTGATAGAATATTGCTATGTAAAGTCTATACTTCATTAGTTAATATAATTTGATTAAGTTTCTTTTATTGTTAATGATTGTTGATGTTTATATAAAATTCTATTTTTAGATGTATTTCAGTTTTATATAGAGGATGAACATGCTTATATAATTTTGATACAGATGAATTGAATTTTTTTTTTTTTGAATTCTGTTTCCAGAAAAACAACAGACCTTAACTATTGAAAAGAAAAAGACAATAGTCGACCAATTTACAGATTATTTGATAGTTTTAGTCTGTTGTTTTTTATTGACAGATAATAACTGTCATTTTTTTAGCTAGGTAGCGACAGTCCAAAACTGTCGTTTATATTTTGGGACGCACGCTAGTAACGACGGATGCTCTAACAGATTAAAACTGTCGTTTATCGTGATTTACGGCGGCTTTGGTCTGTCGAAAAATGTATGTTTTGGCGTAGTGTATGGAACTCTAGATTCTGTAATCTAGGTAACTTATTAGTGTCGATCAATTACCTCTTCAATAGATCACAAGGACCACATAATGCTAGGTTGGAAGACCTGCTACTCAACTCACAGAACTTTACTAGTATTGGCTTTGGATCTTATGGGACACACAAGGCATCTTTCTAATCTCTATAGTATCCTAAACTTGTAATCACGTCTGAAATTATTTTACCAAGAATTATGTTTTGCCCGTATAATCTGGCTGTGGCAACCCTTGGTTTCATGATTCAGATGTGATAAGCTATCAGATACTCTACCTTATATTGACACAAGAGTATCTAAAATCTGAAGAGGTCAACTAGGACATAGTTTTAGCAATATTCCATAAACTATAATTCTTTGAAATGATTTCAATTCTATGGGTTGTGCCTTGCCAGTGCGCTGCTGGCTGCAGTAAACCCACATTCTTCGCTCTCAAATAATTGACGGCAGTGCGCTGCTGTCTAACCATTATGAGTTAACTAACATTCTTTTAACTATATCCGTAAAAGTTCATGAGCTTCTAGAGATTCAAACAGGTTGACTAAAAATAAAGCGTAGGTAATTGTCAGTCACATCACTTAAAATAAAAGATTTAACATGGAGAAATTAACTAAAGACAAAAGGGATACAAACATTATAGTATCTATTTCATATGCATTTCTATGGTTGAGGGAAAATCTCAAATCAATCTACCTTGAGATTCGTACACGAATTGCAGAATCAGAAATTATAAACTAAATTCTTACAGCAAAAGGGAATTTAAAATAGAAAATTCTAACTTATGATATAAGATTTATATCTAATAAAGCAAAAAAAAAAATTAAACAGTTCATCAAGATCAAGGCCTTAATTATAGGTAAGCCTAACTTAACAAGTGAATGGTATATCCACATCGGATCATATCGTCATATCAAAGGTAAGAGTGTACCTATAGGGATCTAACAAGCTATCTAAATTTAATGATTCTAAATTGCATGGCTTATCTAACAACCTTAACTACCCAATCGGTCAATTTAAACAAGGGACTCCTAGTCCTAGTCATTCTCTTAAATCATTTCAGTCCTAGTTTGTGAATGAGTATTTCTTAGTCGCAGGCTCGCAATAGCACGACTAATGTACCATCACGAGCTCATAATCTTTTGCAAAAACTGACTTTTATGGGCCACAACAAAAACTTGTCATGACCCGCATCCGCTTTTTCGGATACGAGACGTGTCCAAGCCAGCCTACGCCGCAGAGTCGGCGGTAGAACGCTGTCAAGCCCGCAAGAAATAAATGCTCAAAATACAATATTTGCTGCTCATTTACATTTCTAAATTTATTACAACATTTACAACATTTATATTTAAAGAAAATACAATGTTCTCACAATATAGAAAAGACAGCTAGTTCCACTATCTAAGTCGACCTCAGCATACCCATGTCTTCCCAGTGCTAAGAATGATCGCGGCTAAACCTAAAAAATATTGATTTCCAGTCAGGAATGGAATAAGTACACAAATCGACGGCAATGCGAGAACACAATAGAATTAACATGACATGAAAATAACATATGAGAGATGAAAGCTAGAAGATACTAATGACATATACGGTGGAGAAGTAAAGAAAAAATAAAAAGGCATCTATCTATGTGGTGTAAAATATCTGTTTCAACATGTAAACGGCTAGGGGTAAAGCCAGTACACTGCACGTGTCGTGTGCAGCTGCTATCATGCAAGAATAGACATTTTGGGGATATTTCTGGGCAGTCCACATGTTTACTAAGATATTTCCCCTTCCGACTACTCCGTGTGACGAGCGTGTCAACAAGCAACAAGATATATGTATAAACATGAAATGAGAAAACTACTATGAATCGAAAGCAATCAGAAAGTGCACTTGCCTGAGGTCCTTAGCTGGTGAAACCAATAATAATATACCACTCAATGAGCCACAATCAGTCAACACATGCAGAAGTCTCCAGATGCTGAAATAAATATTATCTACGTTCTCAGAATAGTCAAATTAGCTAGGATTGCCTGTCCTTAAGTCCAATTCTGGACACAGGAGCAAAACGGTAATTTCGGACAAAAATAATGTCCGCCGTTGGACCCGCTTTGCACCGAAAAGCGTGCCAGAGTCAACGGTCTCTAAAGTCATCAAACTATATTTCAACAGGTCCAGTTTTCCGATACAAATCCAACCGTATGTCCAAAGATGGATTTCGGCAGGCC
>JANAVB010031617.1:24180376-24211463 GCA_029216955.1 Iris pallida
CATCAAAATCTTTTGGAAGACAAATAATAGTTTTGCTTGCTAATTGATCATTTCAAATACAAAAATAATATTTTTTCCGCGGTCTGTGACCCCCTGACACCTGGCCGAATCCCATTGACCTCTTCTATTTATGCGTCACAGAAATTCCTATCAATGGAACGGTAGCACATGACATGTAGTCATGGCCGACAAAATAGCAGTGCCTTTCAGACCTTCCACTACGTGAAGTTATGCCAAATTGAGAAGACAAGGCGCCGAAATCTTAAGATAATTATCTATGGTAAAATATTTATAAGAAATATAAGAGAGAGAACAACAAAACTAGCTTATATATATATATATATATATATATATATAGACACGTGAAGTTATGCCAAATTGAGAAGACAAGGCGCCGAAATCTTAAGATAATTATCTATGGTAAAATATTTATAAGAAATAGAAGAGAGAGAACAACAAAACTAGCTAATATATATATATATATATATATATATATATATATATATATATATATACACCCCTTGCAGATGATGTTGATGTCGAGTAGAACAAAATCCACATTTGCCACTCAATTCAACTTTTGCTTACGTAATTGAAATCAAACAACAAACAATTGATTTTCAAACTAAAGGCAAAGCACACCAAAAAGTACTTGGGGAACTATTCACCACCGAACGATGATAGTAGACATCAATTAGGCCTCCTGCAGTTCTTCCTGATCTCTCCATTAGAACCAGTTAGTGGGCTTATATTCCCCATCTTCAACATGGATACCCCAAAGTCTTCCCAGAAGGCTTGTTGGTTCGAACTGTAGTGCTTCACGTAACCATCACTTCCGCTGCCACCCCCTTTAAACAGCTGCTGGTCCGAGTGAAGAAGGCCCTTCTTCTGCAACAAACCACTGAAGTATGCAGTGTCGAAGCTCGTCGTCGAACCATCCAGCGGAGATAGATTGTCGTCGCCTCCAGCCGGCGGGCACCGACTGCGAAGGGCGCTGACAAGATTTGCGTCGATGGTGGTCTCGTTGTAAAGTCTGGCTCTGAACGTAGTGCACCTTGCTTGGCCAATTGTGTGACCGCCAGAGAGGACTACTAGATCTTTCAGCGAAAGTCCATGGGACTGGAAGTTGGAGAGTAGGGTCTGGAAGCTGGAGGATGGGGAGGGGATGTTGTTGTTGGCCGCGCTCTGGCTGGCAGTCCTTGAGTCTCTTCGGCCTACTTGAACTCCGTACGACTTTCCTCCCAACTGATTTGAACAATAAGCAAAGTATAACTTTATTTAGTATACTTGATTATTTCACGTGTCAAGTGAACGTCCTTATGAAACGTACTTCTACCACTGTCTTTAGGCTAGAATCAACTAATGTAACCCCCTAAATCCCAACAAGGAAACATCTAAGGATCATAGCAAGTAAATATGAAGGAATTTAAATGAACCGAATTTTGGACAATATTTATACCACGACTACGGAATCACGAGCTGCAACAGCCACAATATCAGCACATGACACCACATTCCCATTGCAAGCCGAGTTGACAGCTGCTTTGATGTTATCAATCACATCGAAACCTCTAACCGAGTTATTATTTGGCCCCGCCGTCTTCTCTCCTGTGAAGGTCGGCGTGTCATCTAAGAGAATCGACCCGTCACAACCCTAAAAGAAAAAGTATCAGGAATATTAAGAAGATTATCGAGCAACAATCAACAAAGGAACATACAAATGAACATATTAAACTTCTATTGCATATTGTTACATTAACGAAGCAATCATGAAAATGTAGACGCAGCAGCGATGCGCCCATGCGCTGATCGCGTGCGATTGCCTCCTCTACAACCTTCTTAATTGTTGGCAGCGCGTTTGGGCACAACTTATCATAGTACGAAGGATTGAGCTGTGCTGTTATAGGAGACGAAGAAGAGAGTAGTATCGCAACAAATATCGCGAAGATGGAGAGCGAGGCCATGGCTTAGAGTTAGAGGAATGTTGCTCGAGGACTATAGCTGCATATGTGGAAGCATGTAAACAAACATGGATGCTTATATAGTTGAGAAGATCTCAAGAGCAGTTAGATGCCTTCAACAAACATGGATATCCCATGATAGATATAATCTCCTTTATAAATTTTGACTTAGAACACGGTTAGGTTGGCAATATTCCCCCATAATAACATGGTATGTCCAATAGCTTATCCTGTAATAAGAATTGTTATATATATAATTAGAGCATGCATATGCGGAGGAGACTATAACTAAAATTCTTCTACCAATATATGTTATTGTATAGTTATGTAAGAAGATTGATTCAAATACAAAGGATTAATAAAAGGAGGGTAGCTCAACAAAACTTTTTAGAGCTAGCAGGCTCCAAAGTTTTCTGACCATAGAGACTTTTCATCAATAACGAGAAATTAAAATACGAGTATGATGTTTGACTTCATGAGCTGACACTATGATATGTGTATTATGTTGGATAGTTGGAGCAACCCTTATATCCTCAGGTTACCTAATCCAACCAAATCTCATTTTCAAAGCAAGTTGCAATTAATCATTGTAATCTTTAAGGAGGGGTGTGAGAAGTAACCGTATTCTTTACTTTAGCACTCGATGTTATTGACCCTCAAGAGAAATAAAGCTACTCTTATATATATTACTTGTACGCCAGATCCTTGTTAGCAATCACCCGAATAAGACTACTATTATACATGAATTATTTTTGTATTATCAAAAACGTATAATACTTGCATACTTTTCAATGACTTAAATCAGTATGTAAATTTTAAGCATGTAAAGACGTGTTCCGTATAAATTATTGAAAAATTTGGCATAAAAAAAAACGGTGAGAATCTGTTTAATTAACCAAATTTGGCAACACGTTTCATAATGTGAAGTTTCTAACCTCAATATTTCCATTTGTCAAATATTTGACCATTTTTTTAATCTATTTTATTTGGACTGTACCGATTTATACACATACTTTTTTCATGTCCATTTTTTTAGTTTGTTGAACTGCTTACAAGGGACCAGATTATTAGTCTAGTTATAGTCAATTTTTAATATAATAAACTATTCAAACAAAACTAGCAGAAGGATAGTACTCTTTAAACTGACGAGCTTCTAACCTAAGAAGTAATGTAATTTTTATGGGGCTTACCTCGGTAACCATCTAGTTAGCAGAAAATTGTATTCTATAACAAGTGGCATATTTCTCTTTTATCATTTCCATCTTAGTCTCATTATAGGTTTTGGATCGGTTAGATCAACCCTTTTGTCAGAGTTACTGGAGCCCCACCCATTATATATACCAGTAGTATGCAAGTGCAATGCACGTGTGACGTAAATGAAAGAAATGTTAAAAAAATTAAAGTAGAACTTCAAATATATATTTAAATAATACGATATAGTTAGTTTAAATATAATCTAATATTAAATATATGTTAATTAAAATTTCTTTTGTATAACTTTATATATATATATATATATATATATATATATATATATATATATATATATATATATATATATATATATATATATATATATATATATATATGAAAGAAGGTAATTGTGGCGAAATTCCCGATCTCCTGACCACTCGGGCCGCATGCATCTCTCTTAACCACTAGGCTAGAGGTCATTTGCATATATATATATATATATATATATATATATATATATATATATATATATATATATATATATTTATATATATATATATATATATATATATATATATATATATATATATATATATATATATATATATATATAGTTTAAATATTGAATATCTTTCTAATAAAATTTGTTCTTTATGGAACTTTGAATATATTTTTAGATAATACCATATTGTTAGTTTAAATATACTTTAAATATTGAATACATTTTAATTTGGATTTTTTGTATATTTGTTTATATGATTTTGGATATATGTTTAATTAGTTGAAAGGAGTATATGTTATTTTTAAAGTTAGTTATATGAATTTTAAATTATTTTTACATGAGGATATACATAAGACACATAAGATGTTAGTTAATTATAAGTATTTATTTATTTATTATTAATTAGTTGCTGATATACAAACGGTTTGAACTGGCTCACTTTTGAGCCATTTTAAAGCCGCATTATAATCGTAGAGATTTGGTGTTTGAATCTTTAGGGATATAATCCAATATTTTTATGGATCTTAAGATTTCTAAAATTGTCAAGGATCCAAACTTTATGCTCGCATTGTAGCGGCCTATACCAATAAAATTTAAAAACATGCAAGGATGCCCTTAGCAATTGCTAATCCAATCAGCGGTGATTTTTAAGGTTTCATTAGAGAGGGTTTATGTGATGGTTCAAGTACACATTTTGTGATGTTTAGCAATTTTTTGACGGTAAATGAGTGTATCAATTTAAGAGAAGCTGATGTTAGCCATATCTTTTAGGATATGTGCCAAGATACATGTGTTGGCCCATTGGTCATAGCCACACATGATTTTGATAATTAACATAAACTTTGTTTGATACACAAATAATACACTACAGACACAAGAGCAGAATGTCTACTTCCAACAAGCTACTACTCGTCATCTTTGTTGTTCAAAAATTATAGATGCAGATCAAAATTTATTTTTTACATTTTATTATGTATTTTTTCTTTTGTTGAGTCTAGAAAAATGTGAGGTTGATCGGATTGACAACTAGCTTTCTATTGAACCCCATTGTCCCAAATAAGTCTACCTACTACCAACATTATATACTTAGCCTATATCAAATCCTATATCAAATAACCATACGAAAAACCCATACAAAGATGAGCAGATATTCATGAAATAACTCTGCCCGAGTTCGGCCATGGCAGTTCCAAAACGTTTTGGTCTTCCCGAATATATGTAACCACTTTTCAAAAAAACAAAATTTGAGGACCCGAACTCATGCCGAGTTCTGCCCAAAAAAATGCTATAAATAGAGGAGAACCTCCCATTCTAAATCATTCATTCATTCATCTCTCCTCTCTCTATTCAAAAGTATTCCAGAGCTATTCATTTTCATATGTAGCCTTTAAACGATGCATAGCCATGCCAAGTGTCATTTTGTTTTAATCTAGAGTTTGGTTGTTTGAGTTGTAAAGAAGGCTCTCCGAAAACGTTCCAGTTTTCAAAGTTTGTCTCAGTTGAAGTTACGAGTCCTTCAGACAAAAACCAATATTATAAAAATCTACAAGCGTTCGGTTAAAGCTTGTGCCATAGTTGATTAACATCGAACAAGAGTACTCGAGACTGGACTAGTCCTTCAGAGAGATACCAGTATACATTACTGCGTCATGAGTTTGCTTTTCTGATGCTATTTACTCTTTATATTTAAATTTCATAGTTTGCTTAGTACTTTATACCTGTGACATTGCTTATATAATTTTAATTGATGATTATCTTTCTGCTGCACACATACATTCGATTTACTCCCTAGAGGTGCTCAACGTTCGTACAACATGGAGATGACTCTTTAAAGAGCCTAGATACATGAGATTGATACAAACAAAGAGACTTAATGAATGGACAACACAATTAGCAAGTCTTTGAGTAAATACAATGAAATACTCTCGAATTCATTAGAAGCAACGCGAGCTTCTTCTGTAACACTCTCAAATTCATTAGCAGGAGTTAGAATAGGCATTTTTACCAATTGTTTAATTATATGTACTTATCATCACTAAATATTCAAAAGTTTCTTTCGACCTGATTATTGGATGTACATAGTGAGGTGTGTAAACAAGACAGGAAGACTTAGTTTCATGCTTTTGTGATCGATCCATGAGAAGGTTCTTGAACTATCAATGATGTTTAGAAGAGAAGGCAAAATTGAAAAGAAGTTTGTCTGCTACAAGTCTGATATATGAGAAGATTCTTGATCTACCATTGATGTTTAGAAGCTTTGGCATTCAACACCCTGAAAGAGGAGGAATTATGGAAGTCCATACTATAGCTAAACATGCTTAAGAGATGAATTTGTTGTTATCGGTTTAGTTGAATAGTATCCCACATTTCCTATTGCCCAATTATATGATCTTTCCCTCAAACTAAATAAATAAATAAATTATCATAATATATTTATATGATAAACTGAAATGGTATTTTATGCCATAACATAAAGGATATACAAGGATCATGATTAAAAGATATAGGAGATATATAAAATGGCTGTAAATATGACAAACATATATGTTAATAAATATAAAAGGTTATAATTAATAAAAATATTATTAGGGATATTATTAAATTATAGGACACAAAGAGGATATTTTATTTTATTGGTTGAATATTCAACTTCTTTCACTTGCAATTGCTACAAAACACTTGCCAACATAGCTATTTATAGGATTCAAGATACATCAAGCATAATGAATGTGACTCTTAGATTTCTTAAATGCATTCATGCATGCATACAATGAATTTGAATATTTGGGAAAAGCAATTTTGTTTAGCCTTCTAACATTGCCTCCCATAAAGCAAATTTGCTTCTGACTCCTAAAGCTTCGACATTTCTTATGAAGGCTTATTCTCCTAGTGGTTTTGTAAACACATCTGCAACTTGTTCTTCCATTATGCAATATTCAATGTTAATTTCTCCTTCCTTTTGCTTGTATCATTTACCACAATCTTGCTTTGTACTTGTTGGTTGAACCATCAGGATCCTTCTTGAGTTTGTACACCCATGTATCATTTTTCTCAATGGACTTCTTCTTCCTCCATTATTGCTTGTCTCCAAGCTTCTTCTTTATTTGTTTATTCAAATGAAATTGGATTTTTCATCTGCAAAGAAAGCAAAATAGACAGTATCACTTGATTCAGCTTCCTCGGTTGAGTCATAAATTTCTTGTATACTCCTTATTTTTTAGAGGCCTTTGATAAATATCATGTCTTAGTGAAGTTGGAGATGCACTTTCAATTTGAGGGCCAACTTCTTTACCTTATTGTATAAGAGTATGAGTTGTACTTGCATCATCTTCATAGGTTGAAGATTCGTTAAATTGAAATCTCGAATGATCACTATCTTCTTTGTTGTTGGATTATATAACTTGTAGACTTTGCTTCTTTAACTATATTTAAATGCACACTTTTCTGCTTTGTCATTGAGCTTGGACCTTATAGCATCAAGAATGTGTGCATAAGCGATACTCCCAAATTTTTTTAAGTGTTGAACACTTGGCTTCAATCCATGCCATGCTTCATGAGGTGTGATACTACTTAAACTCTTCGTTGGTGATCTGTTTATTATGTAAACAACACAAGAAATAGCTTCAATCCATATTTCTTTGTCTAGCATCTTTATACTAAGCATGCATGGCACCATGTCTATAATAATGCGATTCTTTCTTTCATAAACACTATTTTGTTGTGTGTATATCAAACTGTTAGTTGATGCTTTATTCCATGGTCCCTATAAATTTTTAAATTAATTTGAAAATATTCACCACCACGTTCAGTTCTCAAAGTTTGTCTATGAAGGCTAAAAAAGTTTTCAACTTCAGCTTTGAAATCTTTAAAGAATTAAAGCATAAGATTTTTTTGAGGAAATAAGTCCATACTTTTCTTGAGTAATCATCAATAAAGGAGATAAAGCCAAGTGAACTGCAATAAAATGAAGAAATGTGAAGCCTCCCGATTTAAAAATCTTCACAACAACATTGATAGAATAGATTTGAGGTAGCCCTTTGACCATCTCTTTTGTCACTAACAACTTCAAGCTTATATAGTTTAAAGGACCAAAACTACCATGCCGTAGCTTTGTGTCACGTCCCAGTCCTAAAATACGTAGGACCAAGAATATGTAACCATGCCAACTACGTATTAAGTGGACTCCAGTCCAACTAAAATACGTATAAGCTGTCTAGATGTCAAGTATACAAGTCAAAAATGCCTAGTCAATTATATCTTAATCCACATAATAAATAATAACAAGAATGAACAATATGGTTCGTGGTATGCAGCCCACTAACGTATGTGTTCGATTAGACCCAAAAAATAATATATGTCTATAAAGCAAGGCTATAACAGCAGTGAAAGTCATGGTAATAAATATAAAATAAAGAAGAATGAAAAATCGTATCACTATCAATACCAAAATTATGTCGGCACATCCATCAACTACTCTATCATATGCAATAGCTCATCAATAACCTGGAGAGATCACCAGGTCCTCAAAAGATATGTAGCAAAATACACAATATATAAGCCTACTGCAACAGTAATTACCATGTATGGAAGGATAGCAATAAAATAAAGACTGAAGACACTCAGTACAAGAATAAAAATGTGAAGAATGTAACATACCTTAGAAAATTCTGCTAATAAATATGACTACTGTAAATCGTAATAACCGCAACTCAGTAGAAGCTCACATTCCTATAGTAGTAGGCCAATAAGGACTCCCAAACTATAGTAAGTCTCCTTTGCAGCCTAATGGGAGCTCACGAATGTGAATGGTCAGGTATAGTCAACGTCTAATAACAAGATCCTCGCCTAGAACTATGAATCAAATCAAATCATGTCAAGTCCGAGTCATCTCAGTGAAGTCAAGTCAGGTCAAACTCAAGTCCAAGCAACACAGAAACACATGACCAAATCAAGTGCACGAGAATACGAGAATCTAACAAGTATAGTGTAGCATTGATCAAATATGTGACAAAGAAACGACCATATACCATATAGGAAAACAAGTAAGGAATACATCATGAAGAATGAACAAGAATTATGTGATAGTACAAGAAAGAAATAACCATAAACAAGAATGACTGAAAATAAATATGCATAATACTGTACAAGTTGGCAAGGTATACTTGACTGGATATTTCTCCAATTCGTGTCGAGACTGCAAGTACCAAATCTAACTAGAATCTATCCACGAGCCAATGATCGATGGCCATCACCCTATCATACACTAAACAATTTCAACAATCAGTACTAACTAGAAAGGTAGAACGATGCTATAACCTGTGTTACCTAGTCCTTTATTAGTTATACCTTTTAAAACTAAGACAATCTCTATAATTAATATCTAATCATTTGTATTCTAATTTCTAATTTTATATTATATATACCAAGTTTGTATATCAAAACTAGTGCATCGAAGTCTACGACACACAAATCGAAACAAGATGTCAACTCTAAAGTTAGCAAACTTATTCTGATAATCCATTCAATTTTAGAAATAAGAGATACTTGTTTGCCATTAATTATAAAAGAACAGAACAGTTATATCGGAGGACTGGACTTTTATTTCATAATACAAACTCGCTTGTAAAAAGAAAGCCTAGGGACGAAAACCTAGGTGCAGCAGTCTAAGTACAATTGTTTAGTTTTTTTGGGAGGTGACGATAGAGGCTCGGGAAAGCGACGGCCGCTCTGCCTTACTCCTTGGACGATCAGACGTAGCCTTGGCTCCGGTGAAAAATGCTCTTGGACTTGTCGGGAGACTCTCTTGCGCCTTCGGTTGTTAGATCTCTGGATGCCTTTGTAGTGCTCTTTCTCTTTTCTCTGCTCTCCTCTCTCCCTATTTTTCTCTGCCTGCCTGCAAGGGAATGGCACCTTGCTATTTATAAGAATGGGGTGTGCTCCTTAGGGTTTGCCAATGATTGTCTACTTCAGAAGTCGGCGGCTAAGGATCATTTAATCTGGGCCCTTCATCTTGAATGTAATAAATCTGGGTAATTAATGTGATTGCATAAAATCTCTGTGGGCAATAAATATTGATTGCCATAAATATTCGTGATTTGTGATAGCCTGCCACGTGTCCCATTAGCTTGATTTGATTTGATCTGGGCAATTATGACGATTGTAACAAATCTACTTTTATTGGGATCTGTTAGCACCCATAACTCCAGGAAAGATAAGACTGCCATGTGTCTCTATTGTTGTGAAGAGCGCCATGTGTCAGCCGCGTGAAGATTGGCAGCCGTATGAAAAAGGGGCAGTCGTCTGGGGATTGGCAGCCGCATGGGGATGGATAGCCGCATGAGAATGGGTAGCCGCATGAGGGTGAGCCACCACATGAAGATGGATAGCCGCATGAGGATGAGCAACCGCATGAGGATGGTCAGCCACATGAGGATGAGCAACCGTATGAGGACGGGCGGTCGCATAAAGGATGCAGCCGCATGAAGATGGGTGGCCGCATGAAGTGGACGGCCTCATACAGCAGCCACATGCCTCGGGGCTCGGTGGATTCTGCCAACTGTGAAAAGATTTCCTCCTCTTTCCTAGGAACACGCCTTTATGTCAGTCATTATTATGCCTTTATGTCAGAGCTGTCATTTGTCAGAGCTGTCAGCCGTCAGGACATTAAATACAGCCAAAGACGAGGAAAAAGCTGTTGAAGGCCTTGTGGCTCCTCTCTGGGCCGTATGGAATTATTTTAGCTGCATAGACTCTTGAGCCGCATGGATCCCTGAGCCGCATGGGGATCCTTGGCCGCATGAACCTTTCTTTATTCTTTTTCATGCTTCTACAAGACCCCCTTCAAAGTTTTTAATTTACAAAATTGAAATACTTTGAATTAGAAGTATGGCTATGTATAAACTTCTCCGGCCGCATAGGGTGTTCTGGCCGCAAAGACGTCCCAGCCGCATGGCCTCCTCCGCCGCACGGCCATCTGAGCCGCATTGGCCAACCAGCCGTATGGACTTTCTGGCCGCATAGGCTGTCTGGCCGCATGGGCTCCTTGCCACGTTCTCCTGCCACGTATGCAAATCTTTTACATTAAATGCCTTTGGTTTGTTGTCAGATTTAAGGCCGCTTTTTGGGGCAGGATCCCAAGAGTTTAGCCTTTATTTAGTCGGTTCGTCTCGATAACCGAAGAGTCGGTTTTCACGCTGCACGTGGCTCGAAGCGTGCTATTTTTGCCTATAAATAAGAACATGTTCAGTCGGAGAGACTTCTTTACTCTCTCTCGTCTTCAACTCTTGCTATCCTAATTTTTCTTTCTTTGTCTTCCTTCTCCGACCGTCGGACGATAATGGCCCCCAAGTCTTCCAAGGTTGCCTCTGCTGCTGCGAAGGACAAGAAAGCGGCTTCCTCGTCGGCCACTATGCTTGATGTACACCCTGACGTCCATCCTGCTTTTAAGGGTAAGGATTGGATAGGATATTGAATGCTTTGAACCCTAAAAAACACGACTCTGTTGCATATTTTATGCAGAAGCCTTCGTTCTTCGTCTTTATTGAACCGCCCAAGTTCAATATAACGAAGCCGTATATATTGCATGGGATGCATGACCCTCTCATATTCGGGCCGTATGAGGCATGCCCTGTGTTTGAGCCGCATGAGAAGGACTTGAGCCGCAGGAGCACCTCTAGATTTGAACCGCATGAAGTCCCTTTGAACGGGACCGCATGAGCTTCTGATAAACTGGACCGCATAAAAGCTTCGCTAAGTCGTGCCACATAAGCTCATCTGCTGAATAGAACCGCATAAGCTCAACCGAACCGTATAGGCTCTATCGAAGCAGTGCCGCATGAAACCTAACTGAATTGGGCCGCATAAAACTACGTTGAACCGAGCCGTATAGGCTCTATCGAAGCAGTATCGCATGAAACCTAACTGCATTGGGCCGCATAAGGCTACGTCGAACCGAGCCGCATAGGCTCATAGGAGCTTTTTTAAGAAACTTCAAGTGGTTTCGTTTTAACCATCTTTTAATCCTGTTTCTTTTGTCTTTCTTCAGTGGATCTGCCAATCAATCCAGCAGAAGAGCTCTTGGTGGGTTCAGCCCAATATACCATGGCTGTGCAGCTCGACGACTTAGTTCGACGTGTGTAAGATCAGCTTTTCGTCGATGAGCCTTTGGAGAGGGTGAGCGCCATCAATAACCAGCCTTTCCACTTTCTTTGTACTATGATGAACTCGGAAAGGTTGAAAGGAGAGTATCTGAAACCAGCATTTCTCTTCGGGGATGCTCTCTCCATAAAGAACCCCCGAGTGCTGGATATTTCTGAGAGCTGGAACTTTACTGTGGACGGGGTGGAGATCCATATTCCCGAAATAGAACGTTATTTTCCCCTCTCTTGGTTCAATATGGTACCGTTGAGTAGGAAGATGGTAGGCTCCCTAACTCCAACCCAATCGGGGATGTTCGAGGGCAACATCCATTACAATAAGAAATTGGGTCAGCATATGCGAGCAGGGACTCGGTCAGTCGGAGCGTGATGGGACTGATTCCGGGTACCTTTATAAACGTATCTGGTCCAAACTTCACGTTTACTCTAGACGATACCTTCCTGAATCAGCTCGCTCACAAGGGGTCTTATCATGTTGGCAGGTTATCGCTGCTGAACTGGATAAACCCTATCCCTACGTGGGCCAACCTGACCTCTTAGATTCTGAGGAAATATGAGGCATTCCTTCGGAAGATTGACCTCTATTATGCCATCCGGGGCACCTGTTACGTGTTACCCATCAACAAGTCGTCCATGTCTCTTTTGGAAATGTATAACCGGCGGACAAGAACTTTCTTCGCGCTCGGAGGGGAGTCGGGACTTGCTCTCCACGAAATATATGTTGTTTCTAAGCTGCCATGGGGGGGGCGAGGCCTTTGAAGTATACACTCCGACAAACGAGGAATTCGAGAATTTGGATCGACGATTCCCAGGTTTTATTTTCGTGTATCGGGAACTGCTATGCCACCACAGTATCTGTCACCAAACGGCTATCAGGAAGAATAATAGCTCAGAAGGGAACGCTCCCCACACCACGTCCTGGGTCTCGTATCTTTTCAAATTAAGTCCCTCTGGCCGGGTTTCTTCCCGAGGTCCTCAAACCTAGGAGGAGATAAACAATCTAATGTCGAATGCCAAGAGGTCGAGGTCCACCAGTGATAAATTTGGGAGTCGCACTGACTCCTTCAGCTATTTCTACTACGGTACCCGATAGATGTCTGAGAAAGCGCTCTTGGCCGGATTCTTGATGATGTGGCTACGAAACTGCATAGTCTCAGGAGGAGCTGGTTCTATTGAAAGGATCAGCCGCCACTTCATCCTCCCAGCCGTGAAGCTAGTCTTTAGAGTCAGGCTAGCCCTTCTTCCGGCCATGGTGTGTAGCATACAACCACGGCCTCCGTGCCTTTTCGTCCAAAGTCATTGCCCGCGAGACAAAACTGGACTTTGAGCGAATAGAGCTACCCTACCATTATCTAATGGGGTGGCTATTGATGTATTATCGGTCGTTGATGAGGCCCGGAGCAGAAAATGGCGTTACTGCTGATGACGCTTTCCTTTTCTGATACCGTCGTCAGCCTTGGGAGTATGACACCATGCCAGCCTGTCGGAGGGCGTTGGCAAGAGTAGATGGACATGACTTCTTTGTGTCTGTTCCTTAATTTACTGCTAGAGAAATGAGGGGTGTACATGTTGATGGCGTTGAACCTCTCCTCCTCTTATCTGAGAAAATGCTCCTTTGGCTGCACAATATTCGTCCAGCGCACCTAGTATATCGTTACCACAATAACGTATACTTGTAGCCCTACTTGTCCAGCAGGTTCTCCCGCCAGTTCGAGTATAGCCAGCTCTTCCTTGATTTTCCCAGTGCTTGCCTAGGCTTTGAGGGCAGTGTCCTTGATGGTATCAGGGCATGGCATTATTACAATACGATTCATACCCGAGCTAGCTTCTCTGTCCCCGATGCTAATACGTCAGGGGAGATTTTGTACATAGCGGCCCTCTATCATGTTACGGTGAGCAAGCCTCCCGTTAATTTTGACATGAGTACCAGCTTTATTGTCGGTACTGGCTTGGCAGATGTAATGCCTGTGTTCGTATTTCGTATTCTTGGGAATACGTGTACGTATTTTATCTTGTATTGCATGATTCCTTGCTTGGTTTTTCTTCATGGCTTGGTTTATTCTTGGCTTGGTTCGGTTTGGGATTGCTATTGGTTCATTATGAACCAAGGGTGAACCCCTACCTACCACCACCACTACCATTTATTAACTCATTCTTCTTTCTCTCTCTTCATTAACCTCATCTTCTTCCATTTACTTCTTCACCTACCAAGAGAGGAAGAGAGAGGTCTAGACAAGTGCAACTTGCTTCATAGAGGAACTCTAATTTTATTGCTTCATTCTCTTCCTTACAGTATTTTAACTTACTTTAGTAATTGGCATTTCTCATTTCCATGACTAGATTCTTGTAGATCTAAGTTTATTTTATTTTTAGATTTCTTGGGTTTTGATCTACTTAGTCTTGTTATTTTCAAGTTTTGATGGTTCCATGTTGTAGAGAATTTTGTTCTACCCCATTTTGACCTATGAAAGTTCGGATTTGGGCTCCGGATGATAGAGTTATGCATCTTGGAAGCCATGGCTTATGGTGTACTTCTTCTCGGAAATTTAGAGAAGAAGCACAGTCCCGAGCCGCATGGTAGCACTTGACCGCATGAACATTCATACGGCAAGTCAGTTCCAACCGCATGCACTATTACCTTGACTTGACCGCATGACAAGTTCATGCGACAAGTATTCCTTCTAGCCGCATGAGGTCCTTCTTAACAGCATGACTGAGGCCCAGTCCTTCCTGGCCGCATGGATTTTTTAGCAACCCTGAGCCGCATGAACTCAACATTCGCGAGCCGCATAGACCGCAGTCTCCCAGCCGTATTTGTTTGCTTCCCTTGACCGTATAGTCATTGCTCCCCGCAGCCGCATGGGTTGCTCCTTCCCGGCCGTATGTACCTGATTGGTCAGCCAGCCGCATGGACCCATCCTCTGCTAGCCGCATGAGTTCCCTATCCTCCTGACCGTATATGTCTTGCCTTTCTCAGCCGCATGACTGACTGGATCTCCAAGCCGCATATGACTGATACCCCTTTAACCGCATAAGCCTTTCCCTTTTAGCCACATGTGCCTGACCCTATTCAGCCGCATAGGCTGTTCTCTTCCCAGCCGTATGAGATCATTCCTGGCCGCATATGCCTTAGCCGCATGGCTCTCCTATAGCCCTGAGTATTGATATTTTATTAGATATTTTACGCCCATTTTATATCCTTACGCCTTTTGTCCTGAACTTGATAAATCACGATTTGATTGACATGATTGAAATGATAATTGAACATGACATGACAGTGGCCCGTCGTGGCGTGCTCCTGACAAGTAAACCTGACATGATTTATCTTGAACAGCTGTTACGACGGCTACCTGACATGGTATGACCTGTATAAATTACCTGGACACCGTGGGTGATTGTGCTTGTACAAATAAACCAGTCTTGTCTTGCATCATGCCTAGGACAGGGACTCCTGAGTACCACGGTCAGGAGTACCTGCTAAAAAAAATTGGACTAAGTCTAATAACTAGAATAACACAGTAGTCATGAAGAGATTTCCCAGCTACAGGTAATCCCGTTACCTGGGCGCTCCTGGGATCTGTAGCCTGCCGTCGAGTAGGGCACATTTCCAGCACACTGTCATGTGTTGCACCCTTCAAGCTACTTAAGGGTACATGCGTTTCCTGGACGATGTACCCACCTAAATTCAACCCTAATCTTTCGTCCTGGGTAACCTGGATGGTCTGCAGGGCTTGTGGCTGTGGAATAATCTCACTGCATCTTGTTAGTAATTAGGCTTGTGAGAACCCTAGTTAGTTAAAGTATCAAGCCGTAATTCTTGCTTGGCCGTGAAATGATTGGATGGAGTCTAACCAGTCTAGTCTTGCCCTGATCCTGATTACTGCATGACCAGAATGCTTGTATTTATTTTACCGATAAATGGTGAGAATTCCAAGTTCTGTTCAGACGAAGGGTTACAACCTCGGTCCTTGTTTGGTTTACGGGTTGTAACCTGGTTATCTGAATAGCTCCATGGTTATCTCGTCGTATAACATCCTGATGTATTTTCTTTATTTCCAGTTCTTACTTTATTTATACTCTTGTGCTGATTGCTGGTTTTAGTTCCTAAGTGAAGCCTCCTTTGTGGCACTTGCTTTTTCTGGGATCTGACCCAGCTGGTTTTGTATGGCCAGATTTTGAAGCAGCGGATCTACCAACCTTCCAGCCCGATGGTGACCACCAGACGTAACCAGGGCAACGAGTGGGTTATTTTTGGCTCTCCACTCTATTATAAAAATATTCTTTTGAGACATTTAGCCGACGAGCACCTGTTTAGCTCGATTGCAGTTTACTTACTGTCTGCCTACGGGCTGTAACATGATTGACAGATCCTAGGGTTGATCATGTATGACTAAAACTCTTGCTAGTCCTATCATTTGTAACGACTAGCTTCATGATCAGCTGAATATGTAATATTTGGGATGCCTTATTATTGTATATTTAATGATCATACATCTTGTAACATCTACTTACTTGCTTGTGATTGAGACAATAGGATTGTTCATGACCTTAAGAGACTGTTGGCTTGTAGTAAACCCTCATGTATCTAGACAGCCGTGACCGTATGATGAGATAGATTTCCATTTTGTTATATGTAGCTGGCTATGTCTGCCCCCGCTCTCCAGTATTCTGGTTCTGGGATGTGACATGGTTTAAGTGGTGGCCCATGCAGGTCTTGTAAATCAAGATATGTGAGGGTTTACCGAATAGATGTCTCAATCAGTATTCTCCCTTGAACTCTGCTCGTATCTTCTGATTCGCTGGATTCTTGTCCTGATCACATGCTTGTAATCGTTGATCTATCCTGGTCCTTCCTTATTGTTCCCTATGTCGTCTTCTTCAGCGGTATTGTTCGTGGTCCTTCCGATCAGCAAGGCGGAGCACCTCCCGCGGACCAGCAGCAACCCGGAGATCAAGCCCAGCATTCGGGAGTGGCCTCCAGAGTCGTGCCTTCTGGCGGAGAGCCACCAGTCCAGCCAGTTCAACCTATAGAACCTAATGATGGCACTTTAGTAGGACTCGTCAAGACCTTGATAGCTTCTCAAGATCGTCGAGGAGATGCCTTGCATCAGGCAGTGACGGATGCTTTAACCCGGGGCGGTCATCAGGGTAACAGCGCGACCAACAGCTTCAAGTGCTTGAACCCTCCCTTCATTGACGGTAGTGAAGATGCTATCGCCGCGGATGCTTGGCTTCAGGATACCGAGGTGATTCTAGAAGCAGCTAGGACTCCAAAGAATGAGAAGGTGGCCGTGGTACGCCTGCAGTTATTAGATCTTATCCGCAGCTGGTGGACAGCACAGGCCGATGGATTAGTAGCCCCTATTTTATGGGCAGTATTCAGGGATAGATTCCAGACCAAGTATTTTGATGCTGTAGCTCGGTACGATCTACAGACGAGGTTCACCAATCTGAAGCAAGGGGGCAGGACGGTCGACGGATATACGGTCGAGTTTTCCAGACTCAGTCGGTTTGCTCCCACCTTGGTGGCAACCGAGTATGATCGACCCAGCAGTTCCAGCAGGGACTTCACTTGGAGATCTTGTTAGCAGTCGAGCAGTTTGAGCATCAGACTTTTGATGCGGTCTTGAGAGCAGCTAGGAGGCATGAGTATACCTCCCAGAGGATCGTGGATAGGGCTGGAGGTTGTAAGAGATCCCACGGCCAGATGAATCAGTCTTCAGCCCCAGTCCCTGCTGCTAGGGCCTTGACTATAGGAGCTCCGAGGCGGGCGGCCTCAGTAATGTCGGTTCAGTATTCCACTCCGATGCACCCTCAGTAGCAGCAGCAGAAGCAGTCTTTCGCAGTAGAATGTTCTCATTATGGGAAGCCAGGCCATGTGGTGGCAGAATGTCGCAGGGCGCAGAGATTGTGCCTGGCTTGTGGAGCACCGGACCATAGGGTTGGATCCTACCCGAATAGGGGTGGTTCATCATCATCCAACCTTTCTAGCTCTTCGGTGAGAGGACCAGTACCGGTCCAGCAGCAGCAGCAGCAGTACCCATTGCCGAGGCCCTTGTCGCCTCAGACCCAAGTATTCCAGCAGCAGAACCCCCAGCAGTATGCACAAGCCCAAGCCCAGAGTCAGAACAGGCAGCGAGGGTTTCAGCAGAGGGGACCAGCACCCTGAGGGCATGGTCAGGCTATGGCGATGACCGTGGAGGAAGGATTGGCACCAGGAGTGGTAGTGGCAGGTACTATTCTCGTCAACTCCTTTCCAGCTTCAGCTTTATTTGATTCTGGTGCATCACATTCATTTATGTCTGCACGATTCGCGACACGGATAGGATTGGAGCCCGAGTCATTATCAGTAAGGCTTAATATACTTACTGGTAACGGACTTGTGGGAGTAGATAGAGTATTTTCCTTGTGTCAGATCGTGGTTAGCGATAGAGAGTTCTCCGCTAGATTGATAGAGTTCTCGATGGCCGATTATGATGTGGTCTTAGGGATGGATTGGTTAAGGAATCTGTATGCTAGAATAGATTGCCACATCGGCAGGGTGGTTTTTAGTATTCCAGGTGAGCCAGAGGTTTCCTTCTCCCGAGGTGAAGTTGAGCCTTCTCCTCTGATATTTCGATGGCAGTAGCAGCAGTTCAGTTGCCCAGAGTAGTCGATGAGTTCCCAGATGTTTTCCCAGAAGAGCTTCCAGGTGTGCCGCCAGAGTGGAAGATCGAGTTCATTATAGACTTGATCCCCGGACAGCCCCAGTGTCAGAGAGAGTCTACAGGATGGCATCGTCAGAGTTGGAGATATTGCACAAGATGATTGAAGAACTTAGGACCAAGGAATTTATTCGTGCTAGTGGATCGCCTTGGGAAGCCCCGATGCTTCTTGTGAAAAAGAAGGATGGTACGTCCAGGTTATGTGTTGATTATCGTACCTTGAACTCAGTGACAATCAAGAACAGATACCCTCTCCCGAGGATAGATGACTTGTTTGATCAACTCAAGGGGGCAACAGTATTTTCGAAGACTGATTTACGGTCAGGATATCATCAGATCAGAATCAGCGAGCAGGACATCCCGAAGATAGCTTTTAGATCGAGGTATGGACATTGGGAGTTACTTGTTATGCCTTTTGGAGCGACCAATGTGCCGACAGTATTCATGGACCTCATGAATCCCATCTTCATGCCTTACTTAGATCAGTTTGTGATCGTGTTTCTGGATGACATCCTGGTCTACAACAAGAGTGAGACGGAGCATGAGCAGCATCTCCGTGTGGTTCTTCAGACTCTCAGGGAGCACCAGTTATATGCCAAGTTCAGTAAATACGAGTTTTGGCTCGATCACATTTCGTACATGGGTCACATCATTACCCGAGGAGGAGTAGAAGTGGATCCCCAGAAGATTGTAGCTATTGAGTCATGGCTAGTGCCCAGCACAGTTGCAGAAGTTCGTAGTTTCCTTGGATTAGCCGGCTATTACCGGCGGTTTGTTTCGGATTTTGCTCGAATATTAGCGCCATTGACGCAGTTGACCCGTAAGGATGCGCAGTTTGCTTGGACAGCAGAGTGTCAGAGTTCTTTTGAGCAGTTGAAGCGAGGTCTGATAACAGCTCCTATTCTCACGCTTCCAGATGGAACCGAAGGATTCTCAGTGTATTGTGATGCTTCGGGTAGAGGTTTAGGATGTGTTCTGATGCAGCATGGAAAGGTAATAGCTTATGCGTCACGATAACTTCGTGATCATGAGAGGAATTACCCCACCCATGACTTGGAGCTGGCAGCAGTAGTGTTTGCACTTAAGTTGTGGAGGCACTATTTGTATGGAGATAGGGTGGAGATTTTCACCGACCACAAGAGCCTGAAGTATGTTTTCACCCAGAAGGATTTTAGCATGCGTCAGAGAAGGTGGCTGGAGCTTCTTGTGGATTATGATGTCAACTTGCAATATCATCCTGGGAAGGCCAACGTCGTTGCAGATGCATTGAGCAGGAGAGCCAGAGTTTAATTCCTAACAGCGCAACCAGAGTTCTTAGCAGATCTTCAGAAGATGGGTATAGAAGTTGTTCTCCCTTCCAGTGTGGCATTGATGGCCAGCATGCAGGTTCAGTCTACTATAGTCGAGAGGATCCGGATGGCACAGTCAACAGATTCCAAGCTTCAGCGACTCAGAGCAGAGTGTGAGGCAGAATGAAGACCAGAGTTATGCATTCATGAGGATGGTACACTTCGACATGATAAGCGTCTTTGTGTACCCAGTGGAGATATCAGGCAGGAGATCATGTCAGAGGCACACAGTTCTCAGTATTCCATCCATCCTGACAGTACAAAGATGTACCGTGATATCCGTCAGCACTTTTGGTGGAATGGCATGAAGCGGGAAGATAGCTCGGTTTGTCTCTCGGTATTTGGTTTGCCAACGAGTTAAGGTCGAACATCAGAGACTGGCTGGACTTCTTCAGCCCTTGTCGATTCCAGAATGGAAGTGGAAGCATGTGACCATAGATTTTGTGACTGGATTGCCTAGATCCCCAGCTGGTCGAGATACTATTTGGGTTATAGTTGACCGGCTCACGAAGGTAGCTCACTTTCTCCCGTTCAGAGTTGGTCAGTCGACAGCTCAGTTAGCAGAGATGTACCTCAGGCAGATTGTCAGGTTGCACGGTATTCCAGTCAGTATCACCTCGGACCGAGATTTCATATTTATGTCGCACTTTTGGCATAGCTTGCAAGAGAGTTTGGGGACTCATCTCCAGTTCAGTTCAGCCTATCACCCGCAGACCGATGGTCAGTCGGAGCGTACTATCCAGACCCTTGAAGACATGTTGAGATCTTGTACACTCGACTTCGATGGTTCATGGGAAGATCACTTGCACCTGGTAGAATTCTTGTACAATAACAGTTTCCAGGCCAGTATCCAGATGGCACCGTTCGAGGAACTGTATGGCAGGAAGTGCAGATCCCCGTTAGCCTGGGATGATATTGGAGAGAGGCAGATGCTCGGTCCAGAAATAATTGCTCAGACCGTTGAAGTGGTCCGAAGAGTCCGAGATCACCTTCGAGTTGCCCAAGATCGCCAGCATCATAGGGCCGATTCTCATCGGCGCCCTCTTGAGTTTTCGGTCGACGATCATGTATTCCTGAGGATTTTGGCTAACCGTGGCGTCATTCGTTTCGACGTACGGGGAAAGCTTAGTCCTAGGTATATAGGACCGTTTGACATTCTGGAGCGAGTAGGAGATGTATAGTATCGTCTCGCTCTTCCGCTGTCGCTAAGAGAGGTGCATAACGTGTTCCATATATCCCGATTACGACAGTATATCCCAGACCCGAGCCACATCCAGGATCATTCGAAATTGGTTGTTGGTACCAACCTTTCGTATGAGGAGAGGCCCGTGTCTATATTGGACCGGAGAGAAAGATACTCAAGAACAAGACTATCAAGTTATTCCGACTTGCTTGGGGTCATCACTCTTTGGAAGAGTCAACGTGGGAGCGTGAGGATGATATTCGATCGCGATATCCCGACTTGTTTGACTCGTGAGGTATAATGCCCTCCTTATGCCTCATGTCTTCGATTCCTTGCTTGCGTGATTGATTGATTGCCTAATATAGCTTGCTTGTTATTAGTGTAGCTTGTCATTGCCCCTCTAGCCTCTTGATTAAATTCCGAGGATAGAATTCTTTTAAGTTGGGTAGAGTTGTAATGCATGTGTTCGTATTTTGTATTCTTGGGAATACGTGTACGTATTTTATCTTGTATTGCATGATTCCTTGCTTGACTTTTCTTCATGGCTTGGTTTATTCTTGGCTTGGTTCGGTTTGGGATTGCTATTGGTTCATTATGAACCAAGGGTGAACCCTACCTACCACCACCACTACCATTTATTAACTCATTCTTCTTTCTCTCTCTTCATTAACCTCATCTTCTTCTTCCATTACTTCTTCACCTACCAAGAGAGGAAGAGAGAGGTCTACGCAAGTACAACTTGCTTCATGGAGGAACTCCAATTTTATTGCTTTATTCTCTTCCTTACAGCATTTTAACTTACTTTAGTAATTGGCATTTCTCATTTCCATGACTAGATTCTTGTAGATCTAAGTTTATTTTATTTTCTAATTTCTTAGATTTTGATCTACTTAGTCTTGTTATTTTCAAGTTTTGGGGGGTTCCATGTTGTAGAGAATTTTGTTCTACCCCATTTTGACCTATGGAAGTTCGAATTGGGCTCCGGATGATAGAGTTATGCAGCTTGGAAGCCATGGCTTATGGTGTACTTCTTCTCGGAAATTTGAAGAAGAAGCACAGTCCCGGGCCGCATGGTAGCACTTGACCGCATGAACATTCATGCGGCAAGTCAGTTCCAACCGCAGGCACTATTGCCTTGACTTGACCGCATGACAAGTTCATGCGGCAAGTATTCCTTCTAGCCGCATGAGGTCCTTCTTAACCGCATGACTGAGGCCCAGTCCTTCCTGGCCGCATGGATCAGCAACCCTGAGCCGCATGAACTCAACACTCGTGACCGCATAGACCGCAGTCTCCCAGCCGCCTGGGTTTGCTTCCATGACCGCATAGTCATTGCTCATTCGCAGCCGCATGGGTTGCTCCTCCCCGGCCGCATGTACCTGATTGGTAAGCCAGCCGTATGGACCCATCCCCCGCCAGCCGCATGAGTTCCCTATCCTCCTGACCGCATATGTCTTGCCTTTCTCAGTCGCATGACTGACTGGATCTCCGAGCCGCATATGACTGATAACCCTTTAACCGCATAAGCCTTTCCCTTTTAGCCACATGCGCCTGACCCTATTCAGCCGCATAGGCTGTTCTCTTTCCAGCCATATGAGATCATTCCTGGCCGCATATGCCTTAGCCGCATGGCTCTCTTAGCCCTGAGTATTGATATTTTATTAGATATTTTACGTCCATTTTATATCCTTACGCCTTTTGTCCTGAACTTAATAAATCACGATTTGATTGACATGATTGAAATGATAATTGAACATGACATAACAGTGGCCCGTCGTGGCGCACTCCTGACAAGTAAACCTGACATGATTTATCTTGAACAGCTGCGACGGCTACCTGACATGGCATGATCTGTATAAATTACTTGGACACCGTGGGTGATTGTGCTTGTACAAATAAACCAGTCTTGTCTTGCATCATGCCTAGGACAGGGACTCCTGAGTACCACGGTCAGGAGTACCTGCTAAAAAAATTAGAATAAGTCTAATAAATAGAATAACACAGTAGTCATGAAGAGATTTCCCAGCTACAATAATCCCGTTACCTGGACGCTCCTGGGATCTGTAGCCTGCCGTCGAGTAGGGCACATTTCCAGCACACTGTCATGTGTTGTACCCTTCAAGCTACTTAAGGGTATATGCATTTCCTGGACGATGTACCCACCTGAGTTCAACCCTAATTTTTCGTCCTGGGTAACCTGGATGGTCTACAGGGCTTGTGGCTGTGGAATAATCTCACTGCATCTTGTTAGTAATTAGGCTTGTGACAACCCTAGTTAGTTAAAGTATCAAGCCGTAATTCTTGTTTGGCCGTGAAATGATTGGATGGAGTCTAACCAGTCTAGTCTTGCCCTGATCCTGATTACTGTATGACCAGAATGCTTGTATTTATTTTACCGATAAATGGTGAGAATTCCAAGTTCTGTTCAGACGAAGGGTTACAACCCCGATCTTTGTTTGGTTTACGGGTTGTAACCTGGTTATCTGAATAGCTCCATGGTTATCTCGTCGTATATTATCCTGATGTATTTTCTTTATTTCCAGTTCTTACTTTATTTATACTCTTGTGCCGATTGCTGGTTTTAGTTCCTAAGTGAAGCCTCCTTTGTGGCACTTGCTCTTTCTGGGATCTGACCCAGGTGGTTTTGTATGGCCAGATTTCGGAGCAGCTCCAGAGGATCTACCAACCTTCCAGCCCGATGGTGACCACCAGACGTAACCAGGACAACGAGTGGGTTATTTTGGCTCTCCCACTCTATTATAAAAATATTCTTTTGAGACATTTAGCCGACGAGCACCTGTTTAGCTCGATTGTACTTTACTTACTGTCTGCCTACGGGCTGTAACATGATTGACAGATCCTAGGGTTGATCATGTATTACTAAAACTCTTGCTAGTCCTAGCATTTTGTAACGACTAGCTTCATGATCAGCTGAATATGTAATATTTGGGATGCCTTATTGTATATTTAATGATCATACATCTTGTAACATCTACTTACTTGCTTGTGATTGAGACAAATGATTGTTCATGACCTTAAGAGACTGTTGGCTTGTAGTAAACCCTCATGTATCTAGACAGCCATGACCGTATGATGAGATGGATTTCCATTTCGTTATACGTAGATGGCTATGTCTGCCCCCGCTTTCCAGTATTCTGGTTCGGGGTGTGACAGCAGAGAAGCCCGAGGGGTCCAAGAAGAGAAAAAAAGCGAATATGGTTCCTGTGCCGTATTCGGAGTCCACGACGGCGGGTGAAGAGGATGATGAGCAGGATGCCGATGATTCGTTCCATCCCTCGGACGAGGAGGTGGGGTATCAGCTACCTATTATGCCAGATGACATGGTGGCAGGGCAGCCGCCTGCTGTGCCTGGTCCTTCGTGCAAGCGAAGCAGGCGTATGTTCACTGATGATGGCAGAACCTACTCCACGAAGCGAGCTGCGGTAAGACGTCGTAGGCTGTTTATTGAGGATGTTGATGCTATTTCTGAGGTGATTTGAATTTCAACTACCTTCTCCTTCTTTTTCTAAACTATGGCATAATCATTTTCTTTTGCTCTTTGTAGGCGTCAGAGGAGTCGGTTTCTCGGGACCCGACCGCTGAGGTTGATCCGGTCCTGACCACTTTGGTCAATGATATGTGCTCCGCTATCATTTTTGCTGGAATTCTTTCGGGGGCGGCCGAGGAGTCCCACCTTGCTGAGACCTCAACCCATGGAGACGGGGGCTCTACTGCACCTGTCCCTAAGACAGCGAAATTTCAACGGGGTGACGCTGAACTGGCTGGCTCACTTGCAGGGGTGGCTGGGGCAGAAAAACTAGTTGAATTCAACTTGGAGGTCACGGGTGAGGAGACTATCAGCTGCGAACGAGCTGCGGCCTCCATGCTCATCCCCTCGTAAGATAAACCGAATCTTAACTTGTGAGGAGGCCTATCTGCTCTATCATCATATCCTTCGGGTTACGTCGATTGATGGTTGCTTTGGACGTACAGGTCCTGCCCCTTTATTGTTGGTGACGGACATTATCGGAGAAAACTCTATCAGAGGGGATCTGATGGAAGCACGTGTGCCTCCTTCTCTTCCAACCTATATTGAGGGGCCTCCAGCTGGGTCGAGTTCGGGGGCCCAAGTGGCGGCACAGCTGGGGCAAGGAATAATGCTTCCTGCGTCCTCCTCTGCGAATATGGTTTCGGGGGTTAACCTATCCGCCTTGTCGAGTATCCAAGCTTTTCGGGCGGCGGAAGAGGAGCTAGCCGCTATTCATGCATTTTTTCGCACATAATTTGTTTCCCTGGTGGCAGGGATGGCAAGTTCCGATGCTACTCCTTCGACATTGCCAGCCATACTCCCTTTGACGCCGTCCTCTACAGAAGTTTTGGATGAAGTGTCACAGGATGTGGTTGACAGCTTTTACCGCCACCTGGAGAGAGGGGTCGAGGCAGCTGTGGAGAGGGGGACTCCCTTTGCTATGGCCCGTCAGTACGCCAGTGGCCAAATCGACATCCTTAGAACACTCCCTGGTGGGACAGGGCTAGCTGCGCTTCTAGAGCCCAAACTGCTGGAGGCTGATCGACTTGTGACCCAGTTTTGCGTGCTGCGACAAGCTGATCTGTCTGCGGCAATAGATCAAGAGTGCATTTTCCTCATAACCGCGGTGGAGAAGGTGAGGCTTGCTCGGGATTCGATCAAGCCGACCATACTGAAGGATCGCCGTGATCTGTCCCAGTTATACGATCAATTGAGCCGTTGAAATAAATATTGCACGGCTCAGGAAGCGACCGCCTCCCGCGGGGTAATCGACACCAGGGAGCAGATCCTCGAGCTCCAGAGAAAGCCGGCCTTTTTGGAGTCTGAGCTCGAAGCTGCCCGTACCGAAAAGGAACTTGTTATCCAGGAGGCTGACAGACTTAGTCGAGCTTCTGCCAATCTGGAGCTTGCCCTGAAGAAGATGGAGGATGGCTGGCGGGCACACATGTATTTTGATGATGCGGATCGGTTGTCCCAGGAAGAGGAGCGCCGAGCTAGGCAGCGGCTCGAACGGGGGACCGCCTTGGTGAAGAACCGCCTCCTGGAATTATGTAATGTCGAACCATAGTCGGCCTTTCTTCTTTTGTTATGTTCTTTTTGAGGGGGACATGGTCCCAGAACATGTAATGCTTTTTGGCTTCCAACTAAAAGAGTATGCTTTATTCTACCCTTTACCTGTACTACTTGTTGTGCTTGTGGTGTTATGGTGATGCTTGCCCCGTATGGGGGACTTGTTTGTGGGCCTGTTACCCTTGGCATACCTTGGTTTTAGGTACGGATAACAAGTTTGATTGGGACACCTGGAACAATTCTACGGTAAGGTGGTCATGGACGCTCCTGGTATCGGGAGAAAGAATGCCATGGAACAGCTGGGCTCCCGGGGCTTGATGAGAAATGATGGGCCTGTACTAAGAAACTTAGCAAAGGACATTTGTGGGCCTATTATCCTTGGCGTCTGGCTTAGGATACGGATAATAGGATGAAAGGGAACCAACATACTTACTCAGAGGTAATGAGGACATGGCAAGCATGTGGGTTTTCTCACCGCAAAATGTTCCTACTTAGAGGTAATGAGGACATGGCAGGAGTGGACTCAACGGAGGATATTTGTGGACCTACTATCCTTGGCGTACTCCGGTCGTAGGTACGGATAATAAGTCGAAAAGGGAATCAACATACTTACTCAGAGGTAATGAGGACATGACAAGCATGAGGGTTTTTTCGACGGAGCCTACTCTACAGAGGTAATGAGGACATGGGGGAGTGGACTCGACTGAGGATATTTGTGGACCTACTATCCTTGGCGTACTCCGGTCGTGGGTACGAATAATAAGTCGAAAAGGGAATCAACATACTTACTCAGAGGTAATGAGGACATGGCAAGCACGAGTGTTTCTTCGACGGAGCCTTCCCACTCAAAGGTAATAAGGACATAGCGGGAGTGGACTCGACGGAGGATATTTGTGGACCAACTATCCTTGGCGTACCCTGGGTTTTTTTGGTAGAGATAATAAGTCAAAAGGGAACCCGCATACTTACTGAGTGGTAATGAGGACATGGCAAGCATGAGGGTTTCTTCGACGGAGCCTTCCTACTCAGAGGTAAGGAGGACATGGCAGGAGGGGGCTCCATGAAGGAATATAGAACAACTCAGAGGTAATGAGGACATGGAAGTTCTATCTAAGGGGGCGGTTTGTTTTTTATGAGAGTGAAGACGACTCAGAGGTAACATCGACTTGGTTGTTCTGGAGAATTTGGGGATCGGTTACCCTTTTTTGTGCACTGAAAGTACGGGTATTGGATCATGAGGAGGGAGCTCTTTTAGAAAGAAAGTTCAGAGGTATGATCATAATGACTTACTGCCTAAAAGATGCGATATAGATTTATCTGTAGTAACCAGAATGTAAGTTCAGCGGTACCTGCGGGTACATAACTCTAAAAGCTAGGAGATTTGGAGTCGGCATGTGAGTTCAGCGGTATCAGCAGGTACGTAACTCGTCATTTGGAAGATTTGTAGTTAGGATATGAGTTCAGCGGTACCGGCGGGTACGTAACTCGTCATTCTGGAATATTTGTAGTCTGGCTGTGAGTTCAGCGGTACCGGGGGTACGTAACTCGTTATCTTGGGGAATGTCATTTTAGACATAATACTTCTTTAGGAACTTGCCGTTGATGGGCAACATGAGCAAGTCTCCATTTTGTTTTACGAGGCGGTAAGCTCCGTTGGAGAATACAACGTCGATGATGAACGGGCCTTCCCACTTTGGCTGGAACTTGCCGGCAGTTTTGTGAGTCATTACCAACGGCCTCCGAACTGCCAGAACGAGGTCGCCCACCTGAAATGTTCTGATTTTAACCTTCTTTTTGAAGGCTCCGGAGATATGTGCCTGGTTCAGCTCGATTCGTTGTTGAGCTAATAGGCGCTTCGCATCTAGGGCCTCTAACTCTTGTAGTCGGTGATGGTGATTATCATCTGTCGTCAACCGATAGGTGAGAGCAACGCGGAGTGAAGGGATTTGGGTCTCCAGTGGGAGTACTGCCTCACTCCCGTACACCAGGAAGAAGGGTGTGTTCCCGGTGGAAGTCCGTACTGTAGTTCGGTATGCCCATAGGCATTCATCGAGCTTTTTATTCCAGTCGCATTTGTTTGATGACACGAATTTCTTCAGAAGCTTAATGATTGTCTTGTTGAATGCTTCAGCCAGACCATTAGCCACGGGGTTGTATGGTATTGAAGCAATATCCTGGATGCGGTGTTTGTCACAAACCCGATAGAAGGCGTAGCTCGCGAACTGCGGACCATTGTCGTAGATGATCCTTCGAGACAGCCCAAAGTGATAGATGACATGATGCTTGAGAAAGCTGATCACGTTTGAAGTCTTCACTTCAGCCAGCGGAACAACCTTTGCCCATTTGGAGAAGTAATCTGTGATTGCAAGTATGAAACGATATCCTCGAGACGAAGACGGAGTGATTGGACCAATGATGTCCATTCCCCATGCTTCAAATGGCCAGGATGCCACTGTCAAATGTAGAAACTCGGAGAGCTGGTGGATAAAATCTGTATGGACTTGACAGGCTTTGCATTTTCGTGTATAGTCTATCGCATCTGCAACTATCGTGGGCCAGTAATAGCCCATTCAGCGAAGGCGATCTTGTAGTTTCGGGCCAGGCTGATGGGCTCCACAGGTGCCGTCATGAGCTTCGCGCACGGTTTCTTTGGCTTCTATATTTGACAGGCACCGAAGTAGTACTCCATCGATGATCGTCGATACAGCATTTTGTCTCTGTATCGTAATAGAATCTGAGGGAACGCTTTCTAATGGACGTGGGCTCCTTCGAATTCTCTGACAGGATGTCGTAGACGACAAAGTCGATGAATGGCTACCTCCAATCTGGTGTTTCATCGATTGTTAGAGCGGAGTGACTCACCACACACTGAATATTATTCCTGGAACAGACCAATTCACGGCCTATGATGTCAACCAGATGATGAGCATGATTCGGAACTGCTAAGGAAGCGGCAAGACCTGCTAGGGCATCAGCTTCGATGTTTTGGAGCCTGGGAACGTGCTCTATGAAGAACCCCTCCAGGGACGAGATGATGTCGATCGCTATTTGGTGGTAGGGGATCATGTCCTCATGGCGAACCTCGTATGAACCCCGAATCTGATTGACGATTAACTGTGAATCGTCGTATGCTTCAAGGTACTCTACCCCCAGCTCTTTCGCCAGTCGGAGGCCAATGACCTGGGCGTTGTACTCGGCCACATTGTTTGAACATGGCTCTATGAGGGAGTAAGCCCGACTAATTACTAACCCGGAGGGAGAAATCAGCACTACTCCGACTCCAGCGACGATGTTGCCCTTAGATCCAGTTCTTGAAGCGCCGTCGAAGAACATTCGCCATATGGTATCATGGGAGGCCATATTCGAATTAGCGACCTCGTCTGGAATCTCGTCATCTATTTTGGTTGACTCCGATCCTGGATGAGAGCTAAAAAGTCTGCCAGGGCTTGACCTTTAACAGCCTTCTGTGGGACGAAGATCATGTGGTAGGGGGACAGTAATATCGTCCAGGTAGCGAGGCGAGAGCTGAGTGCACCCGGCTTGGTCATGAGAACCCTGAGGGGATTAACTCTTGATATGACATGGATGGTCTGTCCCGTGACGTAGTGTCACGTCTTCTGAATGGCGAAAACCAAAGCAAGACACTCTTTCTCTACGGCAGTATATCGGTGCTCCGGCCCCATCATCATTCGGCTGAGGTAATATAGGCTTGTTCGTGGCCTGCCTCATTATTGTACTAGCAGAGCACCGAGAGAATGTCCCATCGCTCGTACATAGAGTAAGAATGGTCTTCCAGGAATTGGGGCTACCAGGACTGGAGGGTTCGTCAGATATTCTTTGATGCTGTCGAAAGCGCGCTGGCATTCTTCATCCCATATGAATGAACACCTTTCTTCATGAGGTGGGTGAACGGCTGGCATCGTCCAGAGAGGTTAGAAATAAACCTCCTGATGTAGGCTAGCCCCTTGAAGGCTAGCCTCCCTTGAAGGCCTCGGAGTTCACGGAGATTTCTCGGGGGACCCATCTCCATGATTGCTTTCGTCTTTTCAGGGTCTACGTGAATACCCTGGGAGGTAATGATGAAACCCAAGAACTTCCCGCTGGATACGCCCAAGAAGGATTTTGTAGGATTTATTTTCAAATTGTGTGCTCGCATCAGGTCGAACACTGTCCTTAGATCATGCAGATGATCTTCTTTGGAGCGGCTCTTGACGGCAATATCGTCGACGTAGCATTCTACTGTCTTGCGCAGATGGTCTCTAAAGATAATGCTCATGGCTCTTTGATAGGTGGCGCCAACATTTTTTAAACCGGAGGGCATAACTGTGTAGCAGTAGGTGCCAATTGGTGTTTGGAATGATGTATGCTTTTCGTCGTCAGGGAACATCTTGATCTAGTTGAACCCTGAGAAACCATCCATGAATGACATACGCTCAAAGTCGCAGGTGTTGTCGATCATGATGTCTGTGATAGGGAGAGGGAACTCATCTTTAGGACACGCCTCATTCAGATTGCGAAAGTCGATGCAGATTCGAATCTTTCTACTCTTCTTGAGGACTGGTACTATATTGGCGACCCAGTCAGGATGCTGTTCTTCGCGGATGAAGCCGCTGACTATCAGCTTGTTTACCTCGGCTTCAATGGCATTCATGACTGTAGAAGCATGGAAAATACTAGAGAAAGACCCATGCGGCTCAGAAAATGCATGCGGCTCAGGGAGTCATGCGCATAAGGAGCTATACGGCCGGAGGTATTCTATGCGGCTCAGAAGACATGTGGCGTGACAGTGCTCCCCTCCGATCCATGCTGCATTAATTGCTTTGACGGCTGACCCCTCTGAAAAGTTGACAGACCTGACACCAAAGTAGGTAATTATGACTCTGTCATGATGATGAATCTCTAGGAAAGAGAAAGAAATCTCTGACACGATCCCCCGAGAG
>JANAVB010031617.1:24211476-24241476 GCA_029216955.1 Iris pallida
ATTCAAGTAGGTGGTTCCAGTAGTGATCCAGAAGGTGATGTCAGAAGTGGTTCCAGAAGGTGATACCAGTAGTGATTCCAGAAATAGAGGCCAGACAAATGGTATCTGTGTCGCATACATGAATCTAGAAATATCCATACGTGCTGTAAGAATCACATAAAACTAACTAGAACTGAAGTACAGTAAATGACAAGTAATGAAAGAACTATCAGAGAATGTACTTGCCTGATACTCTGAAAAGAGTAATATAATATCAGATGTCTGCACCAAGTCACAATGTCCTAAATAGAGCAGTATGGGTTATAATGTGTTTAAAAAGGTAAATGAAATCTACGATGCAATCTACATGATTTCTGGGTCAATCTAGGTCAAAGTCAACTCTAAGTCAAACCTGGTCAACTTCTAGGTCAAACTAGGTCCAAGTCAAACTAGGTCAACTCTGGGTCAACCCAAGTCAATACTCTAGTCAAACTAGGTCTAAGTCCGTCAACTCAAGTCTAAACAACCATCCATAGGTCACTCTAACACTAGGCTATATACCAAATAGATTCAATATATAAATATATACATTCATGCATATGGAGGCATACATTGGGTACTACCTTATCATTGAGCATACATTGTATATCATTCTATATTACATTACATGGCATTGAGGTACACAACATGCAAACATTGCATATACCAATGCATTTGATAGTGCATTACATTGCCTATATGCATATCTTTATTACAATATATTCATAACATATATGAATGCAACCTTAAGTACATATTTCTGCATATCTAGCATTTAGTTTAACATACATGGGATACCTACATTACATATGTGGATACATAGCATTACATTCATGTATATAGGTACATATATACATATTTAAAAGAGGAAAGGAAGAGACTGAAATGTGAGATTCACACTCAGTTTAATTGTTAACCAACTGACCAAGTTGACTCTTGAAATCTCAGTTTATCATGAGGGGATTTATTCTCAGAAATTTAAGTTTTCAGTTAACAGTTAGAGACAGGGGTTGTAGAGTGTAGGGATGTGTAACATGATATGGTGTGCAATCAATGTGTTCTCAGGATACATAGCTTTGAGAGTGTGTGTAGATGTGAAATAGGTTAGTGCATATTATGGAATGTGTGGTACATGAATGTATGGACTGTAACTGTGATACAGGGACTGAACTTAAATAAATGGGTGGGACTGAAAATTGAACAGGTAATATTCAAGGGTGACTGAGCAATTGCTCTGGGATTAAACCCTGAGAACAACTCTCAAAGAACTGAAAACAATCAAAGGTTCACGGCAACTGTTCAACCCAAATTCTGAATGCAACTCAGTAAACCAACTTAACATATATCAAAATAGAATCACAGTTCATGCTTACTGCAACCCGACAGTATCAGAGAGACCCATGTTCAAACTAAATTCAAAATGCTAGTTTGAAACCAACTTTGAAACCAAAACAAAATGCCAATTTTGAAATCAATTCAATGTATTTCAAGCATTCTCAGGAATTCGGCAATGACAGAAACCAATCAAGCAATGAGTGTAATCTCAGAATTTGGAAAATGACAGTTTTACTCTTAGCTAACAGTTGAATTCAATGCCCAATACCCAATCGAAATCCCTTTATTAATTTGTTAACAACAACCTAATCAGTGAACTAACATAATGTGTAAATGTATTAAACATGGCAAAATAACATAAAAATCAATTCAACTGAATTTAAATCTAGCATTAAACTAATTAGTACAAAATCTTAGAATTTATCAGTTTGCACGTGCAACAATCCATCCCAAAACTTAATTCGAAATTTAAAACCTACACCAGTCAATAACCAATCATTGTGGTAATATAATACACCTGTGTAGTGATTCTAACATGAAATTAATCATTAAAAATCAGTTTAAACTGGAAGTAAAATCAGAATATGAGAAAACAGGACTGCGTATCAGTCGATTAGGGAGAATTCGAACATCAAACCCATGTTAAAACTATGAATTAAAGGTTGGTAAACAATCATGCACATCCATACGTGTTGTACAAGTGGTTTCGTGTCCACACAATCAGACACGAAGTGTCCAGACACGAAAAACACAGAGGAAAGGACAAGTATACACAGTGTGGCGCGCGTGTGTCCGTGTCTCGTGAGCACGACACCAAGCTCAACGCCTCGTGTCAAAACCACGTGTAGTCCAACACTAGGGTTACACACTGGACATGACACGAGGTATCCACGGGTCGCGTGTCCTGAGCACGAAACACGTATCAGTGGTTCGAAGCTGGTATACTTAGCACAGTACGAAATCAGTGCAGGTCAATTTCCTTCGTGCACACACATCGAAAACCCGTGAAAATTTATAAGTGTCGTGTCAGTCACTAGGGCAACGTGTCTATCAAGTTTCATGACCTGAGTCGCCGTGTCGTGTCCGCTAGGACACCCGAGCAGCAGGACAGCCGCACGAGCCCGTGCGGTGTCTCGTGCTGCATGTCCAAGTGCCAAAACAGTGCCCAAATGTGTCCAATTTTGACTCAGTCAAGTTGGTTGTAAAATACACCTATTAGGCTACACAACCATGTAATTAGTTTTCAAAATTAATAATATTTATTTCTATGTGATATTTTGTCGAACACGTATTTAAATAAACCGATACGTATCCGATACGGACACAAAATGACACCGATTCCTACCAAACTTGGGCTACACCTAGGAGGACCCTAAATGAATGCATCTGCGAAAGAAATCGAGAATTTAATAGGGTTTGTAGGGTTTTACCTATTGAGTGTTCAAACTCAATGTAAAGAGCCTCGATTCGACGTCTTCCTCAATTTTCTCCGGTTCAACCATCCTCGAACCTTGCTAGCAAGCACCCACAAGTATCCTATACTATTGGGGACGATGATGCAATTAATTTGACTCAATTTGGGCTCAATTTGGATTAATTGGGAGGTTTAGGGAAGAACAAGTAGGGCTTTTCTAGGTTTTGTAAAAGAGGCATTTATTTCTTAAGTGGGATACTTATAGGAGGGAGGGAGATTGTATGGCTGTTGAAACTATTAGGCTTAGGGTCTTAGATGAGTGGTTGAGGTTCCTCCACCAAATTCCAAGCCTTCCTATTGGTTAAGGCTTTTTTTCACAAATATCTCAAAAGAAAATATCCTACCTTAATAATATCTAGATACTAACCTTGGCACTTAGTAGGAATGTTCTAATCTTAATTCTAACCTCATGACTAATCTATGTTAGGTTAACTTCTAGGTTAAGGCTTCACTAAAAGACTAGCACAATATTTAATTAATATAAATTACAAATTCACAAAATTGTCAAAATGACCAAAATACCTTAGGCTAAAAATTGGCAATATGAAATTCTAATCACGTGACTAGGCTCCTTTGGTCATGGTTAGTCTCTAGGCTTAGCAAAACTAGGATTTAGCTAGTTAACCATCAAAATCACCAATCAACATTTTAAATAATTTTAAATTGATTAAAAATCACCAAAAATCATAATATGATTTAAATATTATTAAATATTATAATCAAAAATTTCAAAATTACCCTCATTGAAAAATTGGGTGTTACAAGTCTACCCCCTAGAAAAATTTTGTCCTCGAAATTAAGATGATCGTACTCCTGCTAGGTCAAACCCCCAAATCAAACAAGGTCGAAAGATAACATGCAATCATAGTCCTACTGGTGGTGATTCCACAGTCTCGAACAGGGTAACTATGCTATCTAGCATATCACAAAATATCCTAACAGGTACTAATGGAAATCACATATGAAGGTGGGAGAGAGGAACAAGGAGGTCAAACCTGCTAACCCGTCACCTGCAGCGTCAGTCTCCTCGACTGCCATAGCAAAAGCTCCACCCCTCTGGTGCTAAGCTACAGGTGGCCTAGCTCCCCCAAGAAGAGGTGCAATGGACAATCTATCATCTTGTGAGCACCAGACCCACAGAATAGACAAACCTTCAGTCTTCTCCTACAAGACTCCCAAACATGCCCTATCTTTCGGCAGTAGGCACAAGTCAGCACCCTGCGGTCCTGTCCTCTAGGCTGATGTTGTGCCTGCTGTAGCTGTACATGAGGCCTCTTGGCCGGACCTCCACTGCTACTGGGTACATGAGTATCTCGACCCCTCTTCAGTTTCAACCCTAGATCATCCTCTGCTGCCATAGCTCCTAATAAGATCTCCGCGAAAGAAACATCCATGTTGCTCTTGGTCAATGACCAGACCTCTCTGATCAAACCTCTGCGGAACTTCATCGCCTTCGTCTTCTCATCAAGTCCTCAATGAATCTGCTCAGTCGGTAGAACTCTCCGCATATTCCCCGACTGTCTGGCTCCCCTGAGCCAGGCTCTCAAACTGTGCCTCTATGCCTCCAAGTGCTACATCTGGAAAGAACTGCTCCTTGAACAGCGTCTTGAAGGATGTCCAAGTCTGTCCCTCGGTTCCCACTCGGGGGTCTATCTGGTACCAGGTGCGGGCCAGGTCCTACATCTGGCTTCCCGCAGCCTCTACCTGAAGTCGAGCTGGTATCTCTACTAGCCGAAATATCTCCTCAATGTGCTCTATCCAGTCATCCGCATAGTGGATGCCCTTCGTACCAAAGGAAATCCCTCCGACACATCTTCTGAAACTCCTGAATACCTGGCATCCTCTGATGGCACTGATGTGTTTATCCTTCCTGTGGCTGTACGGTAATCATCTCCACTGTCGTCCTGACCAGCTGGTGAGCCTCGTCTATACCCTGACAGAAATCGGCAGTATGACATTGTGCTGGTACTGGTGGACTCCAGAATCCCCTCCACAAATAAAAATAGGTGCACAGCGTCAACCAATCCTTCAGGTTGCTGCTGAAACACCTCAGGGATGACTGGGGTCGTCCTCTGAACAGGTGGAGGTATACCTCCAATGGCTATAGTAGCTCCTGTCTGATCAGGAACAGAAGGTGCTACAGTCAACAGGCTGCTGCAATGGACAGAGGGGCAGACCCCTCTCCAGCGGCTGCTGTACTAGAGCGATGTGATCGTGTCTCCACCATCCTGAAGACAGATCGAAAAGGAAGTCAATACTGAGCAGAAATCGATAAAAACAAAGGAGGACAGTTTATTTCAAAGAAGGCAAATCAGTACGATATGTAGATTGCATGATTTAAAGCAAATTTTCCTAACTGTGATTGAGTACCTCTCTGTTAAAACCTATCTCTCAATCCAATCGTAGGCTGTAGTGATACTCTAGTTCAATACCACTACATAAACTCGACCTGCATGGGACACCACTAAAAACGTGTCACGACCTGCACCCTGTGTAGGGGTACGAGAAATGGGTACGTCCAGCCTACGCCGCAGTGTCGCGGTAGAACGCTGTCCTAGTTTACTATCTAATCAGCAAATCACGCAATTATATAATACTTGTCAAATCTCAACTCCGAACGGAGGACAAGTATAGATATAATAAATCTCAATCACAGTCTAAGAACGATAAGATGACACAGAAGTTTATAACTAAAGACTAAACAACAACATTTATAAACTACTAAATAATAATATCTCAAATAAACTCAAATACAAACTCGTATCTCAAGTTATTATAATTCAAGCTCTAAAACAAAACTAAACCAAGTCTACTAGCTAGTCTCCCGATCACTCCTGAGTATCGGGGCCATAGGTAGCTAAGCCATCTCCTGCTCCAAGGCAAGTAGGGCAAATGTCCTCGGAGTAATCATCTGTAATATTTTCAACAGGTCCAGTCAGGACAGGAACGAGTACAATTCATCAAAAAATTCAAGTAAATGACAGAGAACTATAAAGCAGTTATAGACAGTTTTATTGATAAACATGGTAGTTTGTATACAGGTGATGGTATAGAGAAACAGTTAAGATACAGAAAAGTAAGGTAAGTAAAATAAGAGAAGAATCATGGCAATGAAGACTGTAAAATAGAAACTAGCTGAACTAGAGTAACATGATATAAGTCCAGACAGTAAATGTAGACAAGTGTAACTCCAATGTAAGTCCAGCACAAGACGAATCCAATACAAGATAAATCTAGTAAGGGACGATTCCAGTCATAGTGATCAATGATTCCAGGGTGAGTCCAGCCTATACTCTAACAGTGTGTTTTAAAATACCGAGATCGACATGTAAACGGCTGTAGGTAATACGGCACACCGCACACTCGCAAAGTGTGGGATGGCTATCATTCCATTATAATTCCAAGGGAGTGGTTCCAGTATTGGGATAATGTTCACATGTCTACTCTAATATTTTCCCACACACAAGTACAAGTGAATCCAGAAAATGACACGAGAAATCGATGAGTCCAGCCGAACATAATAATACCAGCAAGAGATTCCAGAGTGATTCAAGTAGGTGGTTCCAGTAGTGATTCCAGAAGGTGATGCCAGTAGTGGTTCCAGAAGATGATGCCACTAGTGATTCCAGAATAGAGGCCAGACAGATGGTATGTGTCGCATACATGAATACAGAAATATCCATACGTATTGTAAGAATCACATAAAACTAACTAGAACTGAAGTACAGTAATTGACAAGTAAATGAAAGAACTATCAGAGAATGTATTCGCTTGATACTCTGAAAAGAGTAATGTAATATCAGATGTCTGCACCGGAGTCACAATGTCCTAAATAGAGCAGTATGGGTTATAATGTGTTTAAAACAAGGTAAATGAAATCTACGATGCAATCTACATGATTTCTGGGTCAATCTAGGTCAAAGTCAACTCTAAGTCAAACCTGGTCAACTTTCTAGGTCAAACTAGGTCCAAGTCAAACTAGGTCAACTCTGGGTCAACCCAAGTCAATACTCTAGTCAAACTAGGTCTAAGTCAGTCAACTCAAGTCTAAACAACCATCCATAGGTCACTCTAACACTAGGCTATATACCAAATAGATTCAATATATAAATATATACATTCATGCATATAGAGGCATACATTGGGTACTACCTTATCATTGAGCATACATTGTATATCATTATATACATTACATGGCATTGAGGCACACAACATGCATACATTGCATATACCAATGCATTTGATAGTGCATTACATTGCCTATATGTATATCTTTATTACAATATATTCATGACATATATGAATGCAACCTTAAGTACATATTTCTGCATATCTAGCATTTAGTTTAACATACATGGGATACCTATTACAATATGGATACATAGCATTACATTCATGTATATAGGTACATATATATACATTTTTAAAAGAGGGAAGGAAGAGACTGAAATATGTGAGATTCACACTCAGTTTAATTATAAACCAACTGACCAAGTTGACTCTTGAAATCTCAGTTTATCATGAGGATTTATTCTCCGAAATTTTAGTTTCCAGTTAACAGTTAGAGACAGGGGTTGTAGAGTGTAGGGATGTGTAACATGATGTGGTGTGCAATCAATGTGTTCTCAGAATACATAGCTTTGAGAGTGTATGTGTAGATGTGAAATAGGTTAGTGTATATTATAGAATGTGTGGTTCATGAATGTATGGACTGTAACTGTGATACAGGGACTGAACTTAAATAAATGGGTGGGACTGAAAATTGAACAAGTAATGTTCAAGGGTGACTGAGCAATTGCTCTGGGATTAAACCCTAAGAACAACTCTCAAAGAACTGAAAACAATCAAAGGTTCAGGGCTACTGTTCAACCCAAATTTTGAATGCAACTCAGTAAACCAACTTAACATATATCAAAATAGAATCACAGTTTATGCTTACTGCAACCCGACAGTATCAGAGAGACCCCATGTTCAAACTAAATTCAGAATGCTAGTTTGAAACCAACTTTGAAACCAAAACAAAATGCCAATTTCGAATTCAATTCAATGTATTTCAAGCATTCTCAGGAATTCGGCAATGACAGAAACCAATCAAGCAATGAGTGTAATCTCAGAATTTGGGAAAATGACAGTTTTACTCTTAGCTAACAGTTGAATTCAATGCCCAACACCCAATCGAAATCCCTTTATTAATTTGTTAACATCTACCTAATCAGTGAACTAACACAATGTGTAAATGGATTAAACATGGCAAAATAAACATAAAAATCAGCTCAACTGAATTTAAATCTAGCATTAAACTAATTAGTGCAAAATCTCAAATTTATCAGTCTGTACGTGCAACAATCCATCCCAAAACTCAATTCGAAATTTAAAACCTACACCAGTCAATAACCAATCATTATGGTAATATAATACACCTGTGTAGTGATTCTAACATGAAATTAATCATTAAAATTAGTTTAAACTGGAAGTAAAATCAGAATATGAGAAACAGGACTGCGTATCAATCGATTAGGGAAAACTGGAATTCGAACATCAAACCCATGTTAAAACTATGAATTAAAGGTTGGTAAACAATCATGCACATCCATACGTATTGTACAAGTGGTTTCGTGTCCACACAATCAGACACGAAGTGTCCAGACACGAAAAACACAGAGGAAAGGACAAGTATACACAGTGTGGCGTACGTGTGTCCGTGTCTCGTGAGCACGACACCAAGCTCGACATGCCTCGTGGTCATAACCACGTGTAGCCCAACACTAGGGCTACACACTGGACATGACATGAGGTGTCCACGGGTTCCTGGCCTGAGCACGAGACTCGTATCAGTGCTTCGAAACTGGTATACTCAGTACAATATGAAATCAGTGCGGGTCAATTTCCTTCGTGCACACACATCGAGAACCTGTAAAATTTATAAGTGTCGTGTCAGTCCTAGGGCAACATGTCTATCAAGTTTTATGACCTGAGTCGCCGTGTCATGTCCACTAGGACACCCGAGCAGCAGCGCAGCCCACGAGCCTCGTGCGGTGTCCCGTGCTGCGTGTCCAAGTGCCAAAACAGTGTCCAAACGTGTCTAGTTTTGACTCAGTCAATTGGGTTGTAAAATACACCTATTAGGCTACACAACCATGTAATTAGTTTTCGAAATTAACAATATTTATTTCTATGTGACATTTCGTCGAACACGTATTTAAATAAACCGATACGTGTCCGATACGGACACGAAATGGACACGAATTCCTACCAAACTGGGCTACACCTAGGGGGACCCTAAATGAATGCATCTACGGAAAGAAATCGGGAATTTAATAGGGTTTGTAGGGTTTTACCTATTGAGTGTTCAAACTCAATGTAAAGAGCCTCGATTAGACGTCTTCCTCGATTTTCTCCGTTCAACCGTCCTCGAACCTTGCTAGCAAGCACCCACAAGTATCCTCTACTGTTGGGGATATGATGCAATTAATTTGACTCAATTTGGGCTCAATTTGGAAGAACAAGTAGGGTTTTAGGTTTTGTTTTGTAAAAGAGGCATTTATTTCTTAAGTGGGATACTTATAGGAGGGGGGGCTTGTATGGCTGTTGAAACTATTAGGGTTAGGGTCTTAGATGAGTGGTTGAGGTTCCTCCACCAAATTCCAAGCCTTCCTATTGGTTAAGGCTTCTTTTCACAAATATCTCAAAAGAAAATATCCTACCTTAATAATATCTTGATATTACTAACCTTGGCACTTAGTAGGAATGTTCTAATCTTAATTCTAACCTCATGACTAATCTAGGTTAGGTTAACTTCTAGGTTAAGGCTTCACTAAAAGACTAGCACAATATTTAATTAATATAGATTACAAATTCACAAAATTATCAAAATGACCAAAATACCCTTAGGCTAAAAGTTGGTAATATGAAATTCTAATCACGTGACTAGGCTCCTTTGGTCATGGTTAGTCTCTAGGCTTAGCAAAACTGGGGTTTAGCTAGTTAACTATCAAAATCACCAATCAACATTTTAAATAGTTTTAAATTGATTAAAAATCACCAAAAATCACAATATGCTTTAAATATCATTATTAAATGATTATAGTCACAAAATTTCAAAATTACCTACATCTGAAAAATGGGTGTTACATCTTGCTTATACATCCATCCTACTATCTTTCTATCCATAAGGCCTTGGTAGACTAATGGGTTATCACTACACCAAAACGGACAATTTGTGACAAATAGAGTTTTCCAACAACAACGTATTAGAACTGTTGTTGTATTTTCGATGATTAAAATTGTTGTTTAACAACATAACCTACTTTACTAATATATTATATTTGGATGTGATAGCTTAAACCAGTTGTTTACCATCAAAACTCCGTCAAAATTTTGCCTCCCAAATTCCTTGAAAATTTTAGAAGCCAAAATTTTTTAAACCTGCGCCTAACCCGCTGGAATTTTTCTTCTGCTCAAAACTTTCTTTCTCCTATTTTTCTTCACTTTTGATCTTTTTTCCCAAAAGTTCTCCTCCCAAAATCCTAATCATGCTGGAACCTGCACCCTCGCAGGCCCTTCTCTCAATCCACCACCAGGTAATCAACTCTTTCTAAAACTTCTCTTCCATCTTCCATGACCCCGCTAGAACTCGCGCTGCCGCTGGAACCTTCCTGCATCTGTAACCGCCCCGTCCCTGGAACTGCCCTGCCACCTTGTCGTCCTTTGCTTCCTTCTCCCCTTGCTCTCTTCCGGAGGACGACTCCTACGGGCGGACGACGGAAGGGCGATCCAGAGTTTAATATTAGGTTTTTTTAAAATCTTTTCTAGGGTTTAATATTAGGTTTTTCTAGGGTTTTATATTTTTGTATTTTCTCGATCCTCCGTTCTTTCTAAAAGTATTTACCATTTTTTTTCTCTCTCTAGGTCAGCGGTGGAAGAAGAGACTTATAAATCTCAAGCAAGAAGGGACTTCTAAATCTGATAATGTTGTGCGGGCTGGACTTACTCCTAAGTACAGGGATGTGCAGACCCTATGTTCTATGCTAACATAAAAACCGGTTAGTATGTTAATTCTCTTCTACTTTTGATTACTTTGAATTTGTTAACTTGCAAACTGACTCTAAATCTGCTACAAGGTTTTTGTGTTATGTAATTTTTAATTTACCTAGAATATTCATACAATAATATTTGCTTTTGTTAAACTTCTAAGCAATTTCTTTTGTGAGGTATGCCATTTACTCTTTTGGTACTTGCAATACTTGGTAGTCCAATATTATGGCCTATTCTAGTTAGCAAAATTAAAAAACAAATACTTATAAGTTGTAACTTAATGATTACCCTTTGCCATGTTTTTGTAAGCTTATGGATGTATGTTTCCAAAGTGTTTGGTGGATTTTGTCGAGTTCCTTGAGAAAATCATTTAGTTAATAATGCTTGTACTATGAATAGTCATCATATTTCTTGACAGCTAGTTAGTTAAGACACTTGGACACTCATTCTGTAAGAAAGAACATGTAAATAGAGCTCGCTGTTTGGCTAACCCATGTTCATCAGATTCTATCTTTTTCTAGTAGCAAGTCAGATAGGAGATAAATATCTTGTGCTTCGTACAATTTTTTTTTTTGGTTTAATACAAAAGAAAATTAGTTTTTGATAAATAATGGACATTCGTCCTGCCTTTATATCATTTATGAATAAGGGTATCATCTGATTAACAAAAAAAGCTAAATTAAAAAGAGGATCCTCCATATACTTAGAAGAGATGTACTGTTTTATATTTTGTTGGGGTCTATGAATGTACATGGATGTACTCTTCCGGTGAGATATAACTATATGACTAGGATGGCTTTTTCTTCTTGTTACAATACATGGAGCCATTTAACCATCATGTTGTCTCATCATCAATATTTTGAAAAATGCATATTCTGAACCACACACATTAAATATCTTAGATGCCATGAGGTGCCCAGATCATTGAGCAAAGGAGAAAAGTACATACTAGAAATACGTAACATATAAAAACTAAAATTTAATCAAAGTTAGCAACGGTCATTATTGTTATAAAGTTCAAATTTTCAACTTAAAAATGCTTTAGTAAAAATGTGAAAATAAGGTGTAGAACGTGATGAGAAGTTTTTTTTTTTGTGAGGAGAAAAGGATTTATATGGCTAAGTTGCTTAGCCAATCAAAGACTAAAGAAGTATCTAAGAAGCAGTTTCATATGCCTGTAAAATAAAGGAAACTCACAAGTTAAACCAAGTATCTTGGACACAATACGGAACTATTAGACAGAGCAATCGAACAATTACCGAAGAAGGGATTGCGTATTGCAATCCATTTAGTTATTTACTAGGGACTTTGCCTTGGAAGAAAGTATCTTTAGTCAGATAAGAGATATTCATAAGAAGGTTTTCATTAATCTAGAATGCTAGGGTCTAAGGAGATGAGAAGTAGATTTTAGTCAAATTTGGCACCAACAAACCCAACCCCACTTTTTTTCTTTTACTGTGACAGACAAAAAGTTGACCAAAAGTATCTAATAGTAATCTGATTTTAGTGAATTTTCTAGTTCTGGTTTCATGGCACAGTTTCAGATGAGCTTGGCCGAAATCAGGTAGTCTGATAAGATTGCTACGGTATCTTTCGCCATAAATTTTTGAGTTGTTGAGCAATACCGATTCTCTGGTGCAGATTCTCATTAGTTCTGCTTAAATGTTGAATGATACAAATAACTCGTACCGATATATTAACTCTTATGGACTAAATCCATTTATTTTGAGTAAAATTATCCGTTGTAAACAGGCAATTTGGTTTCTGCTATATGTACTGTTTATAACCTAAGGTCAAATATTTACAAGAAAATAAGTGATGTTTCAATCAGGCCCCATATTTATATGTGATTTTTTTTCAAAAAAATTGGGACTATATTGCTTGAGAGATAGAGAGGAGAGCAGTTGCTTTGAGCATTATATTTATTTTGTGCATGTTTAGTGTTCCATAATATGAAGTACAAGAGTGTAAAACGACATAAAAATCGTAAGGTTGTAAACGTATATGAGCTACACTTCTACAGTGATTTACCTTGAAAAAACCACATGCTTCGGTTTTAAGGAAGAATTGTATTTTCTGTGGACTGTCCATCTATCTACATAACCTCAAGTTAACTCTGGTCTTAATATTTGTATACTTATCAACTTGTGTGGAAGTGCTCCTTTACTGGTTATATACAACTTATGGTGCCATAACATAATCATATTATTCCTATTTCTACAAAACTACAAGGGTTTCCTGAAATTCTCCGAGTGATTCCCTCGAGTCCATACATATTACGTTATACGCCTCCGGAGAATTAGTTGTGCTTTCTGCAATTCCTGGTCCATCTCTCTTTACTGTAATGGCCGATGAGGGAAATTGAAGATTGGATCAACCCCAATGACTTTTGAAATAAAACATGCGTTGGACAACATAAAAGAAGTGGAATTACCAGCCAAAGATGAAGTCATGATGGCCAAGGAAGGAGATGCTTTTTTGTGCCTGTTTTGAGCATTTTTGTTTAAATTTTACTAACATACATATTCTAGTGAGATTTCAATCCTAGACTATTATTTTTCTTGTCCGCGCTCATTGACCACTTTAAAGTTAAGTGGAAGTTATTGAGTTAGAGGTAAATTAAGAAAATAGACAAACTAATCTTCTCCTATTCTTAACATCTTTTTCAACTATATTATGCCAACTTTTAGATTCCCAATCTTGTTCCCTTTTTTATAAGTCTTCATTCTCATCTCTTTGTCAATTACTGAAAGTACACGATTGTCCATTGATTGCAATAGCTAAGTTTTATTGTTATTCCTTTTTATGCTTTTTTTTATTTGCAGCCTTCATTCTCAACCCTTTGTCAAATTACTGATAGTACATGGCTGTTCAGTGATGCAGTAGCCCATCATATTTTACCACTATAAACTTCTAGGCATGTAAGTTACTAGCAGTGCATATTCTTTTGATTTATGTTTGTGTTACAAGTCTAGTAGTCCATGTAGTCTCGAAAAATGCTTCTGATTACATTATAAAGGAGAATTCATGCCTAAATGCTCTGTTATGTATCAAGTCTTGGTAGTCAATGTAGTTTCAATGTTCCAGTTTTACTACTTGATGAATATATATATATGTTAAATGAGATTTTCACACAAAACACTGTTTCCATGTTTTCATTACTGATGTCTTTTTAACATGTTAAATTTTGCCTCTTTTTAACACTGTTTCCATGTTTCCTTTGTATGATGGTATTTTGCTCATAATTCTTTAAAGGACTTTGAGGTTAAGTTCTTGAACACCAAACTTTGTAGTAAATGTTCGTGTCTATTCTTTGTTGGTGTTTTTTGCCTTTGGACTGGAAAAGATAGTCCCACATCGGCTACACCAAATTGTGAGTATCTCAATATAATGCATTGCTTGTGTTGAGGTGTGCACATGAGGTGTAGTGGGGCACAAGTTTGTGCCATGTGGGAGTATTTTCCTAGAAGGAAAAAGGATTAAATCCAACAAGGATGCAAGTTGATTTTTGTTGTGCGGACTTGGACTCGGACAAGGACTCCAGGATGTCTCGTGCATGCACGGGAGTGTTCGGGGGGTAGGCGTGGACTGGCACACTTCTATGCTGATTGTGGGATGATCTAAAATATCAAACTCTATTTTTGAGTATTGGTATTTTAGTCTCACATCGGATAGGAGAAGAGGTGAAGTCTCAACTCCACTCTATAAATAGAGCCCCTTGGCCTCCTTTGAAAGAAGCACCAAGAAGAGAGTTGAGGAGTCTGTTAAGTCCAGGAAGCCCGTTCAAGTCTCAAATATTGACTTACGAGCGTTCCAGAAGTTCTTCGTGAGCTTGCTGGTTCCTGGAAGCTGTTCGTGCTCGTGTGGGGCGAATAAAGCTTTGAGCAATGGTGGTTCATTCACCCCAGCATCTCATTCTCGCTGTCTTCGCTGCTGTTGCCTTTTACAGTAACTTCTTTTTAGAAGCTCTACTGCCGATAGTTGCTTACACAAAGTCTCTTTAGATTTTTTGTGTATTACGTAGAATCTTTTTAGATCCTCGTAATTCAGAATCCTTAAGGATCTCTGTTGCACATCTTCTTTAAGGTGCTGCATTTGAAATATTGTGTGTATAATTGTTTCAGTTTCAAATTTTCGATCAAAATTGTGCCTCGGCACTAACAATCTCAAAGCTTTATTAAGAAGATGGATAATTCTCGTGCTTCGCTCATCGATACCGGCTTTAACAAGTTGGAGAAATTCGATGGCGAACACTTCCAGATATGGAGACAAAGGTCACTTTAAATCTTCAACTCGTGAATGTTGATCACGTGCTGTCAGAAGAAGAACCGATCGTTCCAACCACTGGATCTGCTGCGGCTGTGGCCGCTGCTACGACCAAGCAAGCGAAGTGGAAGAGAGAAAACAATATGCAAACTACTGATACTCAATTCCATGGAAGACTCTCTGGCAGAGTCCTACTCCAAGAAGACATCTGCCAAAGAGATATGGGACTCCTTGGAAAAGCTCTATAAAGATGACGAGAACCGGTCCAAGATCTTCATGGTAGAAAAATATCACAAGTGGACCTTCGAAGATGAGAAGGCGATGCTGCCCCAAGTGAAGGAGTTCTGAAGTTGCGTCAGAAACTAGATGACGAGAACATGCCCCTCGTCGACAAGTTTGTCGTTGGAGGGATCGTCGCGAAACTTTCTACAGAATGGAGCAACTTCTATGCAAGGATGCATCGAAAGAAGATGGAAATTAGCTTGGAAGATTTCTTGCAAGAGATCCATGTTGAGGACGAGATACGCTCTCAACAGAAGATGGATACTCTATCCAAATAACTGGCGAAGGCAAATCTGGTCCAAACCAGAGAGTACCAGGGGAAGCAGGCTGCTTCTCATCGTAAAAAGAAGGACTTCACGAATCTGAAAGTGAAGGGTCCTGCTTTCAAGCAACAGAAGTCCAAGACCCATGTGACTTGCTTCAATTGTGGCAAGAAGGGCCACTACAAATCCGAATGCAAGTCCAAGCCCAAAGAACAAGGTGAGCCAAGTAATGTTTCTATGATTACTAATCTAGTTGCCATGATAGCACAGGTTGCAACTGTGGGGGCTGACTTGGACTGGTGGATAGACACTAGTGTGACCTGCCATGTCTGTTCAGACAAAGACTGGTTCGTCTCTTATGAGCCAACTTCAGAGAAGGTTATAACAAACCAGGCACAAGCTGAAGTACTGGATCGGGACGGTAGAGCTGAAACTCACATCGGGGAGCACTCTGACGCTTCAAGGTGTGAAGCATGTTCCAGTAATTACGAAGAACCTGATCTCTAAAGTCTGCTCTGCAATGCAGGCTTGAGGATGGACATCAATGATGGCCAGTTGGTGATGTCCAAGAAGGGTACATTCTTCGGGAAAGCTTTCCAAACTGAAAGAATGTACAAGATTCAGCTTGTTGTAACCCAGCATGATAATATAAATGTAATCACTTTTTCTGATTATTCTCTTGAGTTGGGCATGATAGGCTAGGACATGTTCATTGTAAAAGGATTAACAGAATGTCTAGTCTATGACTTATCTCCAAGTGTGGGGATAAGGTAGAGAAATGCGAAGTATGTGCTCAGACGAAGATCACAAGGAAATCCTTTCACAGGGTCCATCGAAGTACAGATCTTCTGGAGTTGGTTCACTCAGATATCTGTGACTTCAAACAATTCTCTACAAAGGCCAGGATGAAGTATTTCATTACTTTCATCGATGACTTCTCAAAGTATGCTTTTATCTACTTGCTCAAGTCTAAAGACGAAGCATTCGAGAAGTTCAAGAAATTCAGGGCCGAGGCTGAGCGGCAAACTGGACAACAACTCAAGAGGATAAGGAGTGATCGAGGCGGAGAGTATCGGTCTCATGAATTCTTATCATTCTGCAAAGAACATGGAATCATCAATGAGACAACGGCTCCGTACTCTCCTCAATCCAACGGAGTAGCAGAAAGAAAAAAGAACGTTGACAGAGATGATGAACTCCATGCTGTTGACTGCGGGTCTTCCAAAGTGTTACTGGGGAGAAGCTGCACTAACGGCAACGTTCATTCTGAACAGAGTGCCATATGCAACCTCCGACATAACTCCTCATGAACTCTGGTTCAAAGTCAGACCTAACTTTAATGTCATTCGAGTGTGGGGGTGTCTGGCTTATGTGAAGCTCCCGGATCTGAAGATTCAGAAGCTGGGGACAAGGACTACGAAGGCGATCTTTTGGGGTATGCCGAGAAGAGTGATGCTCGAGATTCCTTGATATCGAGTCAAACCATATCATCGAATCTCGCGATGCTGAATACTTTGAAGACAAGTTTGCAAAACACAAGAATATTGTTCTCGCGATCTTCCAATGATGAGGGTACAAAACAGACAGAAGTCTTTAATAAACCAGTAGTCCAAGATGAAGTTCGTCATGGACACACCAGCTGAACCAGAACTCGCTGAGCCGTCAACTAAGCGAACAAGGAGGCCGAAAGACTTCGGAGATGACTTCGTCACTATCATGTGGAAGCCGATCCGCTTACCTATGATTAGGCAATGAAGACCAGAGATGCTGTATTCTGGAAGGAGGCGATAGACAACGAGATTGACTCAATCACCTCCAACAACACATGGCATTGGTTGACCTGCCAGAAGGAGCAAGACCCATCGAATAAATGATCTTCAAGAAGAAGATGAAAGCAGATAGAACCATTGACAAGTTCAAGGCCAGGCTAGTGGCCAAGGGGTTTGCTCAGAAGCAGGGGATCGACTACTTTGACACTTATGCTCCAGTAGCTCGGATGACAACCATCAGATTGTTAATTGCTCTAGCAGCAATACACAAGCTGGTAATACATCAGATGGATGTGAAAATGGCATTCCTTAATGGCGAGCTGACCGAAGAGATCTACATGCAACAACCAGAAAGTTTTGTCGTCAGAGGTCTGGAAGACAAAGTCTGCAAGTTGATGAAGTCTCTGTATGGTTTGAAACAAGCTCCCAAAATGTGGTATGAGAAGTTTGACAAGGTGATAAGGTCAAATGGCTACAGGGTCAGTAAACAGACAGTGTGTCTATACGAAGTTTGCTGACGGAAGAGGAGTAATCGTTTGTCTTTACGTGGACGACATGCTAATCCTAGGTACGGATTTAAGCTGCGTCACAGAGACAAAGAAATTCCTCTCGACCAAGTTCAGTATGAAGGACTTAGGGGATGCCGACGTAATCTTGGGGTTCAAGATCATCCGAACAGGCACTGGAATAGCGCTGTCACAATCTCATTATATTGAGAAGATGCTCACTCGCTACGGGTATCAAGATCTTCCTTTTATTGATACACCATACCGGAGTGATCAGAAGCTGGAGCCAAATTCAAGGAAAGCGTCAGGCAGTTGGAGTACGCTAGCGTCATCGGAAGCTTGATGTATGCTACTACTGCCACAAGGCCTGACATAGCTTTTGCAGTGGGAATACTGAGTCGGTTCACTAGCAATCCAGGCGTTGAGCACTGGAAAGCTGTGAAGCGTGTTATGAGATATCTCAAAAAAACTCAGACATATGCACTTTTCTACAGCGGAGATCCGTCAGTAGTGGAAGGCTTCAGTGATGCTAGCTGGTGTTCAGATATGGAGAGCGAGTATTCCACAGGTGGATTCGTATTCGCCATGGACGGAGCTGCTATATTGTGGAAGTCGAAGAAGCAGACTATGTTATCTCGCTCCTCCATGAATCTGAATTCTTTGTATTAGATGCTGCTGCAGATGAAGTAGAGTGGCTTCGGGAGCTCATGTATGATCTTTCGGTGGTTGGGGCTCAGATACCGGCAATACCGATATACTGTGACAACCAGGCGCAATAGCAGTGGCATCAAATGAACTCTTCAACGGAAAGAAGAGAACGGTACGGTTGAAGCACAGAGCAGTACACGATCTTATCAAGAGAGGTGTTATTGCAGTGATTAATGTTCGGAGTCAGGAGAACCTGGCGGATCCGTTCACCAAAGGCCTCAAGCGCCAGCTGGTCTATGACACAGCTTGTAAAATGGGCTTGAAGGCATTCTGATATTGTGTTATTACAATTCTACCATAAAGTTTTATGCTATTAGTTCAAAGAGAAATCTACTAGGCATCTAGCTTTTGATTCAAGGGAGGACTATTAACCAGAAGAATATCAGGAACGGTGGGTACTTGTCCTCTGTGACATGGAGAGGTGACGGACCTACAACCACTGTTGTCTACTGTTGTTTTTTGCGGAAAACGATCCTGTGGGAAGGTTGGCTTTAATGCCTTAATGAGTTCTCAGGCAGAGTGAATGCCTGGAGTGCTTTACAGGAAGCACGGTAGTGCAGCACTACAAGGAGTGTAACTCCATGCTACAGTCAGGTGACTTCACCATGAGGTTCCCAGGTAGGGGTAATGCCTCGACTTTACAAGCCAAGTCACAGCGGAGTAGCACCGCAAATAGGCAGGTAGCCTAATGTTGTATGATAATCGTAATAAAGAGAGGTAGACAGCACTACAAAGAGGACGATGTCCTCATGTTACAGTAGCATGACACCACAAGAGGTACCAGGTAGGGTAAAGCCTCGGTTTGCAAGCCATGTCATAGCGGTAACACCGTACGGAAGCGCAAGGCTTCATGCTGGGTAGTTTGGCACTACAAAGGGGCTTGTGACCTCATGCTACAGTAGTATGACACTACGATGAGGTACCCAGGTGGGGTAAAGCCTCCGCTTTAAGCCATGTCATAGCGGCATAGTACCGCAAAGAAGCGCAATACTTCATGCCATGACCCTTTATAAAGAACTCACCTATAGTGTATGTACAGAGATATCAGGCCATCTCTTGAGGGTAAACTTGTAGACGCCCAAAAATTATATACTGAAACCAGGCTGGCACAAGGCCTTCAATGTGCAGCCAGAAGCACAGTTGATGTCATTATGTGAGTAGGAAGAATTGCAGTTATGGTGCAGAATTCAAGGCTTAGTCCATTCTTGTATCATGCTGTTATTTAACCTATGCGAAGATTCAAGTCGTAGCGACATCTCTCCTAATGCATGATGGGCAGTCACTGTGGGGAACGCTCAACCCATATATTGAGATATGTGGGGGATTGTTGGTGTTTTTTTGCCTTTGGACTAGAAAAGATAGTCCCACATCGGCTACACCAAATGGTGAGTATCTCAATATAATGCATTGTTTGTGTTGAGGTGTGCACATGAGGTGTAGTAGGGCACAAGTTTGTGCCATGTGGGAGTATTTTCCTAGAAGGAAAAAGGATTAAATCCAACAAGGATGCAAGTTGATTTTTGTTGTGCGAACTTGGACTCGGACACGGACTCCATGATGTCTCGTGCATGCACGGGAGTGTTCGGGAGTAGGCGTGGACTGGCACACTTCTATGCTGATTGTGGGATATCTAAAATATCAAACTCTATTTTTGAGTATTGGTATTTTAGTCCCACATCGGATAGGAGAAGAGGTGAAGTCTCAACTCCACTCTATAAATAGAGCCCCTTGGCCTCCTTTGAAAGAAGCACCAAGAGAGTTGAGGGAGTCTGTTAAGTCCAGGAAGCCCGTTCAAGTCTCAAATATTGACTTACGAGCGTTCCAGAAGTTCTTCGTGAACTTGCTGGTTCCTGGAAGCTGTTCGTGCTCGTGTGGGGCGAATAAAGCTTTGAGCAACGGTGGTTCATTCATCCCAGCATCTCATTCTCGTCTGTCTTCGCTGCTGTTTCCTTTTACAGTAACTTCTTTTTAGAAGCTCTACTGCCGATAGTTGCTTGCACAAAGTCTCTTTAGATTTTTTGTGTATTACGTAAATCTTTTTAGATCCTCGTAATTCAGAATCTTCCAGGATCTCTGTTGCACATCTTCTTTAAGGTGCTACATTTGAAACGTTGTGTACAATTGTTTCAGCTTCAAATTTTCCATCGAAAATTGTGCCTCGGCACTAACATTCTTTGCGTAATATGATAGGAAAGAGGGGTAAATGCTGATTTATTGACAGTTTTACTGTCTTATATATAAACTTTATTGGCCCTATCATTGTAATGAATTTCCTAGTTATCTAATTCTAATCATCTTAAACTCTTTTCTGCAATATGCAGGTTGAGATTCTTAATAAGTGGATCCAAGGGCTTTGAATTTGGAGTATTCAAGCATCCGATCACAAAATTTTGAGATAAAGGCTTTGCTGGTGTTGTTGTGCCTTATTCAACCAAAAAAATACTTTCATTCATTTTTCCTGAATTTATTGGAGTCTTTTCTTTTCCTATAATCTGATACAGGCCTACACCATGTTTACTGCATATTCTTCAACCGATATGGGAGGAAGGGTGAATTTTCTAGATTGCTCGTGCAATTTATGGGGGTTCGAACTTGGAAGCTATCTTTTCAGCATATGTTCTTTATAGTATGATTCACTGTTTTCTCGTGCAGGGTTGGAAGCTATCCGATATGATGTTCGTACAAAACGTGGTTTAGCTGATGTCAGCAAAGCGATAGGCAGACAAGTTGATGGGGTTTCATCTGAAGTTGGAGTAAGTTGCTCCTTTGTATTAAACACAACATTCCTATTTTCTCTTGTGCTCTATATATTTTCATATGGTAAATTTCTTACACTCTTCTTTGTCATTAGTACCGCTAGATAGCATACTTCTCAATTTTGGTCGATTGATGTTTTATTGGACAACTGCCCTTACTTTAGAAATATTGATTTAATGAACTCCTAACATTAAAGAGGACCAACATTTCAAAGAGGCATAATCCATTTCATATATGAGGCAATGTTAGATGCACGATAAACCGGATGTGGGTTTTGAATCTTTGATCATACACCAGATGTAGGTTATGAATCCATTTCATATATTTCTTGTCTGCTCAACTTCTGGTATGGGCACATCTTCAGAATGTCTATTTGCCATTTCATAACGCTTTCCTAGTTAGTATTTCGAGTCAATCTGTATGGTGTTTTAATCTGGACATTATCCGAGTGTCAGTCAACATTTCTTTAGGTAGATAACTCTTATAACTTGATCTTCATTAGTTATAGCTTGATCTGTATGATGTTCTTGATCTATTCTACAATAAAATTGTTGAGCACTAAGGTTCGACGGCTGAAAGAAGTGGTGAGGTCTTGTACATGCTCGACGACCTCGGTCGGTCAGTCTATGCCTCCATCGGCCGCAAAGACTTCAGTTGGTATCAATTCTATTTCAGAATTTCATCTTTATACATGCAATAAGTAGCATTGCAATATACTTTTTGGTTGCAATAATTCATAAGCATACACAAAGTTGAATATTCAGATGCATACAAAAATTGAGAAGAAGAAAATACTAACAGAATTATATGGACTTACAAAATATACATCAAATTGAGAAGGGAGAGGAAAATACTTCACAGAAATATCTGGACTTACAAAATATACATGGAAGACTGATCACATGCTATTGACTAATATAACAATTTAATTATGTATAATCTTACAGAAAACTTTTCATATTATGTTAGGAGAAAATACGTGTAACAATTCTTGAGATAGAAAAGGGTACATATATAAAATCTTAAAAGGAAAACCTCCCCTAGCTGCAAAAGTCACCAATACTATACAACTACGATATGTCTATATGTTGGCTACATGCCAATAAAAGCTTCTATTGCCTCCGTGATAGGGCTTTCATGCTGAGGCAAATTTGTACAGAGGACTACTTCTCAGTGAAAACGGAGACTAGACCGCGATTCTGATGCAGTGGCCATTTTTAGGATTTGCCCTTATTTATTTTCTAGTATTTAATCTTTTTGTATTTTCTCAATACTCTATTCCTTTTGAAATTATTCACCAATTTTTGAATCTCTTTTTCTCCATAGGTCAGCGGTGGAAGAAGGTACTTCTAAAGCTATCAAGCAAGTATTTCGAGGTACAAATCTAATTACTAAGCATATTATCTAGCTTTTTGTAGATTTTTTATGGGTTTGTTATACTCAATTGACCCAAACTGATATATATTCAATATGCCTGGTATAATCAGTAATAATATATGAGATACCTACCAGTATGGTTCCATTTTCTTGTTTGCATATTTTAGTCGGGTATTCATATATTATTTTGTTTTTAATGAAAAGGAAAGAACTATTCTTTGTTTTTTTTAGTCGAGTATTTCATATATTTTAGTCGGGCTGATGATTATAGTATCATGCATCCTCCAGGTACAATCCCCTGGGATCTTGATATAAAAATGATGCAAAATCTTTTTAAATTGTGTTAAATATTTTTCTAACACAACAATATGAGTAGGGTTGTGTTAAATATTTTTCTAACACAACAATATTTTTCTAGTTTACATATACTTTATTACAAATTTGAAAACTAACAATCTCACATATTCAGAGATACGTACCACTGATTTCTTTGTTTGCTTATCTCAGGGAAGGAAATGTCTAAAACTTTATGATTCCATACAGAGATACAATTTGCCTAAAATTTTCTATACGGAGATAATATTTGCCTATATTTTCTATACATGCCTAGCCCCTCACTTAAGAAAGTGTATTTCTTAGAAGGAAGGGATCCGTTTGTAGGCAAACGATACCAATATGAGTAGGGTTCCTGACATAGTAGCACAGATTTGAGCATTAGTGCTTGTCACCTATGTGTGTGTGCTACATATAGCAATAAAAATGAAGAGTGGGTATCAAAGTTCAATTGCAGCATGTTGGGTTCCTTGTGTACTCAGAAATCAGCGAGAAAGATATATGAGAGTGTGTATGTGCATTCAAATACGTGTTTCTAATTTGTAGTTTCCTGTGTACATAAATAGGTAATTCTTCTACACAGTTGTGTATGTGCAGACTTCTTGCAGATGTATTCCAGTGTGATAAACAGTAGGGGGTGTGCATTAGTGTTGTATATTATCCTTGTAACAGAGTGCAAGAGTGCCAGAGGCACATCACAAGTTAGTGTATCAGTATAATATAAGGAGTTACCTACAACAGTCTAAGTATCCAGGGAATATGTAGTAAATCTTGTATCTAGTATTCAGTTTGATTTGTGAAGTTTAGTTTTAGTACATAGTGTTGGAAAGTGCCAATCCTAGAAAATCTTGTGCAGGATACATAGTTTTTATTGTAGTACATGTGTTTTTTTAATCTTATAACATGCTTCAAGAAGAATAGTCTATGTTGTGATCTTGTGTGGTGTGGCTCTTGTCTCTTGTGTTTATGGGCTTGGGAAAGTCTAATGCTATATAAACAAGAGGTCACATATTCACTAGTTGTCTCCCTTGTGCTTTGTTGGCTCTATTGAACTTGAATGTGAAAAATGATTCGTGCTTTTGGTAATCATCTTTGTTGTTTAACTGGAATCCTATAAATAGAATATGTTAATCCCTCATTCTGAATTTTGGCTATTTACATATTGGTTAGTATTAGATATTATTTTCACTTCTTTCAATATCTATCCACAGAACAAAAAAATTATTGGAAATGATAAATGAAACTAGAGAGCATATTTTAATGGTGCACAATTCAATAACTAATTTGGAAGTCAGAGGAAGCTTGTGACCTGTTTTTCAGATCAACATGTTAGTTTTTGATATCTTAAGGAGAGCGAATTTTAATTTTCAATAATACTACTCAAATTTATGGAATTCTAAATTTCAACATGTTAGTTCTTCCAACATCCTTCCCTTCTTCTACTCCTTTGTACCTATCAACATCATGGTCATCATCCAAGCATTCTCCTTTATCCACATGAACCTGCATGTCTTTCTTACCCCACCGTCTCCAGTTTCCACCCTAAGCCTAGCTTGCTAAGTCGAGTTGAGCATGTTGAGATGTGCAACTGTGTAAACTCTTAAAATTTTGACTGTAACTTAAAGAAGACTATTGGTGTATTTTACAATTTATGGTTCTATCACCCATAGTTTTTAGGCCAGGAACTTGGTAATTTTGGGATTACTTGAAGAAGACCATTGGTGTATTTTTACAATTTATCTCATACCTTCGGTACTTACCAAAAAAGTCTCGGAATATCCAAAAACAAAGACTCCCAAAGCTAAAGGTATCTAATTAGATATTTACTTGAGACCTGCAGATTCAAGCTGCTATTACTGCTCTTCGCAATACCCGGGGCTTACCATGGCCTATGGGATCATAAGGAAAAGGTTGATGAGGATCTTCTTGACTGGTTACAAACAATGTTTGGATTTCAGGTAAGTGATTCATTAATGTATCTTTTGTTCTTGATAATTTAATCTCTAGGTTGCAACTTTGGAGGATGTAACACAATGATTTTGATGTTTAAATATGCAGAAGGAGTGTCTAATCAAAGAGAGCATTTGATCTTGTTGCTAGCTAATGTCCTAATTTCCAAAGCTGACCAACAACGAAGGTAACTTATTCCGTTCTTGTATAAGATAGAGACTTATTGATGTTCTATAAATTTTAATTTGGTTTGACTTACTTGAGATATTACCTCAGTTGGATGACCGTGCATTAACTGAAGTCACGAAGAAACTATTTAGAAACTATAAGAAGTGGTACAAATACTTGGATCGGAAGAGTAACCTTTTGTGCGATGTCTTTCATTGTTTAAAGCATTTTTTTTAGTTTCCTTATTTATTGTTGATATGATGTTGGTTGGAAAATTTGTCATTTTGTCCCATAATGCGCTCAATTTTGTCATATTTATCAAAAGATACTGTCAATTTAAGTTATGATGTTCTTCTTCACTTGTATCTCCTTGATTTGAAAGACTTCGAGACCATGTTATTCTTCTTACTTTCCAGCATACAAGAATGAAATGTGGGAGGGGCGGAGAACACTTTTTTGATGTCTATGTTTTGTTGGTAAATAAAACACTGTATTTAAACACATTGGTCTCAGGTCATTACCTGGGTCATGTTGAAGAAAAGGGGCACTCTTCTTGGGTTTTCTCATAGTTCTGATACTGAAAAGTGACAAGAAATGAAGGCTAAGAATAGGAAGGATGTGAGAAACACCAAAAGTATCGATTGCAAGTAGAATACCTATGATGTTGAAATGTTCAAACCTGGACAAGAATTGAGTCCAGAATATCATTAGGTAGTGTGTCGATTAGCTTTTTTCATCCTCCTGACTTACAGGTTCAACCACTGATGATTGTATGGAACATCAAAGGTATCATCATATAATAAAGAATTATCAAACAGTTCTAGTCAAACCAATAAGAATACATGCCAACTCACCCAATAAATGTTGAACCATACCGAAACACCTGCAAAAGATGTGTGTCGCTGCACCATGTATGGATGCACTTAGACATGTGTCTTGGTGTAATTCCAAACATGCAGGAATACAGATGCACCCATAGTAAGGGTTGTTGGTTCTGAACCTTTGATATTTTTTGTACTATAGTTATCCACAAATGTATTTTGAATGTCTAAGACTCTGAACCTTTAGTAACAGTTGGTTGTAACTTGGCCAGGACAATCTGTGTATGGAAGGTTATTCTAGAAAATTGCCACAATAAGAGTTCATTCAATGGCCTGGAGGAATGTTGAACATCAATAAAGTATGGCATCTTTGTTTATTTGAGGAAATTTCTTAATAAAAAAAATCTGATTTAATCTTGTGTGTGCAATTATGACCATGAATTCCTTTTCGAGAACAGTGCATAAAATATGCTCAGCTTGCAGTTTACATCTGACAATTGGATGTTTATTCTATTTCAGAATTTGAAGCTTCTACTTGCATCAACAGATCCCGAGGTTCTGATAGCTACATTGGAGACTCTGTCTGCATTGGTCAGAATAAATCCTTCTAAGTTGCATGTCAGTGGTAAGCTAATTGGATGTGGTTCTATGAATAACCATCTTCTCTCTCTAGCACAAGGTTGGGCAACAAAGAAGAAGGCTTGGGGTTGCATTCGTGTGTGGTCGCGAACGAGAGAAACCAACATGAAGGATTGTCCTTGTTCCCAGCAGACGTGGAGAATGAATATGATGGATCACAATATCGAGTTGGTTCAATGTTTCATGACTCATTTTGAATTTAATGTGGCTGCTTCACACAGTTCTGTGGAATCTAGCAAGAGAAGCAAATCCTCTAAAATGTGTCATACACATTCCTGAGCTTCATCTACACAAGGAAGATGACTTGATTATTTTGAAGGAGTGTGTTGATCAATTCAGTGTACCTGTAGATCATAGGTTCTCATTGCTGATTAGGTATACCCATGCATTCTGGTCTCCAAGAACTAAGTTATTGTAAGCTAGCAACATTGGGGTTTCATTTTGATTTTGATAGAATATTGCTATGTAAAGTCTATACTTCATTAGTTAATATAATTTGATTAAGTTTCTTTTATTGTTAATGATTGTTGATGTTTATATAAAATTCTATTTTTAGATGTATTTCAGTTTTATATAGAGGATGAACATGCTTATATAATTTTGATACAGATGAATTGAATTTTTTTTTTGAATTCTGTTTCCAGAAAAACAAGACCTTAACTATTGAAAAGAAAAAGACAATAGTCGACCAATTTACAGATTATTTGATAGTTTTAGTCTGTTGTTTTTTATTGACAGATAATAACTGTCATTTTTTTAGCTAGGTAGCGACAGTCCAAAACTGTCGTTTATATTTTGGGACGCACGCTAGTAACGACGGATGCTCTAACAGATTAAAACTGTCGTTTATCGTGATTTACGGCGGCTTTGGTCTGTCGAAAAATGTATGTTTTGGCGTAGTGTATGGAACTCTAGATTCTGTAATCTAGGTAACTTATTAGTGTCGATCAATTACCTCTTCAATAGATCACAAGGACCACATAATGCTAGGTTGGAAGACCTGCTACTCAACTCACAGAACTTTACTAGTATTGGCTTTGGATCTTATGGGACACACAAGGCATCTTTCTATCTCTATAGTATCCTAAACTTGTAATCACGTCTGAAATTATTTTACCAAGAATTATGTTTGCCCGTATAATCTGGCTGTGGCAACCCTTGGTTTCATGATTCAGATGTGATAAGCTATCAGGTACTCTACCTTATATTGACACAAGAGTATCTAAAATCTGAAGAGGTCAACTAGGACATAGTTTTAGCAATATTCCATAAACTATAATTCTTTGAAATGATTTCAATTCTATGGGTTGTGCCTTGCCAGTGCGCTGCTGGCTGCAGTAAACCCACATTCTTCGCTCTCAAATAATTGACGGCAGTGCGCTGCTGTCTAACCATTATGAGTTAACTAACATTCTTTTAACTATATCCGTAAAAGTTCATGAGTTTCTAGAGATTCAAACAGGTTGACTAAAAATAAAGCGTAGGTAATTGTCAGTCACATCACTTAAAATAAAAGATTTAACATGGAGAAATTAACTAAAGACAAAAGGGATACATATTAGTATCTATTTCATATGCATTTCTATGGTTGAGGGAAAATCTCAAATCAATCTACCTTGAGATTCGTACACGAATTACAGAATCAGAATTATAAACTAAATTCTTACAGCAAAAGGGAATTTAAATAGAAAATTCTAACTTATGATATAAGATTTATATCTAATAAAGCAAAAAAAAAAATTAAACAGTTCATCAAGATCAAGGCCTTAATTATAGGTAAGCCTAACTTAACAAGTGAATGGTATATCCACATCGGATCATATCGTCATATCAAAGGTAAGAGTGTACCTATAGGGATCTAACAAGCTATCTAAATTTAATGATTCTAAATTGCATGGCTTATCTAACAACCTTAACTACCCAATCGGTCAATTTAAACAAGGGACTCCTAGTCCTAGTCATTCTCTTAAATCATTTCAGTCCTAGTTTGTGAATGAGTATTTCTTAGTCGCAGGCTCGCAATAGCACGACTAATGTACCATCACGAGCTCGTAATCTTTTGCAAAAACTGACTTTTATGGGCCACAACAAAACTTGTCATGACCCGCATCCGCTTTTTCGGATACGAGACGTGTCCAAGCCAGCCTACGCCGCAGAGTCGACGGTAGAACGCTGTCAAGCCCGCAAGAAATAAATGCTCAAAATACAATATTTGCTGCTCATTTACATTTCTAAATTTATTACAACATTTACAACATTTATATTTAAAGAAAATACAATGTTCTCACAATATAGAAAAGACAGCTAGTTCCACTATCTAAGTCGACCTCAGCATACCCATGTCTTCCCAGTGCTAAGAATGATCGCGGCTAAACCTAAAAATATTGATTTCCAGTCAGGAATGGAATAAGTACACAAATCGACGGCAATGCAAGAACACAATAGAATTAACATGACATGAAAATAACATATGAGAGATGAAAGCTAGAAGATACTAATGACATATACGGTGGAGAAGTAAAGAAAAAATAAAAAGGCATCTATCTATGTGGTGAATATCTGTTTCACATGTAAACGGCTAGGGGTAAAGCCAGTACACTGCACGTGTCGTGTGCAGCTGCTATCATGCAAGAATAGACATTTTGGGATATTTCTGGGCAGTCCACATGTTTACTAAGATATTTCCCCTTCCTACTACTCCGTGTGACGAGCGTGTCAACAAGCAACAAGATATATGTATAAACATGAAATGAGAAAACTACTATGAATCGAAAGCAATCAGAAAGTGCACTTGCCTGAGGTCCTTAGCTGGTGAAACCAATAATAATATACCACTCAATGAGCCACAATCAGTCAACACATGCAGAAGTCTCCAGATGCTGAAATAAATATTATCTACGTTCTCAGAATAGTCAAATTAGCTAGGATTACCTGTCCTTAAGTCCAATTCTGGACACAGGAGCAAAACGGTAATTTCGGACAAAAATAATGTCCGCCGTTGGACCCACTTTGTACCGAAAAGCGTGCCAGAGTCAACGGTCTCTAAAGTCATCAAACTATATTTCAATAGGTCCAGTTTTTCGATACAAATCCAACCGTATGTCCAAAGATGGATTTCGGCAGGCCGTGCATAAAATCGCCCGTTGAGTGGGACCGTGGGGCTTGCAAAACGGCATTCCGATTCCACTATCTCAGAATTAGACCAAACTTGGTATACAGGACCAAAAAAATGATATGGTCCTATTGGCAAAAGTATCGTCTCGATCTGACGAACGTGTACAAAGTAATTGGAAAATTTGC
>JANAVB010031617.1:24243976-24544810 GCA_029216955.1 Iris pallida
GTCTGAGCGTCGCAAATTAACGCTCAAGACTTCATTTTTTTAGGCGTGGCCTCACCTAGAATCGGGTCCTGGACTGGAGAGGACGCTGCCGCAGGAGAAGAGCCACTCGGTGCAGCCCCCTTGTCCTTCGTGGATCTCTTGGCGACCTTGGGAGACATGATTCTTAAAGAAAGAAGATGAAGAGTCTTTGTGAAAAATAATAAACTTCTCTCTCCTTCAGACCCTATTTATAGGCATGGGCTATACCCTATGAGCCCCCTATTTTTTGTGCTCCCATTGTGCAGTATGCGCCTACAATAGCCTATACGCCCACGTGAAGGTCCAGCCTCTTGTATACTATGCGACTGCCACTTGCTGACGTGGACGACGTATGAAGAATGGACCTCTTCAACTTCCACCCCGATGAATCTGTCTGTTCAGATTTTCGAGAAAGATCTCAACAATCATCTCCCTGACAGGCTGGCCAAACGCCATGCGTCCAAAGAGAGGGCCGTATTTTGCGTCCACTGTATCACAAGAAGACGGTTCATGCTTCTTTCAAAGTATTTTGAACTCCTTTAAGTATCGAAAAATTTGATGGGAGTCTTGTAGAAGCATGAAAATTTTAGCAAATGAAGCCTTATGCGTCCAAGGCGATGAGGACGTATGCGCCCAGGTCATCCTGTGAAGCTCTATGCGCCCAAGTCATCCTATGAAGCTCTATGCACCCAAGTCGTCCTGTGAAGCTCTATGCGTCCAAGCCACCCTGTGAAGGAGAACGCATAGCCTGAAAACAGGGCAATGCGTCCAAGCCTGACTCGGTCAAAGCCATGATCAAAACGTGCACCGAAGCACACGACCACGTCAGTCTCTACGAGCAGTCGTGCACCGAAGCATGCGGCCATGTCAACACCATAACCAACCCACGATCTTGCAGCCTGTATGCGTCTACACCCTATGCGTCTAAGGCAGGACTATGCGCCCCATGAAAACCAGTATGTTTTCCTCATGTGGGCGCATAACATTATTCCAGCTCAGAAACGACTATAAAAAGGGGTCTCATCCCTCTTCAAAATACAGAACGAAGCGCATTTTTAAGAGCCAAATTGCTGCTGCACTTATTGCCAGTGAGCCGAGAGTTAGCAATTTTTTTAAATTTTCTCCCACATTTATAATCGGAGTGTCAACGGAGTAAATGAGCAACTGCCGCTCGATCTCCATCGTCCTATTCCCCAGAATTCTTTTTTGTACTCGGAGATCCTCAGCGCAGGATCTCTCAGGCGTACTCAATTTGTGGTGCATTGCCAAATAAAGAAAAGACAGTGTTTCTTCTTCTTTTTGTGTGTGTCTACAAATATGACACATCAAGCTAAGGAGTTTAGAAATTTGTTTAAGTGGTTCGGCCAACGCAGGTCTTTTGAATGACCTGCTTGTAAGTATGGCAGGAACGAAAAGACCATTCCATCTTGGATGGCTTACGTATTGCACATGAATATGTTACTCCAGAAATATTTCTAAATCAAACTCTCTGCTTCTTTAGGTTAATTTTTCGGGCCCAGCCGAAAACCTGATCAGATCGAGCCTCTTATGGACCGAGATATGAGATTCGACACACCCTGATATACTAGACCGGATCAGTACAACCAAAGATTAACCGGATCGTGCCAATACATGTACTTTTTTTGGATCGAACTCTTGCCGGACGAGACCAACCTGGCCCAATTGACAAGTAGATAGGGTGGCTTAAATATAAAATGCCATCTACAAAAGATTGGAAGAAATACATTGAATCTTGCCTTTTATAGGGAAGGCTATTTATCAAAGTTAGTGTGCACTTATTACCAATCTTCCAAGAGAGCGATGTCGATGTCAACGGAATGCTATAACAATATGGCTTGTAATTAATCTAATTTCTAAATTATTGTTTGTTATTAATTTAATGTCCAAAATACAATAAGTAACATACTTAGAGGATTTTGAGATTTATATATATAACATTAGAAAAATGTTTGTACCCTTATTCTTTACAATATATCAAATTTACTCTTTAAAAAAGTGCTTCCTCTGGTTGACAATTCTATTATATGTGCTTGCTAATGAATTATCTTATTTGTCTCCCAAAAAACTTGGATAATACCATCTTCCATTATGTGACATCTGATATAGCTGCTTACATAGCAAATTTTAACAAAATAAATTATTTATCCAATTTTTAATACTAATATTAATATTATTGTTTATTTTAATATTAATACTAATATTGTTAAAGTTATTGTTAATTTTAATGTTAATGTTATTTTTATTTTAATACTATATTTGACATGTCAGCTGTCATGTCAATATTCATGTCATATGTCACATAATGAGAGATGACATCATCAAAATCTTTTGGAAGACAAATAATAGTTTTGCTTGCTAATTGATCATTTCAAATACAAAAATAATATTTTTTCCGCGGTCTGTGACCCCCGACACCTGGCCGAATCCCATTGACCTCTTCTATTTATGCGTCACAGAAATTCCTATCAATGGAACGGTAGCACATGACATGTAGTCATGGCCGACAAAATAGCAGTGCCTTTTAGACCTTCCACTACGTGAAGTTATGCCAAATTGAGAAGACAAGGCGCCGAAATCTTAAGATAATATCTATGGTAAAATATTTATAAGAAATATAAGAGAGAACAACAAAACTAGCTTTTATATATATATATATATATATATAGACACGTGAAGTTATGCCAAATTGAGAAGACAAGGCGCCGAAATCTTAAGATAATTATCTATGGTAAAATATTTATAAGAAATAGAAGAGAGAGAACAACAAAACTAGCTAATATATATATATATATATATATATATATATATATATATATATATATATATACACCCCTTGCAGATGATGTTGATGTCGAGTAGAACAAAATCCACATTTGCCACTCAATTCAACTTTTGCTTACGTAATTGAAATCAAACAACAAACAATTGATTTTCAAACTAAAGGCAAAGCACACCAAAAAGTACTTGGGGAACTATTCACCACCGAACGATGATAGTAGACATCAATTAGGCCTCCTGCAGTTCTTCCTGATCTCTCCATTAGAACCAGTTAGTGGGCTTATATTCCCCATCTTCAACATGGATACCCCAAAGTCTTCCCAGAAGGCTTGTTGGTTCGAACTGTAGTGCTTCACGTAACCATCACTTCCGCTGCCACCCCCTTTAAACAGCTGCTGGTCCGAGTGAAGAAGGCCCTTCTTCTGCAACAAACCACTGAAGTATGCAGTGTCGAAGCTCGTCGTCGAACCATCCAGCGGAGATAGATTGTCGTCGCCTCCAGCCGGCGGGCACCGACTGCGAAGGGCGCTGACAAGATTTGCGTCGATGGTGGTCTCGTTGTAAAGCCTGGCTCTGAACGTAGTGCACCTTGCTTGGCCAAGTGTGACCGCCAGAGAGGACTACTAGATCTTTCAGCGAAAGTCCATGGGACTGGAAGTTGGAGAGTAGGGTCTGGAAGCTGGAGGATGGGAGGGATGTTGTTGTTGGCCGCGCTCTGGCTGGCAGTCCTTGAGTCTCTTCGGCCTACTTGAACTCCGTACGACTTTCCTCCCAACTGATTTGAACAATAAGCAAAGTATAACTTTATTTAGTATACTTGATTATTTCACGTGTCAAGTGAACGTCCTTATGAAACGTACTTCTACCACTGTCTTTAGGCTAGAATCAACTAATGTAACCCCTAAATCCCAACAAGGAAACATCTAAGGATCATAGCAAGTAAATATGAAGGAATTTAAATGAACCGAATTTTGGACAATATTTATACCACGACTACGGAATCACGAGCTGCAACAGCCACAATATCAGCACATGACACCACATTCCCATTGCAAGCCGAGTTGACAGCTGCTTTGATGTTATCACACATCGAAACCTCTAACCGAGTTATTATTTGGCCCCGCCGTCTTCTCTCCTGTGAAGGTCGGCGTGTCATCTAAGAGAATCGACCCGTCACAACCCTAAAAGAAAAGTATCAGGAATATTAAGAAGATTCGAGCAACAATCAACAAAGGAACATACAAATGAACATATTAAACTTCTATTGCATATTGTTACATTAACGAAGCAATCATGAAAATGTAGACGCAGCAGTGATGCGCCCATGCGCTGATCTCGTGCGATTGCCTCCTCTACAACCTTCTTAATTGTTGGCAGCGCGTTTGGGCACAACTTATCATAGTACGAAGGATTGAGCTGTGCTGTTATAGGAGACGAAGAGAGTAGTATCGCAACAATATCGCGAAGATGGAGAGCGAGGCCATGGCTTAGAGTTAGAGGAATGTTGCTCGAGGACTATAGCTGCATATGTGGAAGCATGTAAACAAATGGATGCTTATATAGTTGAGAAGATCTCAAGAGCAGTTAGATGCCTTCAACAAACATGGATATCCCATGATAGATATAATCTCCTTTATAAATTTTGACTTAGAACACGGTTAGGTTGGCAATATTCCCCCATAATAACATGGTATGTCCAATAGCTTATCCTGTAATAAGAATTGTTATATATATAATTAGAGCATGCATATGCGGAGGAGACTATAACTAAAATTCTTCTACCAATATATGTTATTGTATAGTTATGTAAGAAGATTGATTCAAATACAAAGGATTAATAAAAGGAGGGTAGCTCAACAAAACTTTTTAGAGCTAGCAGGCTCCAAAGTTTTCTGACCATAGAGACTTTTCATCAATAACGAGAAATTAAAATACGAGTATGATGTTTGACTTCATGAGCTGACACTATGATATGTGTATTATGTTGGATAGTTGGAGCAACCCTTATATCCTCAGGTTACCTAATCCAACCAAATCTCATTTCAAAGCAAGTTGCAATTAATCATTGTAATCTTTAAGGAGGGGTGTGAGAAGTAACCGTATTCTTTACTTTAGCACTCGATGTTATTGACCCTCAAGAGAAATAAAGCTACTCTTATATATATTACTTGTACGCCAGATCCTTGTTAGCAATCACCCGAATAAGACTACTATTATACATGAATTATTTTTGTATTATCAAAAACGTATAATACTTGCATACTTTTCAATGACTTAAATCAGTATGTAAATTTTAAGCATGTAAAGACGTGTTCCGTATAAATTATTGAAAAATTTGGCATAAAAAAAAACGGTGAGAATCTGTTTAATTAACCAAATTTGGCAACACGTTTCATAATGTGAAGTTTCTAACCTCAATATTTCCATTTGTCAAATATTTGACCATTTTTTTAATCTATTTATTTGGACTGTACCGATTTATACACATACTTTTTTCATGTCCATTTTTTTAGTTTGTTGAACTGCTTACAAGGGACCAGATTATTAGTCTAGTTATAGTCAATTTTTAATATAATAAACTATTCAAACAAAACTAGCAGAAGGATAGTACTCTTTAAACTGACGAGCTTCTAACCTAAGAAGTAATGTAATTTTTATGGGGCTTACCTCGGTAACCATCTAGTTAGCAGAAAATTGTATTCTATAACAAGTGGCATATTTCTCTTTTATCATTTCCATCTTAGTCTCATTATAGGTTTTGGATCGGTTAGATCACCCCTTTTGTCAGAGTTACTGGAGCCCCACCCATTATATATACCAGTAGTATGCAAGTGCAATGCACGTGTGACGTAAATGAAAGAAATGTTAAAAAAATGTAGAACTTCAAATATATATTTAAATAATACGATATAGTTAGTTTAAATATAATCTAATATTAAATATATTAATTAAAATTTCTTTTGTATAACTTTATATATATATATATATTATATTATATTATATTATATATTATATATTATATATTATATATATATATATATATATATAAAGAAGGTAATTGTGGCGAAATTCCCGATCTCCTGACCACTCGGGCCGCATGCATCTCTCTTAACCACTAGGCTAGAGGTCATTTGCATATATATATATATAATATATATTATATATATATATATATATATATATAATATATTATTATTATATAGTTTAAATATTGAATATCTTTCTAATAAAATTTGTTCTTTATGGAACTTTGAATATATTTTTAGATAATACCATATTGTTAGTTTAAATATACTTTAAATATTGAATACATTTTAATTTGGATTTTTTGTATATTTGTTTATATGATTTTGGGTATATGTTTAATTAGTTGAAAGGAGTATATGTTATTTTAAAGTTAGTTATATGAATTTTAAATTATTTTTACATGAGGATATACATAAGACACATAAGATGTTAGTTAATTATAAGTATTTATTTATTTATTATTAATTAGTTGCTGATATACAAACGGTTTGAACTGGCTCACTTTTGAGCCATTTTAAAGCCGCATTATAATCGTAAGATTTGGTGTTTGAATCTTTAGGGATATAATCCAATATTTTTATGGATCTTAAGATTTCTAAAATTTTCAAGGATCCAAACTTTATGCTCGCATTGTAGCGGCCTATACCAATAAAATTTAAAAACATGCAAGGATGCCCTTAGCAATTGCTAATCCAATCAGCGGTGATTTTTAAGGTTTCATTAGAGAGGGTTTATGTGATGGTTCAAGTACACATTTTGTGATGTTTAGCAATTTTTTGACGGTAAATGAGTGTATCAATTTAAGAGAAGCTGATGTTAGCCATATCTTTTAGGATATGTGCCAAGATACATGTGTTGGCCCATTGGTCATAGCCACACATGATTTTGATAATTAACATAAACTTTGTTTGATACACAAATAATACACTACAGACACAAGAGCAGAATGTCTACTTCCAACAAGCTACTACTCGTCATCTTTGTTGTTCAAAAATTATAGATGCAGATCAAAATTTATTTTTTACATTTTATTATGTATTTTTTCTTTTGTTGAGTCTAGAAAAATGTGAGGTTGATCGGATTGACAACTAGCTTTCTATTGAACCCCATTGTCCCAAATAAGTCTACCTACTACCAACATTATATACTTAGCCTATATCCAATCCTATATCAAATAACCATACGAAAAACCCATACAAAGATGAGCATATTCATGAAATAACTCTGCCCGAGTTCGGCCATGGCAGTTCCAAAACGTTTTGGTCTTCCCGAATATATGTAACCACTTTTCAAAAAAACAAAATTTGAGGACCCGAACTCATGCCGAGTTCTGCCCAAAAAAATGCTATAAATAGAGGAGAACCTCCCATTCTAAATCATTCATTCATTCCTCTCTCCTCTCTCTATTCAAAAGTATTCCAGAGCTATTCATTTTCATATGTAGCCTTTAAACGATGCATAGCCATGCCAAGTGTCATTTTGTTTTAATCTAGAGTTTGGTTGTTTGAGTTGTAAAGAAGGCTCTCCGAAAACGTTCCAGTTTTCAAAGTTTGTCTCAGTTGAAGTTACGAGTCCTTCAGACAAAAACCAATATTATAAAATCTACAAGCGCTCGGTTAAAGCTTGTGCCATAGTTGATTAACATCGAACAAGAGTACTCGAGACTGGACTAGTCCTTCAGAGAGATACCAGTATACATTACTGCGTCATGAGTTTGCTTTTCTGATGCTATTTACTCTTTATATTTAAATTTCATAGTTTGCTTAGTACTTTATACCTGTGACATTGCTTATATAATTTTAATTGATGATTATCTTTCTGCTGCACACATACATTCGATTTACTCCCTAGAGGTGCTCAACGTTCGTACAACATGGAGATGACTCTTTAAAGAGCCTAGATACATGAGATTGATACAAACACAGAGACTTAATGAATGGACAACACAATTAGCAAGTCTTTGAGTAAATACAAATGAAATACTCTCGAATTCATTAGAAGCAACGCGAGCTTCTTCTGTAACACTCTCAAATTCATTAGCAGGAGTTAGAATAGGCATTTTTACCAATTGTTTAATTATATGTACTTATCATCACTAATATTCAAAGTTTCTTTCGACCTGATTATTGGATGTACATAGTGAGGTGTGTAAACAAGACAGGAAGACTTAATTTCATGCTTTTGTGATCGATCCATGAGAAGGTTCTTGAACTATCAATGATGTTTAGAAGAGAAGGAAAAATCGAAAAGAAGTTTGTCTGCTACAAGTCTGATATATGAGAAGATTCTTGATCTACCATTGATGTTTAGAAGCTTTGGCATTCAACACCCTGAAAGAGGAGGAATTATGGAAGTCCATACTATAGCTAAACATGCTTAAGAGATGAATTTGTTGTTATCGGTTTAGTTGAATAGTATCCCACATTTCCTATTGCCCAATTATATGATCTTTCCCTCAAACTAAATAATAAATAATATCATAATATATTTATATGATAAACTGAAATGGTATTTTATGCCATAACATAAAGGATATACAAGGATCATGATTAAAAGATATAGGAGATATATAAAATGGCTGTAAATATGACAAACATATGTTAATAAATTAAAAGGTTATAATTAATAAAATATTATTAGGGATATTATTAAATTATAGGACACAAAGAGGATATTTTATTTTATTGGTTGAATATTCAACTTCTTTCACTTGCAATTGCTACAAACACTTGCCAACATAGCTATTTATAGGATTCAAGATACATCAAGCATAATGAATGTGACTCTTAGATTTCTTAAATGCATTCATGCATGCATACAATGAATTTGAATATTTGGGAAAAGCAATTTTGTTTAGCCTTCTAACATTGCCTCCCATAAAGCAAATTTGCTTCTGACTCCTAAAGCTTCGACATTTCTTATGAAGGCTTATTCTCCTAGTGGTTTTGTAAACACATCTGCAACTTGTTCTTCCATTATGCAATATTCAATGTTAATTTCTCCTTCCTTTTGCTTGTATCATTTACCACAATCTTGCTTTGTACTTGTTGGTTGAACCATCAGGATCCTTCTTGAGTTTGTACACCCATGTATCATTTTTCTCAATGGACTTCTTCTTCCTCCATTATTGCTTGTCTCCAAGCTTCTTCTTTATTTGTTTATTCAAATGAAATTGGATTTTTCATCTGCAAAGAAAGCAAAATAGACAGTATCACTTGATTCAGCTTCCTCGGTTGAGTCATAAATTCTTGTATACTCCTTATTTTTTAGAGGCCTTTGATAAATATCATGTCTTAGTGAAGTTGGAGATGCACTTTCAATTTGAGGGCCAACTTCTTTACCTTATTGTATAAGAGTATGAGTTGTACTTGCATCATCTTCATAGGTTGAAGATTCGTTAAATCGAAATCTCGAATGATCACTATCTTCTTTGTTGTTGGATTATATAACTTGTAGACTTTGCTTCTTTAACTATATTTAAATGCACACTTTTCTGCTTTGTCATTGAGCTTGGACCTTATAGCATCAAGAATGTGTGCATAAGCGATACTCCCAAATTTTTTAAGTGTTGAACACTTGGCTTCAATCCATGCCATGCTTCATGAGGTGTGATACTACTTAAACTCTTCGTTGGTGATCTGTTTATTATGTAAACAACACAAGAAATAGCTTCAATCCATATTTCTTTGTCTAGCATCTTTATACTAATCATGCATGGCACCATGTCTATAATAATGCGATTCTTTCTTTCATAACACTATTTTGTTGTGTGTATATCAAACTGTTAGTTGATGCTTTATTCCATGGTCCCTATAAATTTTTTAAATTAATTTGAAAATATTCACCACCACGTTCAGTTCTCAAAGTTTGTCTATGAAGGCTAAAAAAGTTTTCAACTTCAGCTTTGAAATCTTTAAAGAATTAAAGCATAAGATTTTTTTGAGGAAATAAGTCCATACTTTTCTTGAGTAATCATCAATAAAGGAGATAAAGCCAAGTGAACTGCAATAAAATGAAGAAATGTGAAGCCTCCCGATTTAAAAATCTTCACAACAACATTGATAGAATAGATTTGAGGTAGCCCTTTGACCATCTCTTTTGTCACTAACAACTTCAAGCTTATATAGTTTAAAGGACCAAAACTACCATGCCGTAGCTTTGTGTCACGTCCCAGTCCTAAAATACGTAGGACCAAGAATATGTAACCATGCCAACTACGTATTAAGTGGACTCCAGTCCAACTAAAATACGTATAAGCTGTCTAGATGTCAAGTATACATGTCAAAAGCCTAGTCAATTATATCTTAATCCACATAATAAATAATAACAATGAACAATATGGTTCGTGGTATGCAGCCCCTAACGTATGTGTTCGATTAGACCCAAAAAATAATATATGTCTATAAAGCAAGGCTATAACAGCAGTGAAAGTCATGGTAATAAATATAAAATAAAGAAGAATGAAAAATCGTATCACTATCAATACCAAAATTATGTCGGCACATCCATCAACTACTCTATCATATGCAATAGCTCATCAATAACCTGGAGAGATCACCAGGTCCTCAAAAGATATGTAGCAAAATACACAATATATAAGCCTACTGCAACAGTAATTACCATGTATGGAAGGATAGCAATAAAATAAAGACTGAAGACACTCAGTACAAGAATAAAAATGTGAAGAATGTAACATACCTTAGAAAATTCTGCTAATAAATATGACTACTGTAAATCGTAATAACCGCAACTCAGTAGAAGCTCACATTCCTATAGTAGTAGGCCAATAAGGACTCCCAAACTATAGTAAGTCTCCTTTGCAGCCTAATGGGAGCTCACGAATGTGAATGGTCAGGTATAGTCAACGTCTAATAACAAGATCCTCGCCTAGAACTATGAATCAAATCAAATCATGTCAAGTCCGAGTCATCTCAGTGAAGTCAAGTCAGGTCAAACTCAAGTCCAAGCAACACAGAAACACATGACCAAATCAAGTGCACGAGAATACGAGAATCTAACAAGTATAGTGTAGCATTGATCAAATGTGACAAAGAAACGACCATATACCATATAGGAAATAAGTAAGGAATACATCATGAAGAATGAACAAGAATTATGTGATAGTACAAGAAAGAAATAACCATAAACAAGAATGACTGAAAATAAATATGCATAATACTGTACAAGTTGGCAAGGTATACTTGACTGGATATTTCTCCAATTCGTGTCGAGACTGCAAGTACCAAATCTAACTAGAATCTATCCACGAGCCAATGATCGATGGCCATCACCCTATCATACACTAAACAATTTCAACAATCAGTACTAACTAGAAAGGTAGAACGATGCTATAACCTGTGTCACCTAGTCCTTTATTAGTTATACCTTTTAAAACTAAGACAATCTCTATAATTAATATCTAATCATTTGTATTCTAATTTCTAATTTTATATTATATATACCAAGTTTGTATATCGAAACTAGTGCATCGAAGTCTACGACACACAAATCGAAACAAGATGTCAACTCTAAAGTTAGCAAACTTATTCTGATAATCCGTACCCTCACTTTGTCAATTTTAGAAATAAGAGATACTTGTTTGCCATTAATTATAAAAGAACAGAACAGTTATATCGGAGGACTGGACTTTTATTTCATAATACAAACTCGCTTGTAAAAAGAAAGCCTAGGGACGAAAACCTAGGTGCAGCAGTCTAAGTACAATTGTTTAGTTTTTTTGGGAGGTGACGATAGAGGCTCGGGAAAGCGACGGCCGCTCTGCCTTACTCCTTGGACGATCAGACGTAGCCTTGGCTCCGGTGAAAAATGCTCTTGGACTTGTCGGGAGACTCTCTTGCGCCTTCGGTTGTTAGATCTCTGGATGCCTTTGTAGTGCTCTTTCTCTTTTCTCTGCTCTCCTCTCTCCCTATTTTTCTCTGCCTGCCTGCAAGGGAATGGCACCTTGCTATTTATAAGAATGGGGTGTGCTCCTTAGGGTTTGCCAATGATTGTCTACTTCAGAAGTCGGCGGCTAAGGATCATTTAATCTGGGCCCTTCATCTTAAATGTAATAAATCTGGGTAATTAATGTGATTGCATAAAATCTCTGTGGGCAATAAATGTTGATTGCCATAAATATTCGTAATTTGTGATAGCCTGCCACGTGTCCCATTAGCTTGATTTGATTTGATCTGGGCAATTATGATGATTGTAACAAATCTACTTTTATTGGGATCTGTTAGCACCCATAACTCCAGGAAAGATAAGACTGCCACGTGTCTCTATTGTTGTGAAGAGCGCCATGTGTCAGCCGCGTGAAGATTGGCAGCCGTATGAAAAAGGGGCAGTCGTCTGGGGATTGGCAGCCGCATGGGGATGGATAGCCGCATGAGGATGGGTAGCCGCATGAGGGTGAGCCACCACATGAAGATGGATAGCCGCATGAGGATGAGCAACCGCATGAGGATGGTCAGCCACATGAGGATGAGCAACCGTATGAGGACGGGCGGCCGCATAAAGGATGCAGCCGCATGAAGATGGGTGGCCGCATGAAGTGGACAGCCGCATACAGCAGCCACATGCCTCGGGGCTCGGTGGATTCTGCCAACTGTGAAAAGATTTCCTCCTCTTTTCTAGGAACACGCCTTTATGTCAGTCATTATTATGCCTTTATGTCAGAGCTGTCATTTGTCAGAGCTGTCAGCCGTCAGGACATTAAATACAGCCAAAGACGAGGAAAAATGTTGAAGGCCTCGTGGCTCCTCTCTGGGCCGTATGGAATTATTTTAGCTGCATAGACTCTTGAGCCGCATGGATCCCTGAGCCGCATGGGGATCCTTGGCCGCATGAACCTTTCTTTATTCTTTTCCATGCTTCTACAAGACCCCCTTCAAAGTTTTTAATTTGCAAAATTGAAATACTTTGAATTAGAAGTATGGCTATGTATAAACTCCTCCGGCCGCATAGGGTGTTCTGGCCGTAAAGACGTCCCAGCCGCATGGCCTCCTCCGTCGCACGGCCATCTGAGCCGCATTGGCCAACCAGCCGTATGGACTTTCTGGCCGCATAGGCTGTCTGGCCGTATGGGCTCCTTGCCACGTTCTCCTGCCGTATGCAAATCTTTTACATTAAATGCCTTTGGTTTATTGTCAGATTTAAGGCCGCTTTTTGGGGCAGGATCCCAAGAGTTTGGCCTTTATTTAGTCGGTTCGTCTCGATAACCGAAGAGTCGGTTTTCACGCTGCACGTGGCTCGAAGCGTGCTATTTTTGCCTATAAATAAGAACATGTTCAGTCGGAGAGACTTCTTTACTCTCTCTCGTCTTCAACTCTTGCTATCCTAATTTTTCTTTCTTTGTCTTCCTTCTCCGACCGTCGGACGATAATGGCCCCCAAGTCTTCCAAGGTTGCCTCTCTGCTGCGAAGGACAAGAAAGCGGCTTCCTCGTCGGCCACTATGCTTGATGTACACCCTGACGTCCACCCTGCTTTTAAGGGTAAGGATTGGATAGGATATTGAATGCTTTGAACCCTAAAAAACACGACTCTGTTGCATATTTTATGCAGAAGCCTTCGTCCTTCGTCTTTATTGAACCGCCCAAGTTCAACATAACGAAGCCGTATATATTGCATGGGATGCATGACCCTCTCATATCCGGGCCGTATGAGGCATGCCCTGTGTTTGAGCCGCATGAGAAGGACTTGAGCCGCAGGAGCACCTCTAGATTTGAACCGCATGAAGTCCCTTTGAACGGGACCGCATGAGCTTCTGATAAACTGGACCGCATAAAAGCTTCGCTAAGTCGTGCCACATAAGCTCATCTGCTGAATAGAACCGCATAAGCTCAACCGAACCGCATAGGCTCTATCGAAGCAGTGCCGCATGAAACCTAACTGAATTGGGCCGCATAAAACTACGTTGAACCGAGCCGTATAGGCTCTATCAAAGCAGTATCGCATGAAACCTAACTGCATTGGGCCGCATAAGGCTACGTCGAACCGAGCCGCATAGGCTCATAGGAGCTTTTTTAAGAAACTTCAAGTGGTTTCGTTTTAACCATCTTTTAATCCTGTTTCTTTTGTCTTTCTTCAGTGGATCTGCCAATCAATCCAGCAGAAGAGCTCTTGGTGGGTTCAGCCCAATATACCATGGGTATGCAGCTCGACGACTTAGTTCAACGTGTGTAAGATCAGCTTTCCGTCGATGAGCCTTTGGAGAGGGTGAGCGCCATCAATAACCAGCCTTTCCACTTTCTTTGTACTATGATGAACTCGGAAAGGTTGAAAGGAGAGTATCTGAAACCAGCATTTCTCTTCGGGGATGCTCTCTCCATAAAGAACCCCCGAGTGCTGGATATTTCTGAGAGCTGGAACTTTACTGTGGACGGGGTGGAGATCCATATTCCCGAAATAGAACGTCATTTTCCCCTCTCGTGGTTCAATATGGTACCGTTGAGTAGGAAGATGGTAGGCTCCCTAACTCCAACCCAATCGGGGATGTTCGAGGGCAACATCCATTACAATAAGAAATTGGGTCAGCATATGCGAGCAGGGACTCGGTCAGTCGGAGCGTGATGGGACTGATTCCGGGTACCTTTATAAACGTATCTGGTCCAAACTTCACGTTTACTCTAGCCGATACCTTCCTGAATCAGCTCGCTCACAAGGGGTCGTATCATGTTGGCAGGTTGTCGCTGCTGAACTGGATAAACCCCATCCCTACGTGGGCCAACCTGACCTCTTAGATCCTGAGGAAATATGAGGCATTCCTTCGGAAGATTGACCTCTATTATGCCATCCGGGGCACCTGTTACGTGTTACCCATCAACAAGCCGTCCATGTCTCTTTTGGAAATGTATAACCGGCGGACAAGAACTTTCTTCGCGCTCGGAGGGGAGTCGGGACTTGCTCTCTATGAAATATATGTTGTTTCTAAGCTGCCATGGGGGGGCGAGGCCTTTGAAGTATACACTCCGACAAATGAGGAATTCGAGAATCTGGATCGACGATTCCCAGGTTTTATTTTCGTGTATCGGGAACTGCTATGCCACCACAGTATCTGTCACCAAACGGCTATCAGAAGAATAATAGCTCAGAAGGGAACGCTCCCCACACCACGCCCTGGGTCTCGTATCTTTTCAAATTAAGTCCCTCTGGCCGGGTTTCTTCCCGAGGTCCTCAAACCTAGGAGGAGATAAACAATCTAATGTCGAATGCCAAGAGGTCGAGGTCCACCAGTGACAAATTTGGGAGTCGCACTGACTCCTTCAGCTATTTCTACTACGGTACCCGATAGATGTCTGAGAAAGCGCTCTTGGCCGGATTCTTGATGATGTGGCTACGGAACTGCATAGTCTCAGGAGGAGCTGGTTCTATTGAAAGGATCAGCCGCCACTTCATCCTTCCAGCCATGAAGCTAGTCTTTAGAGTCAGGCTAGCCCTTCTTCCGACCATGGTGTGTAGCATACACCACGGCCTCCGCCCTTTTCGTCCAAAGTCATTGCCCGCGAGACAAAACTGGACTTTGAGCGAATAGAGCTACCCTACCATTATCTAATGGGGTGGCTATTGATGCATTATCGGTCGTTGATGAGGCCCGGAGCAGAAAATGGCGTTACTGCTGATGACGCTTTCCTTTTCTGATACCGTCGTCAGCCTTGGGAGTATGACACCATGCCAGCCTGTCGGAGGGCGTTGGCAAGAGTAGACGGACATGACTTCTTTGTGTCTGTTCCTTAATTTACTGCTAGAGAAATGAGGGGTGTACATGTTGATGGCGTTGAACTCCCCTCCTCTTATCTGAGAAAATGCTCCTTTGGCTGCATAATATTCGTCCAGCGCACCTAGTATATCGTTACCACAATAACGTATACTTGTAGCCCTACTTGTCCAGCAGGTTCTCCCGCCAGTTCGAGTATAGCCAGCTCTTCCTTGATTTTCCCAGTGCTTGCCTAGGCTTTGAGGGCAGTGTCCTTGATGGTATCAGGGCATGGCATTATTACAATACGATTCATACCCGAGCTAGCTTCTCTGTCCCCGATGCTAATACGTCAGGGGAGATTTTGTACATAGCGGCCCTCTATCATGTTACGGTGAGCAAGCCTCCCGTTAATTTTGATATGAGTACCAGCTTTATTGTCGTTACTGGCTTGGCAGATGTAATGCCTGTGTTCGTATTTCGTATTCTTGGGAATACGTGTACGTATTTTATCTTGTATTGCATGATTCCTTGCTTGGTTTTTCTTCATGGCTTGGTTTATTCTTGGCTTGGTTCGGTTTGGGATTGCTATTGGTTCATTATGAACCAAGGGTGAACCCCTACCTACCACCACCACTACCATTTATTAACTTATTCTTCTTTCTCTCTCTTCATTAACCTCATCTTCTTCCATTTACTTCTTCACCTACCAAGAGAGGAAGAGAGAGGTCTAGGCAAGTGCAACTTGCTTCATAGAGGAACTCTAATTTTATTGCTTCATTCTCTTCCTTACAGTATTTTAACTTACTTTAGTAATTGGCATTTCTCATTTCCATGACTAGATTCTTGTAGATCTAAGTTTATTTTATTTTTAGATTTCTTGGGTTTTGATCTACTTAGTCTTGTTATTTTCAAGTTTTGATGGTTCCATCTTGTAGAGAATTTCGTTCTACCCCATTTTGACCTATGGAAGTTCGGATTTGGGCTCCGGATGATAGAGTTATGTATCTTGGAAGCCATGGCTTATGGTGTACTTCTTCTCGGAAATTTAGAGAAGAAGCACAGTCCCGAGCCGCATGGTAGCACTTGACCGCATGAACATTCATACGGCAAGTCAGTTCCAACCGCATGCACTATTACCTTGACTTGACCGCATGACAAGTTCATGCGACAAGTATTTCTTCTAGCCGCATGAGGTCCTTCTTAACAGCATGACTGAGGCCCAGTCCTTCCTGGCCGCATGGATTTTTCAGCAACCCTGAGCCGCATGAACTCAACATTCGCGAGCCGCATAGACCGCAGTCTCCCAGCCGTATTGGTTTGCTTCCCTTGACCGTATAGTCATTGCTCTCCGCAGCCGCATGGGTTGCTCCTTCCCGGCCGTATGTACCTGATTGGTCAGCCAGCCGCATGGACCCATCCTCCGCTAGCCGCATGAGTTCCCTATCCTCCTGACCGTATATGTCTTGCCTTTCTCAGTCGCATGACTGACTGGATCTCCGAGCCGCATATGACTGATACCCCTTTAACCGCATAAGCCTTTCCCTTTTAGCCACATGTGCCTGACCCTATTCAGCCGCATAGGCTGTTCTCTTCCCAGCCGTATGAGATCATTCCTGGCCGCATATGCCTTAGCCGCATGGCTCTCCTATAGCCCTGAGTATTGATATTTTATTAGATATTTTACGCCCATTTTATATCCTTACGCCTTTTGTCCTGAACTTGATAAATCACGATTTGATTGACATGATTGAAATGATAATTGAACATGACATGACAGTGGCCCGTCGTGGCGTGCTCCTGACAAGTAAACCTGACATGATTTATCTTGAACAGCTGTTCGACGGCTACCTGACATGGTATGACCTGTATAAATTACCTGGACACCGTGGGTGATTGTGCTTGTACAAATAAACCAGTCTTATCTTGCATCATGCCTAGGACAGGGACTCCTGAGTACCACGGTCAGGAGTACCTGCTAAAAAAAATTGGACTAAGTCTAATAACTAGAATAACACAGTAGTCATGAAGAGATTTCCTAGCTACAGGTAATCCCGTTACCTGGGCGCTCCTGGGATCTGTAGCCTGCCGTCGAGTAGGGCACATTTCCAGCACACTGTCATGTGTTGCACCCTTCAAGCTACTTAAGGGTACATGCGTTTCCTGGACGATGTACCCACCTAAATTCAACCCTAATCTTTCGTCCTGGGTAACCTGGATGGTCTGCAGGGCTTGTGGCTGTAGAATAATCTCACTGCATCTTGTTAGTAATTAGGCTTGTGAGAACCCTAGTTAGTTAAAGTATCAAGCCGTAATTCTTGCTTGGCCGTGAAATGATTGGATGGAGTCTAACCAGTCTAGTCTTGCCCTGATCCTGATTACTGCATGACCAGAATGCTTGTATTTATTTTACCGATAAATGGTGAGAATTCCAAGTTCTGTTCAGACGAAGGGTTACAACCTCGGTCCTTGTTTGGTTTACGGGTTGTAACCTGGTTATCTGAATAGCTCCATGGTTATCTCGTCGTATAACATCCTGATGTATTTTCTTTATTTCCAGTTCTTACTTTATTTATCTCTTGTGCTGATTGCTGGTTTTAGTTCCTAAGTGAAGCCTCCTTTGTGGCACTTACTTTTTCTGGGATCTGACCCAGCTGGTTTTGTATGGCCAGATTTCGAAGCAGCGGATCTACCAACCTTCCAGCCCGATGGTGACCACCAGACGTAACCAGGGCAACGAGTGGGTTATTTTTGGCTCTCCCACTCTATTATAAAAATATTCTTTTGAGACGTTTAGCCGACGAGCACCTGTTTAGCTCGATTGCAGTTTACTTACTGTCTGCCTACGGGCTGTAACATGATTGACAGATCCTAGGGTTGATCATGTATGACTAAAACTCTTGCTAGTCCTATCATTTTGTAACGACTAGCTTCATGATCAGCTGAATATGTAATATTTGGGATGCCTTATTATTGTATATTTAATGATCATACATCTTGTAACATCTACTTACTTGCTTGTGATTGAGACAATAGGATTGTTCATGACCATAAGAGACTGTTGGCTTGTAGTAAACCCTCATGTATCTAGACAGCCGTGACCGTATGATGAGATGGATTTCCATTTTGTTATACATAGCTGGCTATGTCTGCCCCCGCTCTCCAGTATTCTGGTTCTGGGATGTGACATGGTTTAAGTGGTGGCCCATGCAGGTCTTGTAAATCAAGATATGTGAGGGTTTACCGAATAGATGTCTCAATCAGTATTCTCCCTTGAACTCTGCTCGTATCTTCTGATTCGCTGGATTCTTGTCCTGATCACATTCTTGTAATCGTTGATCTATCCTGGTCCTTCCTTATTGTTCCCTATGTCGTCTTCTTCAGCGGTATTGTTCGTGGTCCTACCGATCAGCAAGGCGGAGCACCTCCCGCGGACCAGCAGCAACCCGGAGATCAAGCCCAGCATTCGGGAGTGGCCTCCAGAGTCGTGCCTTCTGGCGGAGAGCCACCAGTCCAGCCAGTTCAACCTATAGAACCTAATGATGGCACATTAGTAGGACTCGTCAAGACCTTGACAGCTTCTCAAGATCGTCGAGGAGATGCCTTGCATCAGGCAGTGACGGATGCTTTAACCCGGGGCGGTCATCAGGATAACAGCGCGACCAACAGCTTCAAGTGCTTGAACCCTCCCTTCATTGACGGTAGTGAAGATGCTATCGCCGCGGATGCTTGGCTTCAGGATACCGAAGTGATTCTAGAAGCAGCTAGGACTCTAGAGAATGAGAAGGTGGCCGTGGTACGCCTGCAGTTATTAGATCTTATCCGCAGCTGGTGGACAGCACAGGCCGATGGATTAGTGGCCCCTATTTTATGGGCAGTATTCAGGGATAGATTCTAGACCAAGTATTTGATGCTATAGCTCGGTACGATCTACAGACGAGGTTCACCAATCTGAAGCAAGGGGGCAGGACGGTCGACGGATATGCGGTCAAGTTTTCCAGACTCAGTCGGTTTGCTCCCACCTTGGTGGCAACCGAGTATGATCGACCCCAGCGGTTCCAGCAGGGACTTCACTTGGAGATCTTGTTAGCAGTCGAGCAGTTTGAGCATCAGACTTTTGATGCGGTCTTGAGAGCAGCTAGGAGGCATGAGTATACCTCCCAGAGGATCGTGGATAGGGCTGGAGGTTGTAAGAGATCTCACGGCCAGATGAATCAGTCTTCAGCCCCAGTCCCTGCTGCTAGGGCCTTGACTATAGGAGCTCCGAGGCGGGCGGCCTCAGTAATGTCGGTTCAGTATTCAACTCCGATGCACCCTCAGTAGCAGCAGCAGAAGCAGTCTTTCGCAGTAGAATGTTCTCATTATGGGAAGCCAGGCCATGTGGTGGCAGAATGTCGCAGGGCGCAGAGATTGTGCCTGGCTTGTGGAGCACCGGACCATAGGGTTGGATCCTACCCGAATAGGGGTGGTTCATCATCATCCAACCTTTCTAGCTCTTCTGTGAGAGGACCAGTACCGGTCCAGCAGCAGCAGCAAGCAGTACCCATTGCCGAGGCCCTTGTCGCCTCAGACCCAAGTATTCCAGCAGCAGAACCCCCAGCAGTATGCACAAGCCCAAGCCCAGAGTCAGAACAGGCAGCGAGGGTTTCAGCAGAGGGGACCAGCACCCCGAGGGCATGGTCAGGCTATGGCGATGATCGTGGAGGAAGGATTGGCACCAGGAGAGGTAGTGGCAGGTACTATTCTCGTCAACTCCTTTTCAGCTTCAGCTTTATTTGATTCTGGTGCATCACATTCATTTATGTCTGCACGATTCGCGACACGGATAGGATTGGAGCCCGAGTCATTATCAGTAAGGCTTAATATACTTACTGGTAACGGACTTGTGGGAGTAGATAGAGTATTTTCCTTGTGTCAGATCGTGGTTAGCGGTAGAGAGTTCTCCGCTAGATTGATAGAGTTCTCGATGGCCGATTATGATGTGGTCTTAGGGATGGATTGGTTAAGGAATCTGTATGCTAGAATAGATTGCCACATCGGCAGGGTAGTTTTTAGTATTCCAGGTGAGCCAGAGTTTTTCTTCTCCCGAGGTGAAGTTGAGCCTTCTCCTCTGATATTTCGGATGGCAGTAGCAGCAGTTCAGTTGCCCAGAGTAGTCGATGAGTTCCCAGATGTTTTCCCAGAAGAGCTTCCAGGTGTGCCGCCAGAGTGGGAGATCGAGTTCACTATAGACTTGATCCCCGGGACAGCCCAGTGTCAGAGAGAGTCTACAGGATGGCATCGTCAGAGTTGGAGATATTGTACAAGATGATTGAAGAACTTAGGACCAAGGAATTCATTCGTGCTAGTGGATCGCCTTGGGAAGCCCCGATGCTTCTTGTGAAAAAGAAGGATGGTACGTCCAGGTTATGTGTTGATTATCGTACCTTGAACTCAGTGACAATCAAGAACAGATACCCTCTCCCGAGGATAGATGACTTGTTTGATCAACTCAAGGGGGCAACAGTATTTTCGAAGACTGATTTACGGTCAGGATATCATCAGATCAGAATCAGCGAGCAGGACATCCCGAAGATAGCTTTTAGATCGAGGTATGGACATTGGGAGTTACTTGTTATGCCTTTTGGAGCGACCAATGTGCCGACAGTATTCATGGACCTCATGAATCATATCTTCATGCCTTACTTAGATCAGTTTGTGATCGTGTTTCTGGATGACATCCTGGTCTACAACAAGAGTGAGACGGAGCATGAGCAGCATCTCCGTGTGGTTCTTCAGACTCTCAGGGAGCACCAGTTATATGCCAAGTTCAGTAAATACGAGTTTTGGCTCGATCGCATTTCGTACATGGGTCACATCATTACCCGAGAAGGAGTAGAAGTGGATCCCCAGAAGATTGTAGCTATTGAGTCATGGCCAGTGCCCAGCACAGTTGCAGAAGTTCGTAGTTTCCTTGGATTAGCCGGCTATTACCGGCGGTTTGTTTCGGATTTTGCTCGAATATTAGCGCCATTGACGCAGTTGACCCGTAAGGATGCGCAGTTTGCTTGGACAGCAGAGTGTCAGAGTTCTTTTGAGCAGTTGAAGCGAGGTCTGATAACAGCTCCTATTCTCACGCTTCCAGATGGAACCGAAGGATTCTCAGTGTATTGTGATGCTTCGGGTAGAGGTTTAGGATGTGTTCTGATGCAGCATGGAAAGGTAATAGCTTATGCGTCACGATAACTTCGTGATCATGAGAGGAATTACCCCACCCATGACTAGGAGCTGGCAGCAGTAGTGTTTGCACTTAAGTTGTGGAGGCACTATTTGTATGGAGATAGGGTGGAGATTTTCACCGACCACAAGAGCCTGAAGTATGTTTTCACCCAGAAGGATTTTAGCATGCGTCAGAGAAGGTGGGTGGAGCTTCTTGTGGATTATGATGTCAACTTGCAATATCATCCTGGGAAGGCCAACGTCGTTGCAGATGCATTGAGCAGGAGAGCCGGAGTTTAATTCCTAACAGCGCAACCAGAGTTCTTAGCAGATCTTCAGAAGATGGGTATAGAAGTTGTTCTCCCTTCCAGTGTGGCATTGATGGCCAGCATGCAGGTTCAGTCTACTATAGTCGAGAGGATCCGGATGGCACAGTCAACAGATTCCAAGCTTCAGCGACTCAGAGCAGAGTGTGAGGCAGAACGAAGACCAGAGTTATGCATTCATGAGGATGGTACACTTCGACATGATAAGCGTCTTTGTGTACCCAGTGGAGATATCAGGCAGGAGATCATGTCAGAGGCACACAGTTCTCAGTATTCCATCCATCCTGACAGTACAAAGATGTACCGTGATATCCGTCAGCACTTTTGGTGGAATGGCATGAAGCGGGAGATAGCTCGGTTTGTCTCTCGGTGTTTGGTTTGCCAACGAGTTAAGGCCGAACATCAGAGACTGGCTGGACTTCTTCAGCCCTTGTCGATTCCAGAATGGAAGTGGAAGCATGTGACCATGGATTTTGTGACTGGATTGCCTAGATCCCCAGCTGGTCGAGATACTATTTGGGTTATAGTTGACCGGCTCACGAAGGTAGCTCACTTTCTCCCGTTCAGAGTTGGTCAGTCGACAGCTCAGTTAGCAGAGATGTACCTCAGGCAGATTGTCAGGTTGTACGGTATTCCAGTCAGTATCACCTCGGACCGAGATTCCATATTTATGTCGCACTTTTGGCATAGCTTGCAAGAGAGTTTGGGGACTCATCTCCAGTTCAGTTCAGCCTATCACCCGCAGACCGATGGTCAGTCGGAGCGTACTATCCAGACCCTTGAAGACATGTTGAGATCTTGTACACTCGACTTCGATGGTTCATGGGAAGATCACTTGCACCTGGTAGAATTCTCGTACAACAACAGTTTCCAAGCCAGTATCCAGATGGCACCGTTCGAGGTACTGTATGGCAGGAAGTGCAGATCCCCGTTAGCCTGGGATGATGTTGGAGAGAGGCAGATGCTCGGTCCAGAAATGATTGCTCAGACCGTTGAAGTGGTCCGAAGAGTCCGAGATCACCTTCGAGTTGCCCAAGATCGCCAGCATCATAGGGCCGATTCTCATCGGCGCCCTCTTGAGTTTTCGGTCGGCGATCATGTATTCCTGAGGATTTCGGCTAACCGTGGCGTCATTCGTTTCGGCGTACGGGGAAAGCTTAGTCCTAGGTATATAGGACCGTTTGACATTCTGGAGCGAGTAGGAGATGTATAGTATCGTCTCGCTCTTCCGCTGTCGCTAAGAGAGGTGCATAACGTGTTCCATATATCCCGATTACGATGGTATATCCCAGACCTGAGCCACATCCAGGATCATTCGAAATTGGTTGTTGGTACCAACCTTTCGTATGAGGAGAGGCCCGTGTCTATATTGGACCGGAGAGAAAGACACTCAAGAACAAGACTATCAAGTTATTCCGAGTTGCTTGGGGTCATCACTCTTTGGGAGAGTCAACGTGGGAGCGTGAGGATGATATTCGATCGCGATATCCCGACTTGTTTGACTCGTGAGGTATAATGCCCTCCTTATGCCTCATGTCTTCGATTCCTTGCTTGCGTGATTGATTGATTGCCTAATATAGCTTGCTTGTTATTAGTGTAGCTTGTCATTGCCCCTCTAGCCTCTTGAATAAATTCCGAGGATGGAATTCTTTTAAGTTGGGTAGAGTTGTAATGCATGTGTTCGTATTTTGTATTCTTGGGAATACGTGTACGTATTTTATCTTGTATTGCATGATTCCTTGCTTGACTTTTCTTCATGGCTTGGTTTATTCTTGGCTTGGTTCGGTTTGGGATTGCTATTGGTTCATTATGAACCAAGGGTGAACCCTACCTACCACCACCACTACCATTTATTAACTCATTCTTCTTTCTCTCTCTTCATTAACCTCATCTTCTTCTTCCATTTACTTCTTCACCTACCAAGAGAGGAAGAGAGAGGTCTACGCAAGTACAACTTGTTTCATGGAGGAACTCCAATTTTATTGCTTTATTCTCTTTCTTACAGCATTTTAACTTACTTTAGTAATTGGCATTTCTCATTTCCATGACTAGATTCCTGTAGATCTAAGTTTATTTCATTTTCTAATTTCTTAGATTTTGATCTACTTAGTCTTGTTATTTCAAGTTTTGGGGGTTCCATGTTGTAGAGAATTTTGTTCTACCCCATTTTGACCTATGGAAGTTCGAATTTGGGCTCCGGATGATAGAGTTATGCAGCTTGGAAGCCATGGCTTATGGTGTACTTCTTCTCGGAAATTTGGAGAAGAAGCACAGTCCCGGGCCGCATGGTAGCACTATTGCCTTGACTTGACCGCATGACAAGTTCATGCGGCAAGTATTCCTTCTAGCCGCATGAGGTCCTTCTTAACCGCATGACTGAGGCCCAGTCCTTCCTGGCCACATGGATCAGCAACCCTGAGCCGCATGAACTCAACACTCGTGACCGCATAGACCGCAGTCTCCCAGCCGCCTGGGTTTGCTTCCCTTGACCGCATAGTCATTGCTCTCCGCAGCCGCATGGGTTGCTCCTCCCCGGCCGCATGTACCTGATTGGTCAGCCAGCCGTATGGACCCATCCTCCGCCAGCCGCATGAGTTCCCTATCCTCCTGACCGCATATGTCTTGCCTTTCTCAGCCGCATGACTGACTGGATCTCCGAGCCGCATATGACTGATAACCCTTTAACCGCATAAGCCTTTCCCTTTTAGCCACATGCGCCTGACCCTATTCAGCCGCATAGGATGTTCTCTTCCCAGCCATATGAGATCATTCCTGGCCGCATATGCCTTAGCCGCATGGCTCTCTTAGCCCTGAGTATTGATATTTTATTAGATATTTTACGTCCATTTTATATCCTTACGCCTTTTGTCCTGAACTTAATAAATCACGATTTGATTGACATGATTGAAATGATAATTGAACATGACATGACAGTGGCCCGTCGTGGCGCGCTCCTGACAAGTAAACCTGACATGATTTATCTTGAACAACTGTTGCGACGGCTACCTGACATGGCATGATCTGTATAAATTACCTGGACACCGTGGGTGATTGTGCTTGTACAAATAAACCAGTCTTGTCTTGCATCATGCCTAGGACAGGGACTCCTGAGTACCACGGTCAGGAGTACCTGCTAAAAAAATTAGAATAAGTCTAATAAATAGAATAACACAGTAGTCATGAAGAGATTTCCCAACTACAGATAATCCCGTTACCTGGACGCTCCTGGGATCTGTAGCCTGCCGTCGAGTAGGGCACATTTCCAGCACACTGTCATGTGTTGTACCCTTCAAGCTACTTAAGGGTACATGCATTTCCTGGACGATGTACCCACCTGAGTTCAACCCTAATTTTTCGTCCTGGGTAACCTGGATGGTCTACAGGGCTTGTGGCTGTGGAATAATCTCACTGCATCTTGTTAGTAATTAGGCTTGTGACAACCCTAGTTAGTTAAAGTATCAAGCCGTAATTCTTGCTTGGCCGTGAAATGATTGGATGGAGTCTAACCAGTCTAGTCTTGCCCTGATCCTGATTACTGTATGACCAGAATGCTTGTATTTATTTTACCGATAAATGGTGAGAATTCCAAGTTCTGTTCAGACGAAGGGTTACAACCCCGATCTTTGTTTGGTTTACGGGTTGTAACCTGGTTATCTGAATAGCTCCATGGTTATCTCGTCGTATATCATCCTGATGTATTTTCTTTATTTCCAGTTCTTACTTTATTTATACTCTTGTGCCGATTGCTGGTTTTAGTTCCTAAGTGAAGCCTCCTTTGTGGCACTTGCTCTTTCTGGGATCTGACCCAGGTGGTTTTGTATGGCCAGATTTCGGAGCAGCTTCAGAGGATCTACCAACCTTCCAGCCCGATGGTGACCACCAGACGTAACCAGGACAACGAGTGGGTTATTTTTGGCTCTCCCACTCTATTGTAAAAATATTCTTTTGAGGCGTTTAGCCGACGAGCACCTGTTTAGCTCGATTGTACTTTACTTACTGTCTGCCTACGGGCTGTAACATGATTGACAGATCCTAGGGTTAATCATGTATGACTAAAACTCTTGCTAGTCCTAGCATTTTGTAACGACTAGCTTCATGATCAGCTGAATATGTAATATTTGGGATGCCTTATTATTGTATATTTAATGATCATACATCTTGTAACATCTACTTACTTGCTTGTGATTGAGACAATATGATTGTTCATGACCTTAAGAGACTGCTGGCTTGTAGTAAACCCTCATGTATCTAGACAGCCATGACCGTATGATGAGATGGATTTCCATTTCGTTATACGTAGATGGCTATGTCTGCCCCCGCTTTCCAGTATTCTGGTTCTGGGGTGTGACAGCAGAGAAGCCCGAGGGGTCCAAGAAGAGAAAAAAAGGCGAATATGGTTCCTGTGCCGTATTCGGAGTCCACGACGGCGAGTGAAGAGGATGATGAGCAGGATGTCGATGATTCGTTCCATCCCTCGGACGAGGAGGTGGGGTATCAGCTACCTATTGTGCCAGATGACATGGTGGCAGGGCAGCCGCCTGCTGTGCCTGGTCCTTCGCGCAAGCGAAGCAGGCGTATGTTCACTGATGATGGCAGAACCTACTCCACGAAGCGAGCTGCGGTAAGACGTCGTAGGCTGTTTATTGAGGATGTTGATGCTATTTCTGAGGTGATTTGAATTTCAACTACCTTCTCCTTCTTTTTCTAAACTATGGCATAATCATTTTCTTTTGCTCTTTGTAGGCGTCAGAGGAGTCGGTTTCTCGGGACCCGACCGCTGAGGTCGATCCGGTCCTGACCACTTTGGTCAATGATATGTGCTCCGCTATCATTTTTGCTGGAATTCTTTCGGGGGCGGCCGAGGAGTCCCACCTTGCTGAGACCTCAACCCATGGAGACGGGGGCTCTACTGCACCTGTCCCTAAGACAGCGGAATTTCAACGGGGTGACGCTGAACTGGCTGGCTCACTTGCAGGGGTGGCTGGGGCAGAAAAACTAGTTGAATTCAACTTGGAGGTCACGGGTGAGGAGACTATATCAGCTGCGAACGAGCTGCGGCCTCCATGCTCATCCCCTCGTAAGATAAACCGAATCTTAACTTGTGAGGAGGCCTATCTGCTCTATCATCATATCCTTCGGGTTACGTCGATTGATGGTTGCTTTGGACGTACAGGTCCTGCCCCTTTATTGTTGGTGACGGACATTATCGGAGAAAACTCTATCGGAGGGGATCTGATGGAAGCACGTGTGCCTCCTTCTCTTCCAACCTATATTGAGGGGCCTCCAGCTGGGTCGAGTTCGGGAGCCCAAGTGGCGGCACAGCTGGGGCAAGGAATAACGCTTCCTGCGTCCTCCTCTGCGAATATGGTTTCGGGGGTTAACCTATCCTCCTTGTCGAGTATCCAAGCTTTTCGGGCGGCGGAAGAGGAGCTAGCCGCTATTCATGCGTTTTTTCGCACATAATTTGTTTCCCTGGTGGCAGGGATGGCAAGTTCCGATGCTACTCCTTCGACATTGCCAGCCATACTCCCTTTGACGCCGTCCTCTACAGAAGTTTTGGATGAAGTGTCACAGGATGTGGTTGACAGCTTTTACCGCCACCTGGAGAGAGGGGTCGAGGCAGCTGTGGAGAGGGAGACTCCCTTTGCTATGGCCCGTCAGTACGCCAGTGGCCAAATCGACATCCTTAGAACACTCCCTGGTGGGACAGGGCTAGCTGCGCTTCTAGAGCCCAAACTGCTGGAGGCTGATCGACTTGTGACCCAGTTTTGCGTGCTGCGACAAGCTGATCTGTCTGCGGCAATAGATCAAGAGTGCATTTTCCTCATAACCGCGGTGGAGAAGGTGAGGCTTGCTCGGGATTCGATCAAGCCGACCATACTGAAGGATCGCCGTGATCTGTCCCAGTTATACGATCAATTGAGCCATTGAAATAAATATTGCACGGCTCGGGAAGCGACCGCCTCCCGCGGGGTAATCGACACCAGGGAGCAGATCCTCGAGCTCCAGAGAAAGCCGGCCTTTTTGGAGTCTGAGCTCGAAGCTGCCCGTACCGAAAAGGAACTTGTTATCCAGGAGGCTGACAGACTTAGTCGAGCTTCTGCCAATCTGGAGCTCGCCCTGAAGAAGATGGAGGATGGCTGGTGGGCACACATGTATTTTGATGATGCGGATCGGTTGTCCCAGGAAGAGGAGCGCCGAGCTAGGCAGCGGCTCGAACGGGGGACCGCCTTGGTGAAGAACCACCTCCTGGAATTATGTAATATCGAACCATAGTCGGCCTTTTCTTCTTTTGTTATGTTCTTTTTGAGGGGGACATGGTCCCAGAACATGTAATGCTTTTTGGCTTCCAACTAAAAGAGTATGCTTTATTCTACCCTTTACCTGTACTACTTGTTGTGCTTGTGGTGTTATGGTGATGCTTGCCCCGTATGGGGGACTTGTTTGTGGGCCTGTTACCCTTGGCATACCTTAGTTTTAGGTACGGATAACAAGTTTGATTGGGACACCTGGAACAATTCTACGGTAAGGTGGTCATGGACGCTCCTGGTATCGGGAGAAAGAATGCCATGGAACAGCTGGGCTCCCGGGGCTTGATGAGAAATGATGGGCCTGTACTAAGAAACTTAGCAAAGGACATTTGTGGGCCTATTATCCTTGGCGTACACTGGCTTAGGATACGGATAATAGGATGAAAGGGAACCAACATACTTACTCAGAGGTAATGAGGACATGGCAAGCATGTGGGTTTTCTCACCGCAAAATATTCCTACTTAGAGGTAATGAGGACATGGCAGGAGTGGACTCAACGGAGGATATTTGTGGACCTACTATCCTTGGCGTACTCCGGTCGTAGGTACGGATAATAAGTCGAAAAGGGAATCAACATACTTACTCAGAGGTAATGAGGACATGACAAGCATGAGGGTTTTTTCGACGGAGCCTTCCTACTCAGAGGTAATGAGGACATGGCGGGAGTGGACTCGACTGAGGATATTTGTGGACCTACTATCCTTGGCGTACTCCGGTCGTGGGTACGAATAATAAGTCGAAAAGGGAATCAACATACTTACTCAGAGGTAATGAGGACATGGCAAGCATGAGTGTTTCTTCGACGGAGCCTTCCCACTCAGAGGTAATAAGGACATGGCGGGAGTGGACTCGACGGAGGATATTTGTGGACCAACTATCCTTGGCGTACCCTGGGTTTTTTTTGGTAGAGATAATAAGTCAAAAGGGAACCCGCATACTTACTGAGTGGTAATGAGGACATGGCAAGCATGAGGGTTTCTTCGACGGAGCCTTCCCTACTCAGAGGTAAGGAGGACATGGCAGGAGGGGGCTCCATGAAGGAATATAGAACAACTCAGAGGTAATGAGGACATGGAAGTTCTATCTAAGGGGGCGGTTTGTTTTTTATGAGAGTGAAGACGACTCAGAGGTAACATCGACTTGGTTGTTCTGGAGAATTTGGGGATCGGTTACCCTTTTTTGTGCACTGAAAGTACGGGTATTGGATCATGAGGAGGGAGCTCTTTTAGAAAGAAAGTTCAGAGGTATGATCATAAATGACTTACTGCCTAATAGATGCGATATAGATTTATCTGTAGTAACCAGAATGTAAGTTCAGCGGTACCTGCGGGTACATAACTCTAAAAGCTAGGGAGATTTGGAGTCGGCATGTGAGTTCAGCGGTATCAGCAGGTACGTAACCCGTTATTTGGAAGATTTGTAGTTATGATATGAGTTCAGCGGTACCGGCGGGTACGTAACTCGTCATTCTGGAATATTTGTAGTCTGGCTGTGAGTTCAGCGGTACCGGCGGGTACGTAACTCGTTATCTTGGGGAATGTCATTTTAGACATAATACTTCTTTAGGAACTTACCGTTGATGGGCAACATGAGCAAGTCTCCATTTTGTTTTAGCGAGGCGGTAAGCTCCGTTGGAGAATACAACGTCGATGATGAACGGGCCTTCCCACTTTGGCTGGAACTTGCCGGCAGTTTTGTGAGTCATTACCAACGGCCTCCGAACTGCCAGAACGAGGTCGCCCACCTGAAATGTTCTGATTTTAACCTTCTTTTTGAAGGCTCCGGAGATATGTGCCTGGTTCAGCTCGATTCGTTGTTGAGCTAATAGGCGCTTCGCATCTAGGGCCTCTAACTCTTGTAGTCGGTGATGGTGATTATCATCTGTCGTCAACCGATAGGTGAGAGCAACGCGGAGTGAAGGGATTTGGGTCTCCAGTGGGAGTACTGCCTCACTCCCGTACACCAGGAAGAAGGGTGTGTTCCCGGTGGAAGTCCGTACTGTAGTTCGGTATGCCCATAGGCATTCATCGAGCTTTTTATTCCAGTCGCATTTGTTTGATGACACGAATTTCTTCAGAAGCTTAATGATTGTCTTGTTGAATGCTTCAGCCAGACCATTAGCCACGGGGTTGTATGGTATTGAAGCAATATCCTGGATGCGGTGTTTGTCACAAACCCGATAGAAGGCGTAGCTCGCGAACTGCGGACCATTGTCGTAGATGATCCTTCGAGACAGCCCAAAGTGATAGATGACATGATGCTTGAGAAAGCTGATCACGTTTGAAGTCTTCACTTCAGCCAGCGGAACAACCTTTGCCCATTTGGAGAAGTAATCTGTGATTGCAAGTATGAAACGATATCCTCGAGACGAAGACGGAGTGATTGGACCAATGATGTCCATTCCCCATGCTTCAAATGGCCAGGATGCCACTGTCAAATGTAGAAACTCGGAGAGCTGGTGGATAAAATCTGTATGGACTTGACAGGCTTTGCATTTTCGTGTATAGTCTATCGCATCTGCAACTATCGTGGGCCAGTAATAGCCCATTCAGCGAAGGCGATCTTGTAGTTTCGGGCCAGGCTGATGGGCTCCACAGGTGCCGTCATGAGCTTCGCGCACGGTTTCTTTGGCTTCTATATTTGACAGGCACCGAAGTAGTACTCCATCGTATGATCGTCGATACAGCATTTTTGTCTCTGTATCGTAATAGAATCTGAGGGAACGCTTTCTAATGGACGTGGGCTCCTTCGAATTCTCTGACAGGATGTCGTAGACGACAAAGTCGATGAATGGCTACCTCCAATCTGGTGTTTCATCGATTGTTAGAGCGGAGTGACTCACCACACACTGAATATTATTCCTGGAACAGACCAATTCACGGCCTATGATGTCAACCAGATGATGAGCATGATTCGGAACTGCTAAGGAAGCGGCAAGACCTGCTAGGGCATCAGCTTCGATGTTTTGGAGCCTGGGAACGTGCTCTATGAAGAACCCCTCCAGGGACGAGATGATGTCGATCGCTATTTGGTGGTAGGGGATCATGTCCTCATGGCGAACCTCGTATGAACCCCGAATCTGATTGACGATTAACTGTGAATCGTCGTATGCTTCAAGGTACTCTACCCCCAGCTCTTTCGCCAGTCGGAGGCCAATGACCTGGGCGTTGTACTCGGCCACATTGTTTGAACATGGCTCTATGAGGGAGTAAGCCCGACTAATTACTAACCCGGAGGGAGAAATCAGCACTACTCCGACTCCAGCGACGATGTTGCCCTTAGATCCAGTTCTTGAAGCGCCGTCGAAGAACATTCGCCATATGGTATCATGGGAGGCCATATTCGAATTAGCGACCTCGTCTGGAATCTCGTCATCTATTTTGGTTGACTCCGATCCTGGATGAGAGCTAAAAAGTCTGCCAGGGCTTGACCTTTAACAGCCTTCTGTGGGACGAAGATCATGTGGTAGGGGGACAGTAATATCGTCCAGGTAGCGAGGCGAGAGCTGAGTGCACCCGGCTTGGTCATGAGAACCCTGAGGGGATTAACTCTTGATATGACATGGATGGTCTGTCCCGTGACGTAGTGTCACGTCTTCTGAATGGCGAAAACCAAAGCAAGACACTCTTTCTCTACGGCAGTATATCGGTGCTCCGGCCCCATCATCATTCGGCTGAGGTAATATAAGGCTTGTTCGTGGCCTGCCTCATTATTTTGTACTAGCAGAGCACCGAGAGAATGTCCCATCGCTCGTACATAGAGTAAGAATGGTCTTCCAGGAATTGGGGCTACCAGGACTGGAGGGTTCGTCAGATATTCTTTGATGCTGTCGAAAGCGCGCTGGCATTCTTCATCCCATATGAATGAAACACCTTTCTTCATGAGGTGGGTGAACGGCTGGCATCGTCCAGAGAGGTTAGAAATAAACCTCCTGATGTAGGCTAGCCTCCCTTGAAGGCTAGCCTCCCTTGAAGGCCTCGGAGTTCACGGAGATTTCTCGGGGGACCCATCTCCATGATTGCTTTCGTCTTTTCAGGGTCTACGTGAATACCCTGGGAGGTAATGATGAAACCCAAGAACTTCCCGCTGGATACGCCCAAGAAGGATTTTGTAGGATTTATTTTCAAATTGTGTGCTCGCATCAGGTCGAACACTGTCCTTAGATCATGCAGATGATCTTCTTTGGAGCGGCTCTTGACGGCAATATCGTCGACGTAGCATTCTACTGTCTTGCGCAGATGGTCTCTAAAGATAATGCTCATGGCTCTTTGATAGGTGGCGCCAACATTTTTTAAACCGGAGGGCATAACTGTGTAGCAGTAGGTGCCAATTGGTGTTTGGAATGATGTATGCTTTTCGTCGTCAGGGAACATCTTGATCTAGTTGAACCCTGAGAAACCATCCATGAATGACATACGCTCAAAGTCGCAGGTGTTGTCGATCATGATGTCTGTGATAGGGAGAGGGAACTCATCTTTAGGACACGCCTCATTCAGATTGCGAAAGTCGATGCAGATTCGAATCTTTCTACTCTTCTTGAGGACTGGTACTATATTGGCGACCCAGTCAGGATGCTGTTCTTCGCGGATGAAGCCGCTGACTATCAGCTTGTTTACCTCGGCTTCAATGGCATTCATGACTGTAGAAGCATGGAAAATACTAGAGAAAGACCCATGCGGCTCAGAAAATGCATGCGGCTCAGGGAGTCATGCGGCATAAGGAGCTATACGGCCGGAGGTATTCTATGCGGCTCAGAAGACATGTGGCGTGACAGTGCTCCCCTCCGATCCATGCTGCATTAATTGCTTTGACGGCTGACCCCTCTGAAAAGTTGACAGACCTGACACCAAAGTAGGTAATTATGACTCTGTCATGATGATGAATCTCTAGGAAAGAGAAAGAAATCTCTGACACGATCCTCCGAGAGCAACAAAATGCCACGTGGCCCTGCCACGTGGCTGTGCTTATGCGGCTCGAAGTAAAGACTTTCCATGCGGTTCAGAGTGAAGCTGTCCCATGCGGCTCGAGTGGAATCATCCCTATGCGGCTCAAGAAGATCATGCCCATGCGGCTCAAGCAGACACACCATTATGCGGTTCATGCGGCTCATCATATGGTTCAGAAGTCTGAAAGAGGGGGCCACTGCCCAGACAGCCCTGACACGTGTCCCAAGTCTTATGCGGCCCAAACTTCATGCGACCCAAATTTCATGCGACCCAATCTGCATGCGGTTCCAGTCTCACCATCTCAGGACACGTGTCCTCAGCCGATCAATCTTCCAGATTTATGGCAATCCAAGATCGGGTCGAATCCCAATGATCTGGGGCACGTGGCAGGAAAATAAATTTAATTTATTCGCAGATATTAGAGAATCATTATAAGGAAGATTTGTGCCAATCAGCATTAATTGCTAATAGAGATTTGGTGTAATCTACCCTTAATGGTTCTGATTCGTCACAATCAGAAACGAACGGCCTGGATTGATCAATCCCCAGGCCGCCGCCATCTCCAAGAGCTAATCATTGGCAACCCTAGTGATCACATCCCACTATTATAAATAGCAAGGTGCCATTCCCTTGTAATATATAGAGAGATATACAAACAAAACAAAACTAGAGAAGAATACGTATACACAGAGAGACTTCCCCCATAGTCAGAGAGAGAATATACACAGAGAGAGAGAAGCCAGGAGAGCAAACAGAGAGAGAGCAAGAAGGCATTTCTTCGTCAACGACCAAGCAGATCTTCTCCGAGTCAAGGCTGCGTACCGATCGTCCAAGGAGTAAGGCAGAGCGGCCGTCGCTTTCCCGAGCCTCTATCGTCACCCCCCAGAATCTAAAATAAACAATCGTACTTAGACTGCTGTACCTAGGTTTTTGTCCCTAGGCTTTCTTTGTACGAGCGAGTTTGTATTGTGAGTCTAAGTTCAGTCCTCCGATAATTGTTCTGTACTTTTACAATCAATGGCAAACACGATGGCGACTCTGCTGGGGACTAACTTCTCCACGGCTGAGGAGTTGGTGACACAATCGGACGCAGCCAAACTTGGCTCTACACAAAAGATGGTCGTATGCTTCGACCAACAGGCATTCGAAGAGATGCTCTCTGAAGGTAGCACTGGCCCGGTCCAGAAGCGCACCCGCACCATAAAGGCTCACAAAGATTGGAGGCCAAAATCATTTGCTCCTCCGCAAGCCCTTGATGGGGTGCTCTCTATTGCTCAAGATGGCGAGAAAGACTCCCCTGCGGCCCCACTTCAGACCGTAGACAACTCTGCTGTCCCAAGTCCGGCAGAAGAAAATACTATGATGCTGGACTTGCAGGGGCAAAGAGGAACTCTACGCGATCCGAGCCGCAGAAGAGTATTAGCCGTAGGGAGAAAGCCCATGCGGCTACAACCGCCGACCGCATAAAGAAAACTCATGCGTCCACATCTGTCAGCCGCATAACTTATGCGGCTACAGTTGCCAACCGTACGGATGAGACTCATGCGGCTATTAAAGTCAATCGCTTGCAGAAAACCTATGCGGCCATAGATGCCAACCGCATGCGGTCAGCCTGCACGATCGTGACTCCTAGCCGCATAAGGACTCATCCTACAACAAAAGACAGCCGCATGCAGACAGCCTGCACGGTACACAATGCTAGCCGCATAGCGTCCGTCCCACGCTTCTCTCGATCAGTCTTCGACCGGCTCTCATGCGGTCCTGACTCTGATCATTCTCTGGATGATAATCCAGACTCTGTGGTATTCGACTTAGACTCCTCCTATTACGTACCCACAAGTGCTAAAAGGAGGAAGTCTAGGGCAGCGCGGGCTCATCAAGTCCAGACGACTGCCCCAACCTCTGACTATCGGGGCATCCCGCTGATTATCACGCGGGCCTCTGATGGGAAGTTGTATAAAACCCTCAAGTCCAGCCCCCGACGGCAAACAGACAAAGTGGTTCCTCTGACCTGCGTGAGGTTATCCTCCACAAATGCAAGAAAAGAGAAGGAGCTTCGGGGTGTAAAGAGCCCTCACACGGACATCAATGCACCCAGATCATCGTCAACTGCTGTTGCAGCAACGCGGCGGTGACGGAAGACCGGCCATCCGTCTTCCAAAGACTACATCACCCGAGCTCAGAAGACGAGGCACCTCCTGTTGTCTCCTGCAAGTCCGTACAGAAAGTTCTCGCCAAGGGAAGAGGGAAGTGAACGAGCATCTCCAGCCCAAAGGTGTCAACTACTACAGCTAAGAAACCGTCGTCTAAAGGGTTATCCTCCACTAGAGTATTTCAACACACCCGTTCGAAGACGAAAACTGCTGCAGTAGGAAGTTCGTCGTCTGCAACATTGGGGGTCGTCAGAACTGGGGGTAGCACTCCTCCAAACATCTACGACAATCCGACATTCCAGGAATACGGACTGGAGGAAGCAAATCCTCCGACGGATACAACAGATACCGACATCCCCAAGGACATCCTAGACGAAGCGAGCTCCGAAGCTGGGGGTAGTGTTCCTTCCGAGTCCGAACCTGAAGAGAACATCCCCACATATCCTGATGATTTCTAGATGCACGGGTACGACTCGGAGGGTACATCCTCTACCACTCCTTCCGTCACTCCTCATGTGAAGACGGTGTTCATGACAGACAGCAATCAAGGCGGTTTTGGTGATTGCCAGCGCATCGACACTTTGGAGGCCATATTGCACGCCTTGGTCAAGTCTGTAGACAAGATCAAAGTGGCGCTTCCTAATCTGCAGGGGGTGACACCTGGCCAGACAAGCACGGGTCCCGCAATCAACGTAGATTAAAATTCAGCGGCACCGAACCCGGGCAACAATCCTCCCGAGATAACGGCCCCTACCGCGACAGATGAGGCCCAAGAAGTAAGAAGAAAGGTTCAGGAACTCCGAGCAATGTTCTATGCCCGAGAAAACTCTCAAGACCTCAAGATACGGCAACCATATCCTGCTGAATGGAGGGATGTTCCCTTTCCACCAAGATATAAGCCGTTCAATATCAACCCATATGATGGCAAGACTTCAGCAAGTCGGTACATCACTTACTTTGAGGTCACTACCGACCATCTGCCCCATGATGACGCTATCCTCACGCGGTTATTCATTGGGGCATTGGAAGGAGTCGTCTTCGATTGGTACCGCAACCTGCCGGACAATTACATCCATTCCTTCGCCGGCTTCAAACGCCTGTTCTTGGAGAGGTTCTATGAGGTAGGGCAGGACGTCACGATGTCTACCCTCATGGACGTCATTCAAGGAGAGAAAGAGCTGACAAGGAATTACATTGAGCGGTTTCGTCAAACCGCAATGAAGTTACCATCTGGCAACCCGGACTCTTCCTTGATCGAAATTTGCCAAAAGAGACTACTCCCAACAATCAGTCTCTGGATGGGCGAGAGTCAATTCAAGGACTGGAAGGCTTTTATCATTAGTGCTACAAGTGCCGAAGAACGATTAAAGAAGGCTCGCCAACTGGGATTACATATCTCAGAGGGAGAGAACAAGGGCAAGCGTCCCAGCACCACCAACGACAATGGGGGTAGCCCCTCCAACAAAGGCAAGCAGGCTATGGTGGCCGATACAGCCCAGAAGCCTGAGTCGCAACCTGCGGACAAACAATGGCCTCAAATCACATACTCTTTTGAAGACGGTCACGTCAAGCCTATCTTGGACATGCTCATACAAGGAGATAGGATTCAGCTTCCTCCACCAAGACGGGAGCCTCGGCCGGCTGATCTGGAGAACCCAAAGTTCTGCCATTACCACCGCTACGTCCACCATGCTACGCACGACTGCTACCAACTGAAACGATATATCCAAAACCTCATCGATTCGAACGCTCTGGCCATCGATTTCGAGGAGGTAACCGTGGCAGCCAACATGGTGTCCGTACAATTCGGCAGCTTCCCTCCAACAGAGACCCAGGACGGGGTTATACCCATCCCTCTAGCAATGATGGAGATTGCTAATCTCCCGCCTGTTCAAGCTGCTGGTCTAGTACCCCTCACCACATCACGAGGGAAAATTATGTGGGTCCATCCGGACCTAGTCCACGAGGTAACTCAGTCCACTCCATCTTCTAAAAAGAAAAGTAGAAAAGTCAGATCCTGTCATACCACCTCAGCAGATGAAGAGGAAGTCACGGCCGTTGTTACTCGATCCGGAGCACAATCTCAACCTGTGGCTGAAAACTCGATTGATGATCATCCGCCCACTACTACGGATGCTCCGGGACCGGCTCAGCCTTCGACGACCGACAAGCCTAGGCCGAAGGAGACTCGCTTCGACAAATCCCTCCGAAAGGAAACATCTCAGGGACTGGAGAGGCCCTACAACTTCGACATCTTGGCACAATTGGCCAATACACCGGCCAAATTGTCCTTATACGAACTCCTGAGGCTCTCGAAGGATGTCCGTACAGCTTTGAGCGATGCACTTCAAAATGTCGATGCGTACCTGGCTCAGGTCAACCTCACAGGAGAAAATCAGCCCGCAGACCTCCAAGACAGTGCCTGTACGGAAGCAATGCCCAACATCGTCTTCACTCCACAAGATATGCTCATCAAGACTAATCTACACGATCGCCCATTATACTATACAGGCTACATCGGCGACATAAAGGTGGACCGGATGCACATTGACCCTGGGTCTTCCATAAGCATCATTCCAAAAGGACTACTGCATCATCTTCGCATCCCGATGCATCGTCTGACCCCTACAAATACCGCCATCAGCGGGTTCAATTCGGGCAGGAGCTACCCAATCGGGAAGATCCGTCTGAAATGTTAGATTGGCGATCTCCAATCAGAAGTTACTTGCTACGTCATAGATGCCGACACTTCATACAACATCCTTTTGGGGCGCCCTTGGATATACGATTACATGATCGTGCCTTCCACGCTACACCAATGCTTCAAATATGTCGACAAGCACGGCTTCGTGAGGACAGAATTTGCTGACATCGATCCCTTCAAAGGGGTCGAATCTTATTACTCGGACTCCTGTCTATACGAAAAGTCGAAGAGGCACCTTGAAGGAGAAAATAAACAAACTGATGTTGAAGCAACCACGGGATCAGAAGAACCTCTGACAATCCACCTCCAGGCTCGCAAACCAGGCAATTCCGCACCCCTTACGGCCACGCTGCGTAAGGACGCGATCAGCCTCTCGGCACAGGAAGAGCAGTTGAGAATCCGGCTGCCAAGGTCCGGCCAGGTACCGAGACCCACGACAGGGCCACTTACCATCTGATCGTCGAGAGTCGGTCAATCCCAAACAGAGAAGCTCAATCCCTCCGATAGACCTCTGACGATACGCCTGCCTAAGAAAGGTCATCACCCCGATGCGAGGTCTGACACTTCAAGCGAACCAGCCACCCCTCGCTCCACATCAAGTGCCAGACTGGGGGTTGCTAGTCTACCGACAACCCCACGCTCCGCTCCGTCAGTTAAACCTCTGAAGATCAAGCTGACTAGGACGCCCTCTCAATCTTCATTCACACAGGGGGTAGCCGAAGAGGAACCAGAGCTAGCCAAGTACGTGGCTGCCCACACTGACGCTTCCTCCGTAGATGATGTAATCCCTCTAGAAAAGATACCTTACTTCATCAATAAAGGGTTATCTTTGAACTACACCGAGCTCAATAAGCTATGTACAATGTATGCTATGGAATACGGTATAGGCACTCACCTACATACACAGGTGACAAATGTGTACACCGCTATCCAACTTACTCCAGTAGAAGATGCTTACCGAATAATCGAGGGAGGGGACCACCCAATCATCTTCGGCCGGACGAACAACCCACATCCCCTCGCCATGGAAGAAGTCGACTTCGAGTCAGATGCTGGAAGACTGCCTCTGTATCTCTATAGCCCTCAATCCAAATATCTCATGCAGAAACAGGGGTATGATCTAGAGACAACGCCAGGACTGAACTACGGTACTGGACGACGATTACCTTTGAAGACGCCAGCCCCGGCAGGCAAACCACGGAACTACTATAACAAAACTCGATACGGTTTAGGGTATGTAACGCCTACTACGACCCCTGAAAGCTCAGTTGAAGAATGCGACTGGCAGTCACATTCAACCGGATCACCGACTTCCGACTCAGATACCAGCATCGGAGATGTGTTCAGACAGGTCATGTCAGTCAACATGGCATTCACCGACGCTTACGAGGAAGACGAAGACATCCCCGAAATCCTTGAGCTAGAGCCATGGGCCCAGCAATTAGACGCACAATAGGAAAAGTGGTTCGAACTGAGAGAACCTCCTACTAAAAATGAGGTCATACAAGTGGATCTCGGCAGCGAATCTTCTCCAAAACCGATCTTTATCAGTAAAAGCCTAACTGACGAAGAACGAGAGTCGCTGTTAGAACTTGTCAGAGAATATATTGATGTGTTCGCCTGGAGCTATGAAGACATGCCGGGGTTAAATCCTGATATCACTCTCCACAAACTCAATATACGGCCAGATGCAAAGCCAGTCAAGCAGCAACAACGACGCTTCCGTCCAGGCGTCATGGACGCGATAGAAGCCGAAGTCAACAAGCTAATAGCCAGCGGCTTCATTCGTGAAGAGCAACATCCTGATTGGGTCGCCAATATAGTACCTGTCCTCAAGAAGAATGGGAAGATTCGAATCTGCATCGACTTCCGCAACTTGAACGAGGCATGCCCCAAAGATGAATTTCCCCTTCCTACCACAGACATCATGATTGACAATACATGCGGCTTTGAACGTATGTCATTCATGGATGGATTCTCGGGGTACAATCAAATCAAGATGTCTTCCGACGACGAAATGCACACCTCATTCCGAACCTCGATTGGCACATACTGCTACACAGTCATGCCATTCGGTCTAAAGAATGCTGGTGCTACATATCAGCGAGCCATGTGTATCATTTTCAGAGAACATTTGTGCAAGACAGTGGAATGCTATGTCGACGATATCGCCGTCAAGAGTCGCCGTAAGGAAGATCATCTGCAAGACCTGAGAACGGTGTTCGACTTAATGCGAGCCCACAATCTGAAGATGAACCCTACAAAATCGTTCTTGGGCATATCCAGCGGGAAGTTCTTGGGCTTCATCATCACTGCACGGGGTATCCATGTAGACCCCGAGAAAACGAGGGCAATCATGGAGATGGGTCTCCCGAGAAATCTCCGTGAACTTAGAGGCCTCCAAGGGAGGCTAGCTTATATCAGGAGGTTCATTTCCAACCTCTCCGGGCGATGCCGACCGTTCACCCACCTCATGAAGAAGGGAGTCTCATTCGTATGGGACGAGGAATGCCAGCACGCTTTCGATGACATCAAAGAATATTTATCAAATCCTCCAGTCCTGGTGGCCCCGGTCCCTGGAAAACCATTCCTGCTCTATGTACGAGCAATGGAACACTCCCTCGATGCCCTGCTGGCACAAAACAACGACGCAGGCCACGAGCAGGCCATTTACTATCTCAGTCGAATGATGGTCGGGCCCGAACATCGATACACCGCTGTGGAGAAAGAATGCCTCGCCCTGGTATTCGCCATTCAAAAGACGCGGTACTATGTCACGGGGCAAACCATACATGTGATCTCACGAATCAACCCTCTCAGGGTCCTCATGACCAAACCAGGGGCACTCAGCTCCCGCCTCGCTACATGGGCGATATTACTGTCCCCCTATCATATGATCTTCGTCCCGCAGAAGGCTGTCAAAGGTCAAGCCCTGGCAGACTTTTTGGCGGCCCATCCAGGATCGGAATCATCCAGAATATACGAAGAAATCCCAGATGAGGTCGCCGATTCAAATACAACCACCCACGATAACATATGGCGGATGTTCTTCGATGGCGCTTCAAGAACCGGACCCAAGGGAAACATCGTCGTCAGAGTCAGAGTAGTATTGGTCTCTCCTACCGTGCTAGTGATCAATCGCGCCTACTCTCTCACGGAACCCTGCTCTAACAATGTGGCCGAGTACAACGCTTTGGTCATTGGCCTCCAACTCGCAAGAGAACTGGGGGTAGAATACCTTGAAGCATACGGCGATTCGCAATTAATCGTCAACCAGATTCGGGGGACGTACGAAGTCTGCCATGAAGACATGATCCCCTACCACCAAATAGCGATCAACATTATCTCATCATTCGAGGGATTCTTCATCGAACACGTCCCCAGACTCCAAAATATCGAAGCTGATGCCCTAGCAGGCCTGGCTGCTTCCCTAGCAGTGCCAAACCACTATCATCATTCGGTCGATGTAATCGGCCATGAGCTGGTCTGCCCCAAGAACAACGTTCAAGACATGGCGAGTTATTCTGCTCAGATGATCGACGAAGTGCCAGACTGGAGACAACCATTCATAGACTTCGTGGTCTACGACATCCTGCCCGAGAACCCGAAGGAGGCTACTTCTATCAGACGGCGTTCTCTCAGATTCTTCTACGATACAGAGACGAAAATGCTGTATCGCCGCTCCTACGACGGATTACTACTTCGGTGCTTGTCGAACGCAGAAGCCAAAGAAGCCGTACGAGAGGCTCATGACGGTGTCTGCGGGGCCCATCAGCCTGGCCCTAAGCTGCAAGACCGCCTTCGCCGGATGGGCTACTATTGGCCCACGATGGTGGCTGATACAATAGATTATGCCCGAAAATGCAAGGCCTGCCAAGTCCACGCAGACTTTATTCACCAACCATCCGAATTTCTACATCCGACAGTGGCGTCCTGGCCATTCGAAGCATGGGGAATGGATATCATTGGTCCAATCACCCCACCTTCCTCCCGAGGACATCGCTTTATACTTGCGATCACTGATTACTTCTCAAAGTGGGCAGAAGCTGTCCCACTCGCCGAAGTCAAGACTTCGAACGTAATCAGCTTCCCGAAGCACCACGTCATCTACCACTTTAGACTGCCCCGAAGGATCATCCATGATAATGGTCCGTAGTTTATAAGCCACGTATTCTACCGATTCTGCGACAAACACCGCATTCAGAATGTCGCTTCGACACCATACAACCCGGCAGCAAACGGGTTAGCAGAGGCATTCAACAAAACAATCATCAAACTCCTCAAGAAATTTGTCTCCTCCAATAAATGCGACTGGAACGAGAAGCTCGGCGAGTGCTTATGGGCTTATCGCACCACGGTTCGAACAGCCACCGGGAATACACCATTCTCTCTGGTGTACGGAAGTGAGGCAGTTCTCCCATTAGAGACTCAGATTCCCTCACTCCGAGTCGCCCTCACTTATCAAATGACAACGGATGATAACTACCGACGTCGACTACAAGAGTTAGAGGCCTTAGATAAAAAATGCCTCCTAGCTCAGCAAAGGATCGAATTATACCAAGCATGCATCTCAGGAGCCTTCAACAAAAAGGTCAAAGTCAGAACATTCCAAGTGGGCGATCTTGTTTTGGCAGTCAGAAGGCCAATGGTCATGACTCACAAGACCACCGGCAAGTTCCAGCCAAAATGGGAAGGCCCATTTATCATCGAGGCCGTGTTCTCCAATGGTGCTTACCGCCTCGCCAAGCAGAACGGAGACTTGCTCATGTTGCCCGTCAACGGCAAGTTCCTGAAGAAATACTATGTTTAAACAACATTTTCCAGAGTTTTGAGTTATGTGCCCGCTGGTACCACTGAACTCAACCCCCTAATTTTCCAACTTATCGAGTCACGTACCCTCTTGTACCGTTGAACTCATATCCCAAATTCCCAAGTTATGTATCTGCTGGTACCTCTGAACTTACACTTTGATTCCAACATTCATGGATTGTCGAGTTGTGTGCCCATCGGTACCCCTGAACTTACATCCCGGTCACTCTTTTGAAAGAAAGTCATGTATAATCATACCGCTGAACTTTCTTCCTACAAGAGATCCTCCCTCATGATCTAATACCTGCACTCCCAGTGCACAACAAAGGTAACGGATCCACAAATTTCCAAGACGACCATGTCCTCATCACCTCTGAGTCGTCCCATTTTTGCCAAAAACAAATCACCCCTCTACATAGAATTGCCATGTCCTCATTACCTCAGAATTATTCTATGTACCCCCCGTCAAAGAAACCCTCATGCTCACCATGTCCTCAGCACCTCTGAGTCAGTATGATTGGTTCCTTTTTTTTTAAACTTGTTGTCCGTATCCAAAACCAGGATACGTTAGGGATAATGGGTCCACGCAAAATGTTCCAATAAGAGGATTATTACAAAGCAAAAGAGTGAAACAAATATATATATTCCATTCATTCAGAAATCGGTTACATCCACACGATTGCAAGCCAGTCAAAAGAGTTCTTCATGAAGACAAGAAGAAAGGCAAAACAAAATAAAAGACTACAGACAAACATCCACGAGAAGCACCTACATCCTAGTTACAGGAGCGCATGTACCATTCCCTCAACCATCTCACATATGAACGATGCAAGTGAAGAGCATCCTCGTCCAGAATAGGAGAAACAGGGTTCCCAGCGCTGCCACCCTCAACAGTCTCAATATTTGGAGAGTTGACGTTCCCCTCAGGCGCAGGTTCTTCTTTCTTCACTTCCTCCTTAACAGAGGAAGATCCCTGGCTGATGACAGGAGGCTGCGGCTCCTCTGACGTCGCAGTCTCAACATTCGGTGGAGATACTGCGAGAACCAAAGACGAAGAAAATGAAAACAGTCAGAAATATTCATGCGGCTCGTTTTAGACAAGTCTTATGCGGCTCAGTCATGGGACGCGTATGCGGACTATGTAGTTTGAGAAGTTCACGTAAAAGTCGTGTACATGAAGCATGCAGTGAAGCAGGCTCTGCTAGGGTTTCAAATCGACTACCTAATCCTTACCTTCGATGGCAATATGAACATCAAAACGAACGGGAGGCACGACAGTCGAGGGCGAAGCCGATTTCTTACTCCTCGCCATAGCCTTCTTTATAGCCTTAGAAGCCCTGGGTGCCATTATTGTCTGATGATCAGAGAAAAAAATACGACAAAAATCTGAGTCAAGAATAGTCTAAGAGAGAAGACCGTCCAAATGCCCTTCTATTTATTGACGGAGAACTGTGGACCGACGCCTCGTACAAACGCGATCAGCTCTTCGGTTATTGAGCCAAACCAGCCATTTAAAGACTGAGCTCTTGGGATCCTGTCCCAGAAAGATCCACACGCATGGCATAATGACGTGGCAAAGAGCTTATGCGGTTCAAATGACCATACGGCTGATAGCAACTATGCGACTCAGATGGTCGGGAGGCAGAAATTTCTATGCGGCTGGGCCATCCATGCGGCTGAGACGCCCCTGCGGCAGAACTTTCCATGCGGCCAAGATATCCATGTGCGGCCTGAAGAATATCCAGCCATACTTCTTATTCAAAGTATTTCAATTTTGCAAATTGAAAACTTTGAAGGGGGTCCTGTAGAAGCATGGAAAATACTAGAGAAAGACCCATGCGGCTCAGAAAACGCATGCGGCTCAGGGAGTCATGCGACATAAGGAGCTATGCGGCCGGAGGTATTCCATGAGGCTCAGAAGACATGTGGCGTGACAGTGCTCCCCTCCGATCCATGCTGCATTAATTGCTTTGACAGCTGACCCCTCTGAAAAGTTGACAGACCTGACACCAAAGCAGGTAATTATGACTCTGTCATGATGATGAATCTCTAGGGAAGAGAAAGAAATCTCTGACACGATCCCCCGAGAGCAACAAAATGCCACGTGGCCCTGCCACGTGGGTGTGCTTATGCGGCTCGAAGTGAAGACTTCCCATGCGGTTCAGAGTGAAGCTGTCCCATGCGGCTCGAGTGGAATCATCCCTATACGACTCAAGAAGATCATGCCCATGCGGCTCAAGCAGACACACCATTATGCGGTTCATGCGGCTCATCATATGGTTCAAAAGTCTGAAAGAGGGGGCCACTGCCCAGACAGCCCTGACACGTGTCCCAAGTCTTATGCGGCCCAAAATTCATGCGACCCAAATTTCATGCGGCCCAATCTGCATGCGGTTCCAGTCTCACCATCTCAGGACACGTGTCCTCAGCCGATCAATCTCCCAGATTTATGGCAATCCAAGATCGGGTCGAATCCCAATGATCTGGGGCACGTGGCAGGAGAATAAATTTGATTTATTCGCAGATATTAGAGAATCATTATAAGGAAGATTTGTGCCAATCAGCATTAATTGCTAATGGGGTTTGGTGTAATCTACCCTTAATGGTTCTGATTCGTCAGAATCAAAAATGAACGGCCTGGATTGATCAATCCCCAGGCCGCCGCCATCTCCAAGAGCTAATCATTGGCAACCCTAGTGATCACATCCCACTATTATAAATAGTAAGGTGCCATTCCCTTGTAATATATAGAGAGATATACAAATAAAAAAAAACCAGAGAAGAATACGTATACACAGAAAGACTTCCCCCATAGTCAGAGAGAGAATATACACAGAGAGAGAGAAGCCAGGAGAGCAATCAGAGAGAGCGCAAGAAGGCATTTCTTCGTCAACGACCAAGCAGATCTTCCCCGAGTCAAGGCTGCGTACCGATCGTCCAAGGAGTAAGGCAGAGCGGCCGTCGCTTTCCCGAGCCTCTATCGTCACCCCCCAGAATCTAAAATAAACAATCGTACTTAGACTGCTGTACCTAGGTTTTCATCCCTAGGCTTTCTTTGTACGAGCAAGTTTGTATTGTGAGTCTAAGTTTAGTCCTCCGATAATTGTTCTGTACTTTTACAATCAATGGCAAACAATGACGTCAGGACGGAACCGACGTTGCTATTGCTTGACTGGTTTTGCGTCCGAACGGATGTTAAGTTTGTGAAGTACAATCTCGGGGTTCAGTCCCGGCATATCTTCGTAGCTCCAGGCGAACACGTCGATGTATTCTTTGACGAGTTGTAGTAGCGATCCCCTCTCTTCGTCGGTCAAGTTTTTGCTGACGAAGATGGGCTTTGGAGAAGATTCATCACCGAGGTCGACTTGTACAACCTCATCCTCGGTGGGAGGCTCTCTTTGTTCGAACCGCTTCTCCCACTGCGCATCTAGTTGTTGTGCCCACGGTTCTAACTCAAGAAGTTTAGAAATATCTTCATCTTTTTCGTAGGCGTCGGCCAATGCCATATTGATGGACCATACTTGCCTGAGCATATCCCCGATGCTGGTGTCTGAGTCGGAAGTGGGTGATTCGATTGAGCGTGAATGGCAGTCGTATTCCTCGTCTGAGCTTTCAGGTGTCATGGCAGGTGCGACATAACCTAGTCCACGTTTGTTTTTGTAGTAATCTCGTGGTTTCCCAGCTGGGACTGGCGATTGCACGGGTAGTCGCCGTCCAGTGCCGAAGTTCAAGCCCAGTGTAGTTTCCAGATCATATCCTTGTTTTTGCATAAGGGACTTGGATTGGAAACTATACAGATAAAGGGGCAGCCTCCCGATGTCGGGTTCGCGCTCAAATTCTTCTGTCTTGAAGGGCTGTGGACCATTTTTTCGGCCAAAAATGATCGGGTGATCGCCTCCCTCGATTATGCGGTAAACGTCTTCCACTGGAGTAACTTGGTTAGTGGGGTAGACATTTGTCACTTGTGTGTGCAGGTGAGTGCCTATACCGTATTCCATAGCATACATTGTACAGAGCTTATTAAGCTCGAGATAATTCAAAGATAGCCCTTTATTAATGAAGTAAGGTATCTTTTCCAGCGGGATTACATCATCTACGGATGGAATATCAGTGTGAGCAGCCACATACTTGGCCAGTTCCGGTTCTTCCTCGGCCATCCCCTGTATAAATAAAGACTGAGAGGATGACTTGGGCATCTTGATTATCAGGGGCTCCATGGGTGGAGCAGAATATGGAGTTGTTGGCGCACTAGCCACCCCTAGTTTGGTGCTTGGTGCTGGGCGGGGAGTGGTTGGTTGGCTAACAGTCCCTGGCTTAGTGCTCGGTTGCCGATTCATTCTGGGAAGATGAATTGTCATTGGCTTGACAGGGGATTGAGCACTCCTGTTTGTTGCTGGCTAGCTTTTGGCAGCCTGATTGTCAGTGGCTCTGTCGTGGGTCTAGACGCTTGGCCAGACCTTGGCAGTCGGATTATCAATTGTTCCTCCTGTGCAGAGAGGCTAATTGCGTCCTTACGTAGAGTGGCTGTAAGGGGCACAGTTATGCCAGGCTTGCGGGCTTGGAGATGGATTGTTAGAGGTTCTTCTGATCCGGTTGCTGCCTCAGTTTGAGCTTGTGTGTCTCCTTTGACAAAGTGCCTCTTTGACTTCTTGTACAAGCAGGAGTCCGAGTAGTAAGACTCGACCCCATTTAAAGGGTCGATGTCGACGAATTCTGCCCTCACGAACCCGTACTTGTCGACATACTTGAAGCACTGGTGCAGTGTGGAAGGCACGATCATGTAATCGTGTATCCAAGGATGCCCCAGGAGAATGTTGTAAGAAGTGTCTGTATCTATGACATAACAAGTCACTTCTTACTGCAGGTCGCTGATTTGACACTTCAAACGAATTTTCCCGATAGGGTAGCTCCTGCCCGAATTGAAACCGCTGATGGCGGTGCTTGTCGGCGTCAGGTGGTGCATTGGGATACGCAGATAATGTAGTAGACTCTTTGGGATGATGCTTATGGAGAACCCGGGGTCGATATGCATCTGATCCACCTTGATATTACCAATGTACCCAGTATAATACAGAGGGCGATCGTGCAGGTTGGTTTTGATGAACATGTCCTATGGATTGAAGACAATATTCGGTATTGACCATGTGCAAGCGCTGTTCTGGAGATCTGCCGACGAGTCTTTCCCGGTGAGATTGGATTGAGCCAGATAAGCATCGACATTCTGGAGTGCTTTGCTCAGTGCAATGCGAACATCCTTAGAGAGTCTCAAGAGCTTGCATAGCGACAATTTGGCTGGTGTGTTAGCCAATTGGGCCAAGATGCCGAAGTTGTAGGGATTTTCCAGCCCATGAGGCGTCTCCCTTCGGAGCCATTTGTCAAAGCGAGTCTCCTTCGACCTAGGCTTGTCGGTCGTCGAAGGCTGCGGCGGTCCTGGAGCATCAGCAGCTGTCGTTTGATGGTCTTCAGCCGAGTTACCCGGTGGAGGTTGGATTTGTGCGCCGGGGCGGGTAACAACAGCGGTAGCTTCTTCGACCTTTACTGAGATCGTGCGGCATGATTTGACTTTTCCATTCTTCTTTTTGCTGGTGGCGAGAGGTGTAGACTGAGTTACCTCAGGTACCAAATCCGGATGGACCCACATGATCTCTCCTCGTGATGTAGTAAGGGGCACTAGACCCGCAGCTTGGTCTCGGGGAGGTGGAAGGTTAGAGACCTCCATCTTTGCTCTGGGATGGGCACTACTCCGTCTTGAGTCTTTGTCGGGGGGAAGCTGTCAAATTGTACTGACATCATGTTGGCTGCCACGGTCACCTTTTCAAAATCAATAGCGAGGGCATTAGAATCGATGAGATGTTGGATGTACCGCTTCAGCTGGTAGCAGTCTTGTGTAGCATGGTGAACATAGCGATGGTAATGGCAATACTTAGGACTTTCTATATCTGCAGGACGAGGCTCACGTCTTGGAGGAGGAAGCTAAATTCGTTCTCCTTGGATGAGCATGTCTAGGATGGGTTTAACATGGCCGTCCTCCAAGGAATAGGTCATCTGAGGCCACTGCTTTTCCTCCGGCTTTGATTCGGGCTTTGGGGCTGTTGTTGTTGATGTTAGGGCGTTCGCCCTTGTCTTCTCCTTCCGAGATGTGCAATCCCAGTTGGCAGGCTTTCTTCACCTTGTCTTCTGCGCTAGTGGCACTGATGATGAATGTCTTCCAATCCCTGAATTATCTTTCACCTATCCAGAGGCTGATTATGGGAAGCAGTCTATTTTGGCAAATTTCAATCAAGGAGGAATCAGGGTTGCCCGACGGCAGCTTCATCGCGGTTTGGCCAAACCGCTCGATATAATTTCTTGTTAGCTCATTTTCTCCCTGAACAACATCCATAAGAGTGGACATTGTCACGTCTTGTCCTACTTCATAGAATCTCTCTAGGAACATACGTTTGAAGCCGGTGAAGGAGTGGATGCAATTCTCCGACAAGTTACGGTACCAGTCGAAGGCGACCCCCTCCAATGCTCCGATGAACAACCGCGTAAGGATGGCGTCCACATGAGGCAGATGGTCGGTTGTGACTTCGAAGTAGGTGATGTACCTGCTTGCAGATGTCTTCCCGTCATATGGATTGATGTGGAATGGTTTATATTTTGGTAGGAAGGGTACATCTCTCCACGCGGCAGGATACGGTTGTCGTACTCTGAGGTCCTGGCAATTTTCCCGGGCTTGAAACATGGCTCGGAGCTCTTGGACCTCCCTTCTCGCCTCTCTGGCCTCGTCTGCAACGGTGGAGGCCACTATTTCAGGAGGATTATCGCTCGGGTTTGGTGCAGCTGAGTTCGAGTCCGCATTGACCGCGGAACCCAAGCTCGTTTGGTCAGGCATCCTTCCTTACAAAGTGGGAATGGCCGCCTTGATCTCGTCCACGGACTTAACCAGAGCATGCAGTATGGCCTCCATAGTATCGATGCGTTGGCGATCACTGGGACCCTCTTGGTTGATGTCCGTCATGAATACCGTCTTTATATGATGAGAGGTGGAAGGAGCGGTAGAGGACGTGCCTTCTAAATCGTACCCTCGTTCAGAGAAGTCGTCGGGATATATAGGAATGTTCTCTTCTGGTTCGGACTCGAAAAGAGTAGTACCCCCAGCTTCAGAGCTTTCCTCTTCTCGAGAGTCATGGACGTCCTCGGGGACGTCGAGATTTGCTGTATCTGGGTTATCCTCTTGGAACACCGGATTGTCATGGATATTTGGAGGGGTGCTACCCCCAGTCACAGTGTCTCCGAGTGTGGACGACGAATCCCCCAATTGTGGAAGATTTTATTTTCGAGCGGGTCCCTTGGTAAATCCCTCCTGCAACGGTAGTAGACAACCGTCTAGAAAAAAGTTTCTTGGTTATGCCGGTTGAAATTTTTGGGCTATAGACATTTGCTTTCTTTCCTCTCCCGCTGTCGGGAATCTTCAGAGCAGAATTGCAGGAAGCGACGAGGAGCGCCTCATCTTCTGAGCTCGGGCATCGCAACCGTCGAAAGATGTACCGTCGGTCTGCTTGTACCACCGCCTTGCTGCAGCAGCAGTTGATAATGACTTGGGTGCAGTGCTGCCCGTGGGAGGGTTCTCCGCATATCGAGGCCTCTTCTCTTTCCTTGCGCTTGTAGAGGATAACCTCACGCAAGTCAGATGGGTCTGGAACGACCATGTTTGCTCCCTGGGTTTTGGGAGACTTTTGGGAACCATTCTGTCCGTTTACTCGAGTGGTTCTGTACAACTTCCCATCAGAGGCCCGCATAACAGTATGTGGAGCGCTCGGATGGTCAGAGGTCAGGACAGCGGACTGAGTTTGCCAAGCTCGTGCTGCCTTGGACTTTTTCACTCTAGTGCATGAGGACACATAGTAGGAAGAGTCTAAGTGGTGCTGCAGAGAGTCAGACATATTTTCTTGGGAGCACGAGAGATCAGGACCATAGGAGAGGCGATCGAAGACTGAGCCTGAGCCGCGTGGAGCAGACAGCATGCGGCTGGACTAAACAGTCTTCATGCGGCTGGCATGGGCTTTCTTCATGCGGCTGGAAGTCTCGGTCGCATGAGTTTTCTTTATGCGGCTAGAGCTCTTGGCCGCATGGTAATTCTGCATCTGGCGGGCAGTTTCGGCCGCATGGACATCATGTATACGGCTGGCAATCTTGGCCGCATGGACATCATGCATGCGGCTGGCAATCTTGGCCGCATGAATATTCGGCCTGCAGCTAGTACCTTTGTTCAGCTTCTTCCTGGAGCACATAGAATCACCTTTTGCCCCTGCAAGTCCAGCATCGTAGTGCTTTCCTCTGCCGAACTTGGGGACAGCAGAGTCCTCTATGGCTTGAAGTGGAGCCGTATGAGAGTTGCCTTCGCCGTCTTGGGCAGCAGAGAGTACTCCGTCCAGAGCTTGGGAAGGAGCGAATGACTTGGGTCTCCACTCCTTGCGGGCCTTCTTCGTGTGGGCTCGCCGCTGGACCGGACCAGCGCCCCCGTCGGAGACCATTTCTTCAAACGCTTGTTGGTCGAACCGGGCAACCAGCATTTATTGAGTGGAGCCAAGTTTGGCTGCGTTTGATTGCGTCACCAACTCCTCAGCCGTAGAGAAGTTAGTCCCCAGCAGAGTCGCTATCGTGTTTGCCATTGATTATAAAAGAACATAACAGTTATATCGCAGGACTGGACTTTTACTTCACAATACAAACTCGCTTGTACAAAGAAAGCCCAGGGATAAAAACCTAGGTGCTGCAGTCTAAGTACAATTGTTTAGTTTTTCTGGGGGGTGACGATAGAGGCTCGGGAAAGCGATGGCCGCTCTACCTTACTCCTTGGACGATCAGACGTATCCTTGGCTCCGGTGAAGAAATGCTCTTGGACTTGTGGAGAGACTCTCTTGCACCTTCGGTTGCTAGATCTCTGGATGCCTTTGTATTGCTCTATCTCTTTTCTCTGCTCTCCTCTTTCTTTGTTTTTCTCTGCCTGCCTGCAAAGGAATGGCACCTTGCTATTTATAAGAATGGGGTGTGCTCCTTAAGGTTTGCCAATGATTGCCTCCTTCAGAAGTCGGCGGCTGAGGATCATTTAATCTGGGCCCTTCATCTTGAATGTAATAAATCTGAGTAATTAATGTGATTGCATCAAATCTCTGTGGGCAATAAATATTGATTGCCATGAATATTCGTGATTTGTGATAGCCTGCCACGTGTCCTATTAGCTTGACTTGATTTGATCTGGGCAATTATGACGATTGCAACAAATCTACTTTTATTGGGATCTTTTAGCACCCATAACTCCAGGGAAGATAAGACTGCCACGTGTCTTTATTGTTGTAAAGAGCACCACGTGTCAGCCGCGTGAGGATTGGCAGTCGCATGAAAAAAGGGCAGTTGCCTGGGGATGGGCAGCAGCATGGGGATGGGTAGCCACATGAGGATGGGTAGCCGCATGAGGATGGGTAGTCGCATGAGGGTGAGCCACCGCATGAAGATGGGTAGTCGTATGAGGATGAGCAACCTCATGAGGATGGGCAGCCGCATGAGGATGAGCAACCGCATGAGGACGGGCGACCGCATAAAGGATGCAGCCGCATGAAGATGGGTGGCCGCATGAAGTGGGCGGCCGCATAAAGTGAGCGGCCGCATAAATACAGCAGCCGCATGCCTCGGGGCTCGGTGGATTCTGCCAACTGTGAAAAGATTTTCTCCTCTTCCCTAGGAACACACCTTTATGTCAGTCATTATTACGCCTTTATGTCAGAGCTGTCAGCCGTCAGTGCATTAAATGCAGCAAAAGACGAAGGGAAGAGCTGTTGAAGGCCTCGTGGCTCCTCTCTGGGCCGCATGAAATTATTCTAGCCGTATAGACTCTTGAGCCGCATGGAACCCTGAGCCGCATGGGGGCTCTGAGCCGTATGGAGATCCTTGGCCGCATGAACCTTTCTTTATTCTTTTCCATGCTTCTACAATACTGGAATCTACGGATCTGAATTTTGTTACAATAATTTGAAATACTAACTAACTATAAAAAAAATAAAGGTGTGGTGGTTTGATCTATCAAGTGATATTATTTTAATAAGAAACCAAATATTCTAGGATAAAAAGTCACTACGGTCGTAATGGAATTGAGCGATCGAAGATCCAACGGTTTGATCTTCCAAAAAGTCCAAATATTTAATTATGGACAGTAGATAATGATGGATGTTTCACGCATATATGGTCAAAATCTAGACAATCCAATCGCATATATTAAAGTTATGACATTGGGAAAGGTGTAACTAAAAATGGATCAAGAAACGGAGGCCATGGCACAAAGTTACTACTCCTAAAAGTTTATTGATCTGTTGGACACAACTAGGACACAACATGCTAACATGAGTCAATTTTACCAACCAATCGACGTTGTGGTCTCACCAAACTAGCCATGGTCGAAGAGGAACACACCACGACTACAACGAATAAATCAAACTTAGAAATTAACGACTGAATTTTGCATGGCTAGCCTCTAAAGTTTCATCAATCAAAACTCTCTTTGTGTCCTGGAGGAGCTGGACACATCAGGCGATAACTCGATATTGGAGCAACTTGGAGGGCTGGAAATAATTTTAGATGGATAAGAAGGAAGCAGGATTCACAATGGAGGTAGATTTGTCAAAACTGGAGGTCGGAAAGGCGTCAAAAACGAGAAGGACACGAAGGATGCACATGGAGAAGGAGAAGGGATTAGGGCCAGTCGAAAGCGCTCTTACCTATTTATTTGGTCAAATCAGGTCTGGTGGACTACTTAAACCAAAATTCGTTTGTGAATAAGTAGGCTGCAGTGCTTGTTTAACTTTCGTAGCTGAATTAATTTTTTTATTGTATGAATTATATATAGATGTTTGTGTGCATCATTAACATATAATATATATATATATATATATATATATATATATATATATATATATATATATATATATATATATATATATATATATATATATATAATGCCAAAAGTTGATTTCATCGTGAAAAAAGTTATTTCCAAAAATAACCTTGCTAGAAGTTTATCATCAAATTAATCATTAAAGTTAGAAAGGATGGTTAAGTAATTTACAACCAAAAAGATTTTGAAGGACTAATAATAATTGTATTAATGCATGGATTGCTGGCAGACCTTTTCCCTCAAAAGACAGCTGACGTGCATGTACTGCGGGCGCCACAGTCGGTTGTGGAAAAAAAGAAGATAGTGTAGCACCAGCCACCGTGTGTATACGTGTCCTATCATTTATTGTATTGAGTACAAAAAAAAGAGAATGGACTTGCATAATGCATCAAATAGCAAGCCTTTTAATGCATTAGCAAACCTTTTAATGCAAACGCATGCAATGCAAGGGAACATAAAAGCCTTTGGCATATTTTAATGCAAAGAGTCAAAGACACATTTCAAGAATGTGTATTCAACCAAGTAGCCATTTCTATTCCCAAGTAGTCATTCATTATTCAAGAATGAACAAGCATTCTTATAAAAATCATATCCAAGTTTCTTTTCACAATATCAAAATCTTCTTCCCACATCTCCATCCCCTTCAAATACAAATAGCCCCGACCGCACTTCCATTAGCCATTATCAATTAGCCTTTAGCCATATTCCATTAACTATTGCCATGCACTCCATGCACTTCTTCATTCTCTTCTCATTATGTTGCTTCTTTACCCCTATTCGAGCCCAAAGCCTCCACACCTACATTGTCAACCTCCACCCCCCAAGAAATGACACCACCCCAACTATCGAGTCCAAGATCCATGCACCACTCCTTCCTCACCAAATCCTTGGAGGGCTATTACTCCTCCCATCTTCTCGACTCTTACAATACCATCCTCGAGGGCTTTGCCACACGCCTCAATGAAGTCGAGGCCATAATACTGTAAGATCCCTCGGCATGCTATACGTTCGCCCCGACCGCAGACTAAACCTATACACCACCTACTCCTACAAGTTCTTAGGGCTGACCAGTTCCACGGACCGGGTTCCATAAGGGGATCATCATAGGCGTCCTCAGATACTTATGAAACTTTTGTTTGTAAAACCCATTTATCTTTTTTACTTGAGTAGGATACATTAGCTTTAGTTGATCATCATTATTTTTTCTTTTGTTTCATCGAATTACTTATGCAGCTTTTGTTTATAAAGATTGTTATCAATCAATTTAATGTTACTTAAATAGTGTCACCTCCAGTTTTCAGAAACAGGGGTATTTTTATCATTTTGTATTTTTGAATATTTTTGAAAATTATTTTATTATTTATGATATTGTTTTGGGGTTGAAAATTATTTTATTATTTATGATATTATTTTGGGGTTATTTAAGTCGGGTTCGAATTTCAGCTCAATCCGACTTGAAACGGGGATCTGGGGGGGCGGGTAGTTTGACTCTAGTGGGACCCACACACTAGTTAGGCATGTCCCACATGATATTAATTTTAGTTAGTAGTTAGACTAAATATTTATGGATAGGTTTAGTTTAATTAGAGACTTAAAACTAGACTAATTTGACCTCAACCTTTAACCCATTCTTAATTTAAATCAAATAGGTCAAATGGGGGGCATTTTGGACTTTTCTAATGGGGACACCTCACCCTTTTTGGGCAGCCACCTATGGGGGGGGATAAGGAGTGAGTCACTCCTTCATTCATTTGTTCTCATCCACTTTCTCTCTCTTGTTCTTCTCCAAATTAATTTAGAGAGGAACCTCCATTGATTTCATCTCCAAATCAACCCCTTCTTCTACCAAATCTTCTTCATTTTTCCTCTACTCCATAGTTAGAGGGAGCTAGCCAAGTTTGGGAGTATTCGGAGCTCGTTCGTGTCCTTTTGGAATCTCTACGTGTCGGTGTCGTGTCGGAAGGCTTTTTCCTTTGAATCTCTCTCCCGGAAGGTATAATCCCTCCTCTAATCTATCCCTACATGTATATAGAAATATTTTGAACCCATAGGAATAACTCCCATGGTTGTATCTCCATTTGTGTCCATTTCGTGTCCATTTGGAGGTCATAGGAGTGTCCTTTGTGTTGTGGTTATGTCCTAGTGGAAAAATCCCTATTTTGGACACTTGTATGTATATATATATATTGTAGGAATGATTAATTAGTATTTTAATCTCAGATTTATAATTTTAGAGAGTTGTTTCTAATGTGTTCTTTATGGTATCATATTGTATCATATTCATTTTATATTTAGATTAGTGTGTCTCTTTATATATATATATATATATATATATTTTAATATATATATATATATATATATTGGTGTGTGTGGATTGTGCATATATATTTATTTGTGTGTGTGGTTAGGTGTTAGAGAGAGAGAATGAGCAGGAAAGCAGCCGAAAAAAAGCAACAAGCAGTAAGCAAGAAAAACCAGTAAGCAGAAGCAGGGCAGGATAGTTTTTTCGGGTTTTTGTGGTCTCGAAACATCCCCTTTTGACCCACCTTAGCCCCAAATACCTACCCACACTTGTCAACCAAATTTAGTACTACGAAACCCCTAAGTTAGAGAGTGTTTTTAATGTGTTAGGTGTTTAGTAGGGTAGTGTTTATAGTGGTAGAAAATAAGGTTTGTCAAGGTTAGAAAGTATGCCATGTTATGTTATCTTGATGGTAGTGGTAGATGTTTGAGTTAGTTTTTGAGAAGTTATTTTAGAAGTAGCATTCTAAGTTAGATGGAGGTTAGATAGATGATGTTTGTGAGGGAGAGTGGGTGTGGTTTAGAAGAATAGATTATGTTAGATGTGGTATCTTGATATCTCAAGATTACCTTAAGGTAATGTGTAGGAGAGTAACATATTAGAAAAAATAGTTTTGATGTCACTACCACATTTCTAGTTTGAGGGTATTTTTGTCATTTTTGGGGTTATTTGAATTTATTATAATTTATTTGAATTTATGGGAATTTTTTAGAATTTATTTTGGAATTGTTTGGATGAGGGTTGACTAGGTTAACTTTGACTAGCTATGACCATGGAAGACTAACCTAGGAGATAACCCTAGTTGAGTTTGGACTTGGTTAGGTTATACAACCCTAGTTAGACTAGAGTTGACCCATGGTATGGTTATTTGACTTGAGTTAGACTTTTAAGTCATAAGCCATGACTTGTGATTAATCATTAAGTCAATAACTAGCCAAATAGTCCCAAAGCCCATTAACTAGAACCTAACCCTAACCCTAACACTAATTGTCCAGCCACTACCCACATTGGAAAACCCCCTCTTATAAATATTCTCCTCCATTTAGGGCTAGCCTCTTTAGAAAGGAGCAAGTTTAGAAAGATGTATTTTTCCTACTTCAAAAATCCCTAGAAAATCCATTTTACCTCCTTTTTAATCCAAAAAAATTGCAATAGGTTCTAATTATTGTTTTCTTGCTGTTGGAATTGGTTGTTCTCAATTTTCTTTCAATTTGAAGGAGTTTGGTGGCTTTTTGGAATCCTCATTCAAAGGGGTTTTTGTGTTGGAGAACACCATAGGTAAAATCCTAATCCACCTATTAAATTTTGGTTTTAATTGCATGGATGCCTAGCCCTAAGTACCCTGACCTTATAGGAATAGAATTTGGTGGAATTTGTGCCTTATACGTGTTCGTATCGGACACGTATCAGTGACAGCCCTAAGTGTTCGACGAAATGTCTCAATGGACATTTCGTTCTGATTTTGCAAAACTTTTTGAATAGGAAAATATAATTTTGTGTCGCTTACTCATTTTCATTGCTCTGAGCTAGCATCGAGTCTGTGTCGTGTCGATTGGACACGCGTGCACACGTTCTCGCACGCGCGCGCGCAGCTACAGTACTCCCCTGCCACTCGGGCTTCCTACAGGACACGACACGAATTTGTTTGACACGAAATTTTGTGGGATCAATGGGGCATGTTCTGTCACCATGCTCCCCAAATTTCTTTGGGTCTCGTGTACTGGTTGGGGAGTTATTCATCGTGCACGGGGATTACACTGACACTGTGCGCTGGATTTTTCCTCACTGATACGGCTCGTTTTCTCGGACATGCGACACGGTGGACACGATGCAGACACTTAGACACGTGCACCTAGACCTAGCCTAGGTGGGGACACGACCACGAGGCCTGGGATGGCCTGTGTCGGGTGCACAACACGCGTGCACACCCGTACGAGGCTGTTTCCAGTGTGTGTCCAGTTTTGTGCTGAGTTTGGGTGAATTTCATTTTGGACATGGCTGTGTCCATGTGGTGGACACTTGACACTTCCAGAGACACCTTCACACATAATATTTGAATTACCAACCAATTATTTTACCTTTTATCAAGTTTTAAATGATCAATCTCATTTACCAAAAATTCTGATACCATTCTCATTTCAGTCTTCTTTTCCAGTTTTAAAATGTGATTTTTGATAGTCCTTTTTATCAATTTAAATGTTGATTATTACATGTTTAAGTCCCTATTATAGTCCTCCTATATGAATTCTACTTGTTGGTCGATTTTGAGATGTTTTGGCTTTGATTTGAATTCGAAAATGGGGTGTTATAGTGTTGACTGTTTAGGAGTATACTGAAATCCTATTTCCTGAATTTTCATACTGTTTAGAACTCAAACCTAAGTTTCATTAATACCTGAGATTTATGCAACCTGGGATTGGAAGGGGTTGGGCTGTTTTCATTGAAAACTGAGGATAGATAATGTGTGGACTGTTTGTGCTATCTGGGATTCCTGAATTGACTCCCTGTTTCCAAATACCTGAGAGTATGGAGGGTGATTTGAATGTTTGAACTGTTATGGGTGTTGGACTGTTGTGCAAGGCTAAAAATCTGAAATTTCATGGTTGATGTTAGAACTAAAATCTGAATTCTGATTTTTAATTGCCTACACTATACACACACATGCCCACATGCAAGTTCAGCCCTTCATGAGTTTCCTGTCATATGTTTCTATATACTTATGCACACTAGTGTATCTAACACACACATGTAGACATATCACTCACTGTTAACACCTACACACTTTGTTCTCTCACATTCACACAAACACACATGCACACTTTTCCTCACTCATTCTCCTCTCACACATACCCTCTCTCTCTATATATATATATCCTAATTTTCCTATGTAAATATATGTAAAAATATAATGTTATATATAATGTAATGTGTGTATTTACTAAATATATGTAGTATACATACATGTGTATGTTCTAGATTTTATATATATATATATATATATATATATATATATATATATATATATATATATATATATATATATATATATATAAGGGTATTGTTTAGATATAGAACTTACAAGGTATTTGTGTTAGGGGATGGCCTATAGGCATGATATAGCCTATGGCCTGTATGTGAGTCTGTTTGACTAAGGAGCCTAGATTGGGCTTGTACAGTCTTGTTAGACCTAGAATAGACTTGCTAGACTAGTGTAGAATAGTTTGACCTAGTGTGGACTTGTTTGACCTAGTTTGACCATAGTTGACCTAGTTTGACTTCTAGGGTTGACCAGAGTTGAACAAGAGTTGACTTTGGCCTAGTCTGACCTAGATTCATGTAGAATGTATTGTAGAGCTTCATTTTACCATTCTGGACTTGTTGTGACTTGTGATGTTCTAAATAGGATCCAGACACCACTCCTCGGACAGTACTTTTCAGTTGGACACTCAGATACCAGGCGAGTACATTCTCTGATCATTTCATATCCTGCTTAGAATTATTTTTCTACTTTAGATTACTTTACTTGATGTTGTCATGTTGGTAACACGGATTAGTACTATATAGATCCATTCTTGAGATATTATCCCCTCAGGGAGCATCGTATACTACATGTTCTGTGCGTTTCACTTACATGGTATATCACTATGCTTCACGATTCTTCGATCACTTGTGACATGTACTCTTATGATCACAGAGTCTTTCCAGAATCACCCCATTTATGGGCATTTTCAGAATCACCCATTTATGGGCAATCCATGTATCACCCCTTGTGGGCCTTTGCATGGAATCATAACATAACCTGGCTGGATCCTTGCGTATTAATTTGTGGTACGGGAGAGTAGAAGTAAACATGTGAATAATATCCAAGTAGTGTAGCTCCCAGAATCACTCCATAGTATAGTTTGCAGAATCTTCTATGCCATTCACATATTTATATTGTACTCTGACTCACTAGCCACAGTTAGCTCTCTATTTACAGTATACATGTTTCTATTACAGTTTCCTCTGTTTACATTCCATGCTTCTTTCAGTTTCCTGTATCTTACTCTACTGCATGTCTATATTTTCTAACCTGCTATGAACTGTTGAGATGTATTGTGCTCGCTCCTGTCCTGACTGGACCTGTTAAAAATATTACAGAGGAGGAGGAGAAGGCTGGTGTGGATACCTATTACGGTGCTACCTTAGATGAGTGCCTGGACCTGGACCAGCAGCAGGTCCCACTAGTTGTGGATGACACACCCTTAGACTAGGATGTTTTCATTTACAGTATTCTATGGATGATTGTACTTATTGATACTTGGGATCTGGGATTATGTATTATCTTAGACACTTAGACTTTCTGATGTACTTGGGATTTCTCTATCATTCCAGCAGTTTCTTTTATCTATCTATCTGCTATCTATCATCTGTCTTAGTTGTGAATGAGTTTACTTTATGCTATGTTACCCCCATTCGGGGAGTATAAACTGTTTAAGCTTTATATTGTTAGATGTTGTGACCTAGGACAGCGTTCTACCGCCGACACTGTGGCGTAGGTTGGACGTACCCACGTCTCGTCCCCTAACTCTAGGGTGCGGGTCGTGACACATTTTTAGTGGTGGCCCATGCAGGTCTAGACCTATAAGTGTAGTGGTATTCGAATTAGAGTATCACTACAGCCTGCAGTAGGATATAGGACATTAATTTTAAGGTACTCGATCATATTAGAAAAAAAAATTTTATTGCCATCTAAATCCTTATTTTCAGCTGATCCTTTTGAATTTTAATTGTCCGTCTTTGATATATCGCTTCTTTCTCAGAAATTGATACTCTTGTTTGTCTATCTTCAGGATGGTAGAGACTCGATCGCAGCGTACCATTCATGAGGATGCTATGGAGGGGACTGCTACCTCTCAGCCAGTACAGCGAGGCCAGGGGACTGCAGCTCCTGCCACCTCTGCTCGTATTGAGACCCCGGCAGCAGCAGCAGGGGGTATGCTTCCACCGGCTCGGAGATATGACCCAGTCATCCTAGAGGATCCTTTCCAGCAGCCACCTGCAGGGACAGTTGACGCCGTTCAGCTGTTGGCCTTCTTCAGGCAGTACATGGAGGGACAGCAGACTCAGCAGCAGAGGCACACGGCAGAGCTCACTCGAGGCATTGAGCTGGCAGTGACCGCAGTGGAGAGAGTCGTAGCTCAGCCAGCGACAGCCCCGCAGCCGTACCAGCCGCAGGAGAAGGGCATCCAGGACTTCCAGAAGATGCAACCTAGAGACTTCCGGGGGACAGAGGGGATCTTGTATGCCGATGAGTGGATCGAGCATATGGAGGAGATTTTTAGACTGGCTGAGATCCCGAAGAGGCTCCAGATAGAGGCAGCGGCCAGCATGATACAGGATCTGGCCCGTATCGGGTACCAGACCGACCCGAGGGTCGGCACAGCAGGACAGACTTGGGCAGCATTCAAGAAGTTGTTCAAGGAGAAGTTCTTTCCAGATGCAGCACTAGGAGCCCTCGAGATCCAGTTCGAGGCCCTAGTCCAGGGAAGCCAGTCCGTAGAGGAGTACGCAGGAGAGTTCTTTCGCCTGAGCAGATTTATGGAGGACCTGTCAGAGACGACGAAGGCCCGGAGGTTCCGGAAGGGCTTGGTAAAGGAGGTCAAGTCCTACACCAAGAACGCCCGTAATGCTACATTTGAGGAGATCCTGGTGGACGTACTAGCTGTTGAGGATGATCTTGAGCTTAGGCTCAAGATGGGACGAGACTCCCAGGGAGGCAGCAGTAGCGGAGGACCGGCCAAGAGGCCGCACTTTCAGCAGCAGCACCAGTAGCACCACCAGCAGCAGAGGTTCCAACCGCAGCAGTTTCAGCAGCCGAGGCACCAGCCAGTGCAGCATCAGCAGCACAGGGTACAGCAGCAGGTACCGAGGTAGCAGGCCACCACCTGTGCTTATTGTAAGAAGCCAGGGTACGGATGGAACGAGTGTAGGAAGAGGCTGGGCAAGTGCCTGGTATGTGGCTCAGGAGATCACCAGATGAGGGAGTGTACCTTGACCACGGGATGAGCAGCTCAAGGAGGAGGAGCCAGGACAGCAGCAGGCCAGCAGAGGGGACCAGCCCTGCCGACCCAGCAGCAGAGATTTGTTCAGCACCAGCAGCAGGCTAGGGGAGGCCAGCCGGGACGAGCTTTCGCCATGGCGGCTGAGGATGCAGAGGTAATCGGAGAGCTGATTGCAGGTTCGATTCTCCTCGACTCCAGTCTAACTTTTGCATTATTCGATTCCGGTGCTTCACATAGTTTCATATCAGCATCTTTTGTGATTAGGCATGGTATCATAGCTGAATCATTGCCTAGGACTTACAAGATCACGATCGGGGGTGGTATTATCCTCGTACGTGATGTTTATAAGGGTCGGAGAGTTGTTTTGGGAGACCGTGAGTTGGAGGTGAGCCTGCTCGTAATGCCATTGCCGAACTACGATATAGTACTCGGCATGGATTGGTTGAGCAGGCACCACGCCAGCATTGATTGCAGAGGGGATAGAGTTCTCTTCAGAGCGCCGGGGGAGCCAGAGTTCGAGTACTCCAGACGTCAGGCGGAGCAGAGCAGCAGAGTTTTCTGCGGAGTCTCGGTTGAGGAGCAGGCAATTCCATACCCCTTGATAGCAGAGTATATAGATGTTTTTCCAGAGGAGTTGCCGGGATTGCCACTAGACAGAGACATAGAGTTCTCGATAGACTTGGTTCCAGGAGCAGAACCCATCTCTCAGCATGTCTATCGGGTGAACAACAGCGAGCTGGTGGAGCTGAAAAAGCAAGTGGATGAGCTGCAGGACAAGGGCTTTATCTGCTCGAGTTTGTCGCCATGGGGTGCACCAGTGTTGTTTGTGCCGAAGAAGGATAGATCAGTACGGATGTGTATTGACTATCGGGCACTCAACAACCTCACGATCAAGAACAAATACCCACTGCCGCGGAACGATGATCTTTTTGACCAGTTGAGCGGAGATCGGGTATTTTCCTAGATTGATCTGAGGTCGGGATATCACCAGGTGAAGATGAAGGGGGATGATATTTCCAAGACTGCTTTCAGGATGCGGTACGGGCAGTTTGAGTTTTTGGTTATGCCGTTTGGGCTAACCAATGCACTAACAGTGTTTATGAACCTTATGAACAAGGTGTTCCACCAGCATCTAGATCAGTTTGTGGTGGTGTTCATTGACGACATCTTGATATATTCTAAGACTGAGGAGGCGCACGAGGAGCATCTGCGGATAGTGCTGGAGACTCTCAAGAGGGAGCAGCTTTATGGAAAACTCTCCAAGTGTGAGTTTTTCTTGGACCGGATGGACTTCTTGGGGCACGTTGTGACTGGAGATGGTATCTCAGTTGACCCTAAGAAGATTGTAACAGTTGAGTCATGGGCAGCGCCGACTTCAGTTGCAAAGATCAGGAGTTTCCTAGGGCTGGCAGAATATTATCGGAGATATGTACAGGATTTCTTTCGAGTTGCAGAGCCGTTGACGCGGTTGACCCGGAAGGATGCTGAGTATGTTTGGTCAGAGGAGTGTCAGACAGCTTTTGATGAGTTGAAGAAGCGGCTTACGACAGCTCCGATTCTGACATTGCCTTCAGGATCGGGTGGTTTTACTATTTATAGTGACGCTTCAGGAAAGGGGCTGGCTGCGTCTTGCAGCAGCATGGGAAGGTGATTGCCTATGCTTCCAGGCAATTACGTTCCCATGGGAAGAATTACCCTACCCATGACCTGGAGCTGGCAGCGGTGATATTTGCTTTGAAGTTGTGGAAGCATTATCTGTATGAGGAGAGGGTGGAGATCTTTACAGATCACAAGAGCTTAAAGTATGTGTTCACTCAGAAGGAGTTGAACATGAGGCAGCACAGATGGCTAGAGTTGATGAAGGATTTTGACATCCTACTTCAGTATCACCCAGGGAAGGCCAACGTGGTTGCCGATGCCTTGAGTAGGTATCCGACAGCCATGTGTTTGACCATGGATCGATATTTTCTTGCAGACTTGGAGAGCCTTGGGATTGAGGTGATCGTGCCCGGAGTACAGATGCAGTTATGGGGGATGCAGATTCAGTCGGACTTGGTGGAGAGGATCAAGTCGGCACAGTTTGAGGACGTTGCTCTACGGTGTCTCCGAGAGCAGGTTCGAGCACGATTGCTGGAGGGCGAGTTTTCTCTTGCAGATGATGGTGTCTTGAGGCACGGTTCGAGATTATGTGTGCCCAGCGGAGAGCTCATGGAGCAGGTTATGCAGGAAGCCCACAGATCTCAGTACTCTATACACCCTGGTGCCAACAAGATGTACCGAGATCTGAGGGAGCATGTTTGGTGGTCCGGGATGAAGCGGGAGGTGGCTCGCTTCGTAGCTAGGTGCTTGATCTGTCAGCAGGTCAAGGCGGATAGGTAGAGGCCCGGTAGATTATTGCAGCCGCTGCCCATTCCCGAGTGGAAATGGGAGCATATCACTATGGACTTCGTATCAGGATTGCCCCGTACACCAGGAAAAAAAGACACGATTTGGGTCATTGTTGACAGGTTGACCAAATTGGCCCACTTCTTGCCATTCAAGGTGGGTACGTCTACAGAGAGGCTGGCGGAGATGAATATGCGATAGATAGTCAGGATTTACGGAGTTCCAGTCAGCATCGTCTCAAATCAGGATAGTCTCTTTACTTCCCATTTTTGGAGGAGTCTGCAGACTGGCTTGGGCACTCAGCTCAAGTTTAGTACCGCATACCACCCCCAGACGGACGGACAGTCAGAAAGGACTATTCAGACACTTGAGGATATGCTGTGGACGTGTGTCTTGGACTTTGGAGGCTCCTGGGAGGATCATCTTCATTTGGTGGAGTTTGCTTACAATAGCAGTTTCCAGGCCAGCATTGAGATGTCATCTTTCGAGGCTCTGTACGGGCGTAGGTGCCGTACACCCTTATCTTGGGATGATGTTGGTGAGCGAGCTTTGTGGGGCCAGAGATAGTTGTTGATGCAGCCGAGAAGGAGAAGCTCATCAGGGACAGACTTTGCGTGGCACAGGACAGACATCGGCACTGGGCCGATAGCCACCGGAGGCCCTTGGAGTTTGAGGTACAGATTAGAGTAGGATTAGATTAGGTTTGATTGTTTGTGTTTTATTAATCATGTTTGTTTATTATAATTAATTGAAACCTTGTTTGTGATTATGTCGGAGACCAGGTTTTCTTAAGGATATCTCTGACTCGTGGTAAGATACGTTTTGGTGGAGGCAGGAAGCTTAGCCCGCGCTTCATCGGCCCTTTCGTTATCAGTGGGAGAGTCGGTGACGTGGCATACAGGCTAGACTTATCGCCTGCACTTGTGGGGGTCCACAACGTATTCCATGTATCACAGTTAAGACAGTACGTGGCTGGCCCTAGCCATGTGCTCGATCATTCAGAGATTGAGGTTGGACCTTCTCTCAGCTATCTAGAGCAGCCAGTAGAGATCCTGGATCGACGGAAGAATGTTCTGAGGAACCAGGTGATACCCTTGGTACGCGTCGCATGGAGGCATCATTCTCCTGGAGAGTCTACCTGGGAGCGGGAGGATGAGATGCGCGAGCGATACCCTTATCTTTTTGGACCGTGAGGTATACTTTCTATCCTTCTCATCAGTTGCATTTCGTCTTTCAATTTTGAGGACAAAATTCTTTTAAGGAGGGTAGATTTGTCACTACCACATTTCTAGTTTGAGAGTATTTTTGTCATTTTTGGGGTTATTTGAATTTATTATAATTTATTTCAATTTATGGGAATTTTTTAGAATTTATTTTGGAATTGTTTGGATGAGGGTTGACTAGGTTGACTTTGACTAGCAATGACCATGATAGACTAACCTAGGAGTCAACCCTAGTTGAGTTTGGACTTGGTTAGGTTATACAACCCTAGTTAGACTAGAGTTCACCCATGGTATGGTTATTTGACTTGAGTTAGACTTTTAAGTCATAAACCAAGACTTGTGATTAATCATTAAGTCAATAACTAGCCAAATAGGCCCAAAGCCCATTAATTAGTGCCTAACCCTAACCCTAACACTATTTGTCCAGCCACTACACCCATTGGGAAACCCCCTCCTATAAATATTCTCCTCCACTTAGGGCTAGCCTCTTTAGGAAGGAGCAAGTTTAGAAAGAGGTATTTTCCCTACTTCAAAAATCCCTAGAAAATCTATTTTACCTCCTTTTTAATCCAAACAAATTGCAATAGGTTCTAATTATTGTTTTCTTGCCGTTAGAATTGGTGTTTCTCAGTTTTCTATCAATTTGAAGGAGTTTGATGGCTTTTTGGAATCCTCATTCAAAGGGGTTTTTGTGTTGGAGAACACCATAGGTAAAATCCTAATCTACGTATTAAATTTTGGTTTTAATTGCATGGATGCCTAGCACTAAGTACCCTGACCTTGTAGGAATAGAATTTGGTGGAATTTGTGTCATGTACGTGTCCATATCGGACACGTATCAGTGACAGCCCTAAGTGTCCGACGAAATGTCTCAATGGACATTTCGTTCTGATTTTGCAAAACTTTTTGAATAGAAAAATATAATTTTGTGTCGCTTACTCATTCTATTGCTCTGAGCTTGCATCGAGTCTGTGTCGTGTCGATTGGACACACGTGCACACATTCTCGCACGCGCGCGCGCGCAGCTACAGTACTCCTCTGCCACTCGGGCTTCCTACAGGACACGACACGAATTTGTTTGACATGAAATTTTGTGGGATCAATGGGGCATGTTCTGTCACCATGCTCCCCAAATTTCTTTGGGCCTCGTGCACTGGTTGGGGAGTTATTCATCGCGCACGGGGATTACACTGACACTGTGCACTGGATTTTTCCTCACTGATACGGCTCGTTTTCTCGGACACGCGACACGGTGGACATGATGCAGACACTTAGACACATGCACCTAGACCTAGCCTATGTGGGGACACGACCACGAGGCCTGGATTGGCCCGTGTCGAGTGCACGACACGCGTGCACACCCACACGAGGCTGTTTCCAGTGTGTGTCCAGTTTTGTGCTGAGTTTGGGTGAATTTCATTTTGGACACGGCTGTGTCCACGTGGTGGACACTTGACACTTCCAGAGACACCTTCACACATAAAATTTGAATTACCAACCAATTATTTTACCTTTTATCAAGTTTTAAATGATCAATCTCATTTACCAAAAATTCTGATACCATTCTCATTTCAGTCTTTTTTTCCAGTTTTAAAATGTGATTTTTGACAGTCCTTTTTATCAATTTAAATGTTGATTATTACATGTTTAAGTCCCTATTATAGTCCTCCTATATGAATTCTACTTGTGGGTCGATTTTGAGGTGTTTTAGCTTTGATTTGAATTCGAAAATGGGGTGTTATAGTGTTGACTGTTTAGGAGTATACTGAAATCCTATTTCCTGAATTTTCATACTGTTTAGAACTCAAACCTAAGTTTCATTAATACCTGAGATTTATGCAACCTGGGATTGGAAGGGGTTGGGCTATTTTCATTGAAAACTGAGGATAGATAATGTGTGGACTGTTTGTGCAATCTGGAATTCCTGAATTGACTCCATGTTTCCAAATACCTAAGAGTATAGGGGGTGATTTGAATGTTTGAACTTTTATGGGTGTTGGAATGTTGTGCAAGGCTAAAAATCTGAGATTTCATGGTTGATGTTAGAACTAAAATCTGAATTCTGATTTTTAATTGCCTACACTATACACACACATGCCCACATGCAAGTTCAGCCCTTCATGAGTTTCCTGTCATATGTTTCTATATACTTATGCACACTAGTGTATCTAACACACACATGTAGACACCCTATCACTCACTGTTAACACCTACACACTTTGTTCTCTCACATTCACACAAACACACATGCACACTTTCCCTTACTCATTCTCCTCTCACACATACCCTCTCTATATATATATATCCTAATTTTCCTATGTAAATGTATGTAAAAATATAATGTTATATATATGTAATGTGTGTATTTACTAAATATATGTAGTATACATACATGTGTATGTTCTAGATTATATATATATATATATATATATATATATATATATATATATATATCAATAAGGGTATTGTTTAGATATAGAACTTACATGGTGTTTGTGTTAGGGGATGGCCTATAGGCATGATATAGCCTATGGCCTGTATGTGAGTCTGTTTGACTAAGGAGCCTAGATTGGGCTTGTACAGCCTTGTTAGACCTAGAATAGACTTGCTAGACTATTGTAGACTAGTTTGACCTAGTGTGGACTTGTTTGACCTAGTTTGACCATAGTTGACCTAGTTTGACTTCTAGGGTTGACCAGAGTTGACCAAGAGTTGACTTTGGCCAAGTCTGACCTAGATTCATGTATAATGCATTGTAGTGCTTCATTTTACCATTCTGGACTTGTTGTGACTTGTGATGTTCTAAATAGGAGCCAGACACCACTCATCGGACAGTATTTTTCAGTTGGACACTCAGATACCAGGCGAGTACATTCTCTGATCATTTCATATCCTGCTTAGAATTATTTTCCTGCTTTAGATTACTTTACTTGATGCTGTCACGTTGGTAACACGGATTAGTACTATATGGATCCATTCTTGAGATGTTATCCCCTCAGGGAGCATCGTATACTACATGTTCTGTGCGTTTCACTTACATGGTGTATCACTATGCTTCACGATTCTTCGATCACTTGTGACATGTACTCTCATGATCACAGAGTCTTCCCAGAATCACCCTATTTATGGGCATTTCCAGAATCACCCATTTATGGGCTATCCATGTATCACCCCTTGTGGGCCTTTGCATGGAATCATAACATAACCTGGCTGGATCCTTGCGTATTGATTGGGGGTACGGGGAGTAGAAGTAAACATGTGAATAATATCCAAGTAGTGTAGTTCCCAGAATCACTCCATAGTATAGTTCCCAGAATCTCCTATGTCATTCACATGTTTATATTGTACTCTGGCTCACTAGCCACAGTTAGCTCTCTATTTACAGTATACATATTTCCATTACAGTTTCCTCTGTTTACATTCCATGCTTCTTTCAGTTTCCTGTATCTTACTCTACTGCATGTCTATATTTTCTAACCTGCTATGAACTGTTGAGATATATTGTGCTCGCTCCTGTCCTGACTGGACCTGTTGAAAATATTACAGAGGACGAGGAGGAGGCTGGTGTGGATACCTATTACGGTGCTACCTTAGATGAGTGCCTGGACCTGGACCAGCAGCAGGTCCCACTAGCTGTGGATGACACACCCTTAGACTAGGATGTTTTTATTTACAGTATTCTATGGATGATTGTACTTATTGATACTTGGGATCTGGGATTATGTATTATCTTAGACACTTAGACTTTCTGATGTACTTGGGATTTCTCTTTCATTCCAGCAGTTTCTTTTATCTATCTATCTGCTATCTTATCATCTGCCTTAGTTGTGATTGAGTTTACTTTATGCTATGTCACCCCCATTCGGGGAGTATAAACTGTTTAAGCTTTATATTGTTAGATGTTGTGACCTAGGACAGCGTTCTACCGCCGACACTGCGGCGTAGGCTGGACGTACCCACGTCTCGTGCCCTAACTATAGGGTGCGGGTCGTAACATTTGATGCCCAAGAACCCTAGATTTTTTGGTTGGTAAACCATAGATATGATACTATCTAGCTACCCTAAGGGGCCTAGGCTAGTATCTTGAGTATTAGCGTGGTTTCTTTGTAATGGACAAGGTATCGGGATTACCTTGGTAAGGGTAAATGTAGGTAATAGGGTATAGTTAAGATATTGAGTTTAACTTCTAAGATATAGTTAGAATTAGGTTCTCTTGGTTGGTAATGGTTAGGATTAGTGTCCTTAGACTAGTTTTGACCTCGGTTGACCATTTTAACCAAAAGTTAACAAAAGTCAACCGAAAGTCAAACTTAGCTTATAAGTGACTAGAATTGACCGAAACCAAACCAGAGTTGACCAGTTGACTAAAAGTCAACAGTTAGTCAATATTTAACTAGTTTGACCTAGGGTTGACCTAGGGTTGACTAGAGTTGACCAGAGTTGACCAGGATTGACCAGTGGACCAAAAGTCAACTGTAAGTCAACCTTTGACCCCGTTTGACCTAGTTTGACTTGGATTGACTCCTACTGACTTGATATGACCTAGTATGAACCAGTATGACCTAGTACGACTCAGTTTGACCTAGATTGACCTAGTTTTGACTTAGACTTGCATTCATGACTTAAATCAGTTTCATTTTTCAGTATAAAACTCTGTTTGACTCATAGTACCTTATTTTAGGTCTGTGATTACTCTGAGCGTCTGTTCACCTTATCAGCCCAGGACCATAGGCGAGTACATTCATTGATAGTTTTTATTGTCTTAATATCTGCTATATCCGATTCAGTTGTAGTGTCTTACTTGATTTACAGACACGATATTTCATGAACTAGTATATGTCGGATCCAGTCATGAGATGTTGTTCTCGGATTACTTGGTATATTGGTACATGACTCGATTTGTTACTTGTACTTGTATAGACATGGACTTGGGAGTGGACTGATCACCTGCTTTTGAATCCCGTGTCATGACGTGTTATATCCGGATCCTTTATACTATTCGGGGATGGGGAGTTATTAGTGGTTGTGTGATCAAAATACCCACTTGTCCTTCACACTTGTACTCGACACTTGTCTATAGCTACTTGTTCACAACTTTCCATGGTTACCGGGCTTATCTTCACACTTGTTGCTTCACAATTGTTATTTGTTCGTAGCCGCTCAGATGGAAAGCCTGAACATGTTTTTCCAAGCCGATCACATAACGCACTAATAATTCAAGGCACCTTTTATATTTATTTATCCTAGGAGGCTAAGTTCTGTTCGAAAGAAGAGTTACAACCTCGGTCCTCGTTTGGTTTAAGGGTTGTAACTCGGCTTTCGTATAGTTCCTAAGCAATCCTACATATATATTATCGTCCTATTCAGTACTCACATCTTGATATATATATTTCCTGTTGATTTGTCTTGTGTTTTATTACACTGTCTCTTATAGAATTTGTCAATTCATATGGAACTGCTGTTGGTGTTTGTACTTGCTCATTTTCCTGACAGGATACCATTGACATATTATAGATGATTCTGAGGCAAATTGCCCGACCTATTATGGGGTCGAGTCTGATGGAGTAGACACGGACTGTGGTTTATTAGTAGAGCCACTAGACTTTGCTCACCCTGAGTAGTATGGCTAGTTAGGTTTGCCTGGCCTGCGAGCCAGCTAGCACTTTCAGTTTGTAGTAGTTATATATATTTTCTGTGACTCTGGGTCGTTTGTGTATAGCTCTGGACTTGTGTGGATCTTCGACTCATTTCCTGCTTTTATCTATCATATTTCCTTTCCATGCTATCTACCTTAGTTTTGTATTTGTGATTGAGACTGTATTGCAATGTCACCTCCATTCGGAGAGTATATACTGTACAGGTACCTTTATCTGTTTTAGTCGTAGTATTTACAGACCATATATACAGCGTTCTATCGTCGATTCTGCGGTGTAGGCTATACGTAACCACGTGCTCAGGCCCTTCTTCAGGGTGCGGTCGTGACACGTTTTTGTGGTGGCCCATGCAGGTCAGAGTCGTAATTAGTACGATCTCATAATGGTGCTCGACTTAGAGTGCTAATTACGAGCCTGCGATTAGGACGTAGGATCTAGGGTATGATAGGAGTTACTCAATCACATTTTAGGAAATTTCTGATATTTTGATTACCATGATAACTCTTCTTGCATTTGAATTCAATTGTCCTCCTTTGATAATATCTTATCATGTGCCATATTGATCTCTTGGGTTTAATTCGTCTTCAGGATGACGTGACTCGTTCTCAGGCAGGGCCTAGTAGAGTTCCAGAGAGGTCAGTTCCGGGAGGTCTTCCACCTCCGGCTACGGGAGTAGCAGTCGAGAGAGGAGTAACCTCAGTCCCTGCCCTTCAGGCAGGAGTAGCAGCGACAGTTCCCGGAGGTCTTCCACCTTCAGCTGAGGGAGCTGCAGTTCAGGGAGCTGCCACCTCAGTCCCTGCCCTTCAAGCAGGAGCAGCAACGACAATTTCAGGAGGTCTTCCACATCCAGCAGCAAGACCGTCCTTAGTCATCCCTGATATTCTTTCACCGCCGCCTCCGCTACCGACAGATACTCATGGGATGATAGCCCTTCTGCAGCAGATGTTGCTGACCCAGAGAGCACAGGCCGAGGCACAGCACCGCCAGACAGAGGTGATGCGACAGACCATGGAGAACTCACATCAGCTAGCGATGGCAGCAGTAGAGAAGGGTACATCGGGTACAGTTCAGGGAGCACCAGTTCAGCAGCAGGGTCAGGGGAGGCCCGGTACGCACCTAGACTTCAAGAAGATGAGACCGAGGGAGTTCAAGGGTACCGAGGGTATCCTATACGCGGACGACTGGTTGGAGGATATCCAGCATAGTCTGGAGTTGGCAGAGGTCCTGAAAGGACTTTGGCTGACATCTATAGTGAGCCAGTTTTTCGATATAGCGCTGACTTGGTTTTGCACGGATCTGCGTGTGTCAGTGAGGGGTTTGACTTGGAAGAGCTTCAGGACGCTCTTTAAGGAGAAGTTCTACCCAGATGTGACCTTGACAGCTTTGGAGGGACAGTTTGCCAGTTTGGTACAGGGGAACTCGTCGGTAGACGAGTATGCAGCGGAGTTCTTTTGCCTGAGCAGGTTTATACCTAGTCTGATCCAGAATGAGGGGTACAAGGCCCGAAAGTTTCGGAGGGATCTTATACATGCAGTGCGCACTCGTACCTCTGGGAGACGTGACGCGACCTTCAAGCAAATCCTGATGGAGGCGCAGATTGCAGAGGAGAACTTCGGCCTCAAGCCGTAGAGGGGCAGTGACATTCTCGGAGCTAGCTCGAGTGCGGGGCAGGCGAAGCGCCCTTATTTCTAGAAGAGACAGTTTCAGCAGCAGTCTCAGTTACAGTTTCAGCAGGCACCAGCGTATACCCACCAGCAGCAGGGTCAGGGCCATAGGCAGGCCATCCAGTGTGCCTTCTGCAAGAAGATGGGGCACACCCAGGAGGTTTGCAGGATGAGGCTCGGAGTTTGTTTATTCTGTGGAGCTCCAGATCACCAGATGAAGAACTGTGTTGCCCGTGCAGCCAGACAGGCAGGCCAGGACAGAGTGCAGCAGGCTAGAGGAGGCCAGTAAGGGTGTGCTTTTGCCATGACAGTTGAGACCACTCAGGCAGTAGCAGAGCAGATAGCAGGTTCCAATATTTCGAATCTTCTTTTCGTATTTGCCTTCTTATAAACTGTCTTGAACTTCGATTATATCTGTTCTTTGATCGTTGGATGAAAATTATTCTTGTGATGTGATTTTCTTCTGAGATAAGTCGTATGGGCTAGGTCGCCTCGATTCTGAGATTTTAGAATACTCTAGGGTCATGCTAGCAGGCATAGTGAGGACATATAGTCGGATTATGGACTTATTTCTCGGTTGTGGGAATTTAAGGTTTTTGCTGCCAAGCATACGACAATACAAAAATTTTAAATACCATGATTCTAGAGGTATGTACCATAGTCGAGGACTCTTTGATTATCGTAGCCTTGCTCACTAGCATGATGAAGATTCTGAATATCATAATTTGGACAGACGCATACGATTATCGATTTGCATGATTTTTATGTGTTTACTTTGTTTTAATTTTTGAGGATGATTCTTTTAAGGTGGATAGACTTATAGCACCCAGTTTCTATTTGAGAGTAATTTTAAATTTTATAATTTTAGTCATTTAATTTATGCTTTGATTTTTGAGATTTTAATCATTTTAAATTTTAAGCCATGACTTGTGATTTTGACATTTTACTATTGTTTGATTTTAATTTCGAGGACGAAATTTTTTTAAGGTAGATAGATTTGTCACCCCCAGATTTCAGAAACAGGGGTACTTTTGTTATTTTGTATTTTTGAATATTTTTGAAAATTATTTTATTATTTATGATATTATTTTGGGGTTGAAATTTATTTTATTATTTATCATATTGTTTTGGGGTTATTTAAGTCGGGTTCGAATTTTAGCTCAATCCGACTTGAAACGGAAACCCGAGGGGGTAGTTTGACTCTAGTGGGACCCACACACTAGTTAGGCATGGCCCACATGATATTAATTTTAGTTCACATGATATTAATTTTAGTTAGTAGTTAGACTAATTATTTATGGATAGGTTTAGTTTAATTAGAGACTTAAAACTAGACTAATTTGACCTCAACCTTTAACCCATTCTTAATTTAAATCAAATAGGTCAAGTGGGGGCATTTTGGACTTTTCTAATGGGGACACCTCACCCTTTTGGGGAAGCCACCTATGGGGGGATAAGGAGTGAGTCACTCCTTCATTCATTTGTTCTCATCCACATTCTCTCTCTTGTTCTTCCCCAAATTAATTTAGAGAGGAACCTCCATTGATTTCATCTCCAAATCAACCCCTTCTTCCACCAAATCTTCTTTATTTTTTCTCTACTCCATAGTTAGAGGGTGCTAGCCAAGTTTGGGAGTATTCGGAGCTCGTTCGTGTCCTTTTGGAATCTCTACGTGTCGGTGTCGTATCGGAAGACTTTTTCCTTTGAATCTCTCTCCCGGAAGGTATAATTCCTCCTCTAATCCATCCCTACATGCATATAGAAATATTTTGAACCCATAGGAATGACTCCCATGGTTGTATCTCTATTTGTGTCCATTTCGTATCCATTTGGAGGTCATAGGAGTGTCCTTTGTGTTGTGGTTGTGTCCTAGTGGAAAAAATCCCTATTTTGGACACTTGTATTTATATATATATTGTAGGAATGATTAATTAGTATTTTAATCTCAGATTTATAATTTTAGAGAGTCGTTTCTAATGTGTTCTTTATGGTATCATATTGTATCATATTCATTTTATATTTAGATTAGTGTCTCTCTTTATATATATATATATATATATATATATATATATATATATATATATATATATATATATATATATATATATATATATATATATTTTTAATATATATATATATATATATATATATATATATAAAAAATATATATATATATATATATATATATATATATAGGTGTGTGTGGATTGTGCATATATATTTATTTGTGTGTGTGGTTAGATGGTTAGAGAGTGAGAGAATGAGCAGGAAAGCCGCAGAAAAAAAAGCAGTAAGCAGTAAGCAATAAGCAATAAGCTGGAAAAAGCAGTAAGCAGAAGCAGTGCAGGATGGTTTTTTTAGGATTTTTGTGGTCTCGAAACATCCCCTTTTGACCCCAAATACCTACCCACACTTGTCAACCACATTTAGTACTACGAAACACCTAAGTTAGAGAGTGTTTTTAGTGTGTTAGGTGGTTAGTAGGGTAGTGTTTATAGTGGTAGAAAATAAGATTTGTCAATGTTAGAAAGTATGCCACGTTATGTTATCTTGAGGGTAGTGGTAGATGTTTGAGTTAGTTTTTGAGAAGTTATTTTAGAAGTAGCATTCTAAGTTAGATAGATGATATTTGTGAGGGAGAGTGAGTGTGGTTTAGAAGAATGGGTTATGTTAGATGTGGTAGCTTGATATCTCAAGATTACCTTAATGTAATGTGTAGGAGAGTAACATATTAGAAAAAATAGTTTTGATGCCCAAGAACCCTAGATTTCTTGGTTGGTAAACCCTAGATAGGATACTATGTAGCTACCCTAAGGAGCCTAGGCTAGTATCTTGGGTATTAGCGGGGTTTTCTTTGTAATGGGCAAGGTATCGGGATTACCTTGGTAAGGGTAAATGTAGGTAATAGGGTATAGTTAAGATATTGAGTTTAACTTCTAAGATATAGTTAGAATTAGGTTCTCTTGGTTGGTAATGGTTAGGATTAGTGTCCTTAGACTAGTTTTGACCTCGGTTGACTATTTTGACCAAAAGTAAACAAAAGTCAACCGAAAGTCAAACTTAGCCTATAAGTGACTAAAATTAACCGAAACCAAACCAGAGTTGATCAGTTGACTAAAAGTCAACAGTTAGTCACCATTTGACTAGTTTGACCTAGGGTTGACCCAGGGTTGACTAGAGTTGACCAGAGTTGACCAGTAGACCAAAAGTCAACTGTAGGTCAACCTTTGACCCCGTTTGACTTGGTTTGACATGGATTGACTCCTACTGACTTGGTATGACCTAGTATGAACTAGTATGACCTAGTACGACTCAGTTTGACCTTGATTGACCTAGTTTTGACTTAGACTTGTATTCATGACTTAAATCAATTTTATTTTTCAGTATAAAACCCTGTTTGACTCATAGTACCTTATTTTAGGTCTGTGATTACTCTGAGCGTCTGTTCACCTTATCAGCTCAGGACCACAGGCGAGTACATTCACTGATAGTTTTCATTATCTTGATATCTGCTATATCCGATTCAGTTGTAGTATCTTACTTGATTTTCAGACATGATATTTCACGGACTAGTATACGTCGGATCCTGTCATGAGATGTTGTTCCCAGATTACTTGGTATATTGGTACATGACTCGATTTGTTACTTGTACTTGTATAGACATGGACTTGGGAGTAGGCTGATCACCTCCTTTTTAATCCCGTGTCATGACGTGTTATGTCCGGATCCTTTATACTATTCGGCGATGGGGAGTTATTAGTGGTTGTATGATCAAAATATCCACTTGTCCTTCACACTTGTACTCGACACTTGTCCATAGCTACTTGTTCACAACTTTCCATGGTGACCGAACTTATCTTCACACTTGTTGCTTCACACTTGTTATTTGTTCGTAGCCGGTCAGATGGAAAGCCTGAACATGTTTTCCAAAGCCGATCACATAACGCACTAGTAATTCAAGGCACCTTTATATTTATTTATCCTAGGAGGCTAAGTTCTGTTCGAGAGAAGAGTTACAACCCCGGTCCTCGTTTGGTTTAAGGGTTGTAACTCGGCTTCCGTATAGTTCCTAAGCAATCCTACATATATATTGTCGTCCTATTCAGTACTCACATCTTGATATATATATTTTCTGTTGATTTGTCTTGTATATCATTACATTGTCTCTTATATAATTTGTCAATTCATATGGAACTGCTGTTGGTGTTTGTATTTGTTCATTTTTCTGACAAGATACCGTTGACATATTACAGATGATTCTGAGGCAGATTGCCCGACCTATTATGGGGTCGAGTCTGATGGAGTAGACCCGGACTGTGGCTTATTAGTAGAGCCACTAGACTTTGCTCACCCTGAGTAGTATGACTAGTTAGGTTTGCCTGGCCTGCGAGCCAGCTAGCACTTTCAGTTTGTAGTAGTTATATATTTTCTGTGACTCTGGGTTGTTTGTTTATAGCTCTGGACTTGTGTTGATCTTGGACTCATTTCCTGCTTTTATCTATCATATTTCCTTTCCATGCTATCTACCTTAGTTTTGTATTTGTGACTGAGACTGTATTGCTATGTCACCTCCATTCGGAGAGTATATACTGTACAGGTACCTTTATCTATTTTAGTCGTAGTATTTACAAACCCTATATACAGCGTTCTACCGCCGATTCTGCGGCGTAGGCTGGACGTAACCACGTGCTCGTGCCCTTCTTCAGGGTACGGGTCGTAAAACATTTTTGTGGTGGCCCATGCAGGTCAGAGTCGCAATTAGTGCGATCTCGTAATGGTGCTCGACTTAGAGTGCTAATTACGAGCCTGCGATTAGGACGTAGGATCTAGGGTATGATAGGAGTTACTCAATCACATTTTAGAAAATTTCTGAACTTTTGATTACCTTGACAATACTTTTTGCATTTGAATTCAATTGTCCTCCTTTGATAATATCTTATCATGTGCCATATTGATCTCTTGAGTTCAATTTGTCTTCAGGATGACGGTGACTCGTTCTCAGGCAGGGCCTAGTACAGTTCCAGAGAGGTCAGTTCTGGGAGGTCTTCTACCTCCGGCTACGGGAGTAGTAGTCGAGAAAGCAGTAGCCTCAGTCCCTGCCCTTCAGGCAGGAGTAGCAGCGACAGTTCCCGGAGGTCTTCCACCTTCAGCTAAGGGAGCTGCAGTTCAGGGAGCTGCCACCTCAGTCCCTTCCCTTCAGGTGGGAGCAGCAGCGACAATTTTAGGAGGTTTTCCACCTCCAGCAGCGAGACTGTCCTTAGTTATCCCTGATATTCTTTTACCGCCGCCTCCGCCACCGACAGATACTCAGGGAATGATGGCCCTTCTGCAGCAGATGTTGCAGACCTAGAGAGCACAGGCCGAGGTACAGCACCTCCAGACAGAGGTGATGCGACAGACCATGGAGAACTCAAATCAGCTGGCGATGGCAGCAGTAGAGAGGGGTACACCGGGTACAGTTCAGGGAGCACCAGTTCAGGCAGCAGTAGAGAGGGTTGTACCGAACTAGTTCGGACTGGACCAGAACCAAGCCCAAGCCCATGTAGTCGGGTAGTGCATCTCAGGATGCCCCTGTAGAAGTGTTATGTGTGAAAATTAGTTAGTGTAGATATATTCTATGGGTATGCATATGCTTCGTATATTATTTGGGGATTGACAAATATTTCTATATATTTGTTAAACCTATAATACAGGTGTTATTGACAATTTAGGATACTTGCTAAGTTTTATATGCACCATAAATATGAGAGCATATAATATTTATACACATTAGAGCATATAAATTGAGTATATAAATTAGAAATATATATTTGTAGTTATTTATAAGTGCATATATAGATATTCATAAATAAGACTTTATTAATAAGAATTTTAGATAGGTTAAAATTATTTTTGTACATATCTTTTATTTATATATTATATATATCTATATATATATTATATATATCTATATATATATATATATATAGATTTCATTATTTTTTATATATATATATATAAATATATATAATATATATCTATATATATATATATAATATATATATATAATATAATATATTTTATATATATATAAATAATATATAATATATGTATAATATATATATATATATATATTTTTTATATATATATATATTATATATAGATATATAATATAATATATATATATATATATATATATTAAAAAAAAAAAAAAAAATATTAATATATATATTTATATATATATATATATATATATATATATATAGTGAACTAAGCCTTTATTGAGAGTTTGGGGCAGGGACAAAACTACAAAGGATTTCTTATGAATCCCAAAACGAAAATAAGAAAACATTAGTGTTTCTTCCTCCCATGTGAGCATGCAACAGTAGCCTTGCCGATTTATCGCTGGATCTCCTTGTTAATTTTCCTTCTATTGTATTTGTATTGTTCATACCTCCACTTGTTTCTGTTTTTCCACAAAACCCAGTAGATCGCTCCTACAAAAATTTTCTTATAATGAAGATTGTTTCTTCTCCACCATAGTTGTAGGCAATCCTCAAAGCTGGACACCCGACCACGAATTCGAAGAAGAGATTGATTTGTACTCCAATCCTGCTTAGCCAGCTCCCCTTCGTAGAAAATGTGGTTAATAGTTTCAGGCTGAGGATCAAAACAGCAATGACAAGATGATGCTAGCTAAAAACCAAGCCTTTGAACATTATCATCTGTAGGAAGACGCCTAAGTAGGATCCGCCATAGAAGAATTGGCCATTTAGAGGGAATGCAAGTGCTCCAAATATTTTTGAACCTAGTATCAACAGAAAATGGCTGTCGAATAACTTTCCATGCCGAGGACACAGTGAAAGTGGATCCTGGTAGCCAGTGTTCGCCAAGGCCATCTTCTGCAATCAGTTGGAACCTGTCATCCATATCTCTTCCTGCAAGAATGCGACGTCAAATGTGTGATGCATTAGAGTTGATAGAAGCTTGGGAAGGATGAATATATGGAAAATATTTCCTTTTCATGAATGTGGTCCAAAGGAGATTCTGCGATCTCAGTTTCCATAGTTTTACTGTAAATGCGTCGAAGATATGCTTAAGTCTCCTGACTCCCAAGCAACCCTCCTCATGTGGCCTAGCAATTTGATTCCAACCAATCCATGAGTGTTTCCTATTTCCATCCTTCGCTCCTCATAGAAATTCACTGAACATAGCTTCGATTTGCTTTAGAACACTCATAGGAGGGTTGCACGCAGCAAGACAAAATATCGGAATGGAGGAAAGTACTGATTTTATGAGAATCAACTTACCCCCAGGCGATAGAGTCTTGTTGTGCCAGCCTTCAATTTTGTTGTAGACTTTATCCATGAGTTCGTCGAACATAGCCGAATTCCTTCGACCATTCATAAGAGGGCAGCCAAGGTAAGTAATTGGGGGATGCTTAATTTGATAACCTGTCAACACACTCAAAGATATACTCCTATTCTTCAGAAAATCATCTGAGACACATATGGCTGATTTAGAAGAATTGACAAGCTGGCCTGAAGCACGTTCATAACGCTGAAGGACCTGCATAAGCATTTGTATCGAACGCCTATCACCACCCGAGAAAATAATGATATCATCAGCATATGCAAGATGTGTTACTCTTGGGCATCCACTAGTAAATTTAGTGACAATCTTTGTAGTAGGGAGTGAATCCAGGTTGCAGTGAATCCAGGTTACAGTGACAATCTTTGTAAATTTCTACTCAAGGATTCAGCTGCAATCACAAAGAGCATAGGAGATAAAGGATCACCTTGACGCAGTCCCCTAAATGCCTGGAAATATTCTGAAATATTACCATTTATTATGGTCGAGAACCATACGTTATTGACCAAATGTAGTATCATGTTGATCCATGTTTCATTGAACCCAAGTTTGCGGAGGGTGGAGAAAAGAAATCTCCAGTTAACTCGATCATAAGCCTTGCTCATATCGAGTTTAATGCCTGTATTGCGTCCCCAATTATCATGCCCGAGCATACTGAACATTTTCTGTGCCAGGATAATATTGTCAACTATCTCCATGCCCTTTATGAATCCACTTTGCTCAGGGAAGATGATCCTAGTCATCATAGGGGAGAGCCTATTAGCCAGGAGCTTTGAGAAGATCTTGTTCACGAAATTACAGAGGCTGATAGGTCGATAATCACCAATAGATGTAGGATGTTTACTCTTTGGAATCAAGATAAGGAGGGTGCTAGTGATGACTTTTGGCAAAGAGAAACCATCTAAAAACATATGAACCGCAGCAAGGATATCATCCTTGATAATCTGCCAACATTTGATAAAAAGACCCCATTGAAACCATCTGGGCCAGGGGCACTATGTCGATCAATAGATTTACTGTATTGAACAGTTCTTCCATAGTGGGCTTCTGAATCAAAGCAGCATTTACCTCTTCGTTTAGAATTATAGAAAGAAATGACATGAACTCTTCATCAGCAATAACCGGATCAGGAAGGAACACCCTCGTATAATGGTCATTAGCAATCTGTTGAATGCCCTCTAGCTCCGTGGCAGTAGATCCATCCTCACCCATAATGTGATGAATATGCAAACGGCGGTGCTTGTTGGATACACAGGAATGAAATAGCCAGAATTTTGATCCCCTTGCAAGTCCCACTTGAGCCTGGCCTTTTGTTTCCAATAGGACTCTTCAATCTGGATTCTTTGCTTGAGATGAGCCTGAGCCTCCTGGAGATCGGAGCACAAGGAAGGGTCATTCTTAAAAGCAACTTCAGCTGCCACCACTCTATCTTCGGCAAGTTTTATAGCCTGAAAAATGTCACCAAAAGTAGCAAGACTCCATGAAGATAGTGCATTTCTAGTAGCTGTTAGCCGCATACCCAAGTTGATAATGGGGTGATGGTGATGAACCGATGTCCATGCTTGCTCAACTGTCATATGAAATGAGGGGTGGTTGGGCCAAAATAACAGGAAATGGAAAGACTTATTAGGAACAGCAGATCGAGCACGAAGCTGGAGGAGAATAGGAGCATGGTCCGACTCCGTGCAATTAAGGTGATTACATTTGGTAAGAGGAGCCCAATCCCACCATCTTTTGTCCATTAACACCCTGTCAAGTCGGGAACCCTGTCGATTTGGGCCCTCAACTGATTTGACCCAAGTGAAGCGATTGCCAGAGAACAGAGCTTCCTCAACTCCAGCAGCCATGTAGAATTCTTTGAATTCCTGCATGGTCGCCTCATTTGGGGGTAACCTCCGAACTTCTCATCAGTCCTCGTGATAGCATTGAAGTCGCCTCCAATCAGCCATGGGTAGGGGAAGACTGTCTGGAGCCGAAGCAGTGATTCCCGTAGCATGCGACGACCCTCCTTAGTGTTTCTGCCATGGACAACAGTGATAAGAGCAGTTGATGGAATAAGCGGGTGAGAGAAAAGTACAAAAATATATTGGTCCGTAGTATCAGCCAGAGTAAGTTGTCCTTCCTTGCTGCAAAGAATCCAAATGTTCCTTTTGTCGTTTGTGAAGGCCATATGAAAGCCGAGCTTAACTTGGTAAAAATGTAGTTGGTCAGGAGTAACTTTGGGTTCAATAATGGCAAGGAGCTGAACCTTATGAATACGACAAGGACTTTTCATTCTTTTAAGAGTCATATTATTAGCTATTCCCCGAACATTCCAAAAAAGTATGTCAAACATCAGAGGAGGTTGAAGAGGACGGGATTGTAGGGAGCTTAGCTACAGATCGAAGGACTCGAGAAGACGGCGACGGCGGTATCTTCTTAGCTCTGGGTTCTGATACGCGGCAAACTTCAGCCGCTGTTTCGGCTGTATAAGCTTCCTCGTCCTCCACCTGGAGAGCCCATGACCTCTCTTGAGTGTCGAGCTCACCCTCATCGAGCTGGTCATCAAGAGGAGCGTCTTCTTGGACTGAAGGTTGTAATGAGGGAACTGGGAGAAGTGAAGGAGGGATGATGGCGTCGTCGGGGATTTCAGTTGATGGTGGCATGGTAGTGGAGTCCGTCGCTATCAAGATGACGTTAGCCGTCGAGTCCTTTGGAGGGGAGTTGGAGTGAATTACGTCGTCGTTACCAGGAGATGGTAGGACGTCGGGGTTGGTTTGAACCTGGAGAGTGGATATAGTACGTGGCAGCTCGAGATTGGGTGGAGCATGTGTGGAGGGGATCACGTGGAGAGGGCATGTAATTAAAGCCTCCTTGGGATCCGTTGGTAGGTGTTGTTCATTCATAGAGGGGGGTGCCTGATCATTAATAATGCCTGCTACTGTAGGGGCTTGTATTGAGCCTTCACCAATAGTTAATGTATTCACTGGATCACATGCACGTTGCAGAGGGGTCTCCTTCATTGGCTGTTTGTCCTTCTGGATGGCTTTGTATGAACTACGAACATGGCCTTGGTGTTTACAAAATGAGCAGTACCTAGGAGAGGTCTCGTATTCCACTTTTTGAGATATCTTTCTGCCATTAGATAACTAAATCGTAAGAAGAGGAGGGTGTGATTTACTGGCGTCAAGTTCCACGAGGATGTGCACGACACTAGGATGCGTCAAGTCTTCAGTAGCTCGATCCAGACGCAGAGGGTTACCTATTCCCATGGACAGAGAAAACAAGGCACTTTTGTTGAAAAATTGGACAGGTAGACCTGGGAGAGAAACCCAGACTGGAGCTAGAGGGGATTCCTCCATAGGAGAAAATTCTTTATGCCACCTGAACAGTGTCATAGGAGCCCTTGTGATAAACCATAGATCTTTGGAACGGAGGCATAGGAAATCCACCTCCTCCTGCGGCCGAATAAGGATGTGCTTGGGATCAATAGAACCAACTTGAACAAGGCCAGCAAACTTAAAGTTAATGAAAGCTTTCCGAATCACGTCCATAGAGGGGCGCGAATGGGAAAACTTTCCAATAAGAGCGAATCGGAAAGGATCCGCAAGGATGGTTTCCTTCTCCTCAAAAAAAGAGATCACGGGGATCCCTCTAGAGAAGGAAGGAGCTCTGATCGCGATCCAGGGGGGCAAAACAGGTTGGCCCCCCGCCACCGCCTCGGCAAACATCTTAGCCATCAAAAGGAGGGTAGCTGATGGAGCGAGTGTCTCCACGGGCAAGAGGACGCCGGCCCGGCCAGCTGCCAAGCCGGAGTCGTGGACGAAGAAAGAACCGGCTAGGGTTTTGGGCGATCACCAAGGCGATGCGCGATATTATATATATATATATATATATATATATATATATATATATATATATATATATATATATATATATATATATATATATATATTGCTTAGATGTTATTTCAGATTACTAGTCAATGTACATATAGACATGTATAAAGGAAATGTATATCCTTGTATATATCTTTATATATGCATTTCCTTTATACATGTCTATATGTACATTGACTAGTAATCTGAAATAACATCTAAGCAATATATATATATATATATATATATATATATATATATATATATATATATATATATATATATATATATAAAATATATATATATATATATATATATATATATATATATATATATATATATATATATAAAATATATTATATATATATATATATATTTATATAAAATAATATTTTTTTTTTAAAACACTACTACTTTATTCATTTGTAAGATGGAAAGTATCCATTACAAAAGATCTGCAATACATCAAAAACTCCATAATCATAAACTAGAGTAAAGGGTCCTCTGAGTGAGAGCACCGAGTCATGATCTTCTTCACTTGCCTTTTAACTTCAGATATCAACTGTAGCGAAGAGTAGGAGTAAGCTTCGTATCTCCATTATTACGATTCTTCCACAACACCCAGCAGATTGCTCCAACGATCAACTGTTTTGCATGCTTCTGTCTCTTCTTCCACCAGTCCTGGAGTCGCTGCAGCATGTCTCCTCTTCTTGAACGGACTCCCAAGATAGATTGGTAGTGTCTCCAAACCACAGAAGCTAATTCTCCTTCACCAAATATATGTAAGACTGTCTCACTACTCGGCTGGACACAACAATGACATGACGACGCCATAGAGAAGCCAAGTTTTTGGATATTATCATCCGTAGGTAGCTTGTTATAAATAATTCTCCATAGAACAATCGACCATTTAGAAGGCATACATGTATTCCAGATGTTCTTGAGATATACCTGCTGCGGATATTGTTGGCGAATTGATTCCAGGCCGACGTGATCGAAAACTTATTGGACGGGCTAGGAGTCCAAATGAATTTGTCCTGGTCTTCAAGAATAAAGTCCTCGCCCAGCCTTCTTCCCCGAATCATACGCTTCCATACATGTGATGCAGCAGATGTGAGTTCGACGTCTTCAGGAAGTGAGAAAGAGCAGTATTTAGCCTTCATGTATACCGCCCAAAGAGAGTTAGTTGAGCGAAGTTTCCACCACATTTTCACTGTCAATACGTCCAGAACATCCCCCAGTCGACGAATGCCTAGTCCTCCCTCCACAGTCGGTCGAGCCACCCTTTCCCATCGAAGCCACGATCGTTTAGGCATGCCATCTTTCGAGCCCCAAAGAAAACTGTCAAACATGCTTTCAATACGATTTAAAATCGAGATAGGCGGATTGCTAGCCGAAAGACAGTGAACAGGCATAGAACCAAGGACAGATTTGATGAGAACTAGCCTGCCGCCATAAGAAAGATGTTTGTTGTTCCACCCCGAGATCTTCATCTGAATTTTGCCTATCAATTCATCGTACATAGAGGCATTGCGTCTTCCAGCCATGATAGGGCATCCCAAGTAGGTCATGGCAGAATTTTGAATTTGAAAACCTGTCATCCGCTGAAGGCCGTTAGCAGTATCAGTAGAGATCTTATCTGATAACATCATAGCAGATTTAGACACATTAACCCTCTGACCCGAGTTGACTTCATATCTGTTGATGACCTGCATGAGCATATGAACTGAGCGTTTGTCAGCACCAGAGAAGATCAACAAATCGTCCGCATAAGCAAGATGAGACACCCTTGGGCAACCTCGAGGAGAGTAGTAACCCGAGTAAGCAGTATTATTGTTGAGGTGGATAAGATTTCTACTAAGGGCTTCCGATACAATAATGAATAAAGCTGGAGAAATAGGATCTCCTTGTCGTATGCCACACTACCATGAAAGAATCCCGATCTCCTCCCGTTTATGAGAGTAGAAAACCAAACATTGTCAAGCAAATGCAAAATCAGAGTTCTCCATTCATCACTAAAGCCAAATTTCTTCATGACCCGCAGTAGGAATGCCCAGTTGATCCTATCATAAGCTTTACTCATGTCGAGTTTTAAAGCCAAGTTCCCTCCCCATTGTTTGTGATCAATAACCGAAACCATTTCTTGGGCAAGAATAATGTTGTCGACAATTTCCCTTCCTTTAACAAAACCACTTTGTTCCGGCGATATGATACGAGGCAGTACATCAACTAATCTATTAGCCAGTAACTTAGAGAAAATTTTATTCACAAAGTTACATAAACTAATAGGCCGATAATCATTGAAAGATTTCGGATGCTTCGATTTGGGGATGGGGAGCAAAAATGTACTAGTAATGGCTTTAGGAAGAGAAAATCCATCAAGAAATAAACATACCGCCTCCATGATGTCGACGCATAAGATAGGCCAACACTTCAAGAAAAATGATCCAGTGAATCCATCAGGTCCCGAAGAGCTAGCAGGGTCCAGGCTCTTAACAGTAGCCAATAGCTCCTCCATAGTCGGCTTAGCAGTCAGTGCGGCATTATCCTCATGAGACAGGATGCAAGGAATATGATCAAGAAAATCATCTTCAACAATAAGGGGAGTAGAAGTGAAGACCTTACTGTAATGGTCATTCGCTTCCTGTTGAATGTCTTCAAGAGAGGTGAGAGTAGAACCATCCGAAGACAATATATGATGAATATGAAGACGATTTCGTTTGGAAGACACACAAGAATGATAAAATTTAGTATTCTTGTCTCCATCCTCATCCCATTTGATTCGGGCTTTTTGTTTCCAGAATGCATCTTCTATACGAAGGCGTTGTTTCAGATTAGCCCGAGCTAGCATATACTGTATATATATATATATATATATATATATATATATATATATATATATATATATATATATATATATATATATATATATATATATATATACTGCTTAGATGTTATTTCGGATATATATATATATATATATATATATATATAAATCCGAAATAACATCTAAGCAGTATATATATATATATATATATATATATATATATATATATATATATATATATATATATATATATATATATATATATATATATATCCCAAACCAAAACCAAACCGAGCCATTACAGCCGCACAGTAGCAGCAGTTGATCCCGACCCCCCCCCCCCCCAAAACTTAACATAGCTCAAATATGATATGTATATATAGGAAATGTGAGAGAAGGGGAGGAGTTCTCCCATACCCTAACCATAACCCTAGCCCGACACCCCCACCTCGCCGCCAGCCACCTGTGCCTCCCTATCCACCCCAGGACTCCCGGACAGCCGTCGGCCGTCGGAAAAACGTGCTGGACAACGTGCAGCAGAGCGGAGCACGACAGGAGCACTAGCCCACTTGTCGGTACATTTTTGTCCTCCACAGTCCTCTATTTTTTGATCCAGTTTGTTGGTCGCATAACAACCTAACCCCTTTAAATGCCTTTAGATATATTTAAATCTATAGTCTTTGATTTCCCTAAAAATTGATGCAAATATCGAAGGAAACCGTTTTGGAAACAGTTTCCAGACCGTCCATGTACCCACATTAGAAGATCGATTCTGATCGATCCAGTATCAATTTAGAAATTATACCTATTTTAGACCACATGTAGATCTTCAAAACCCTTCTTGTAGATTTAATTTACATCCACTGTAAAAAAAATAATTCATTTCTGAAGTTTAGGAAAAACCTATGTTCAGAACTTAGATTTTATGAAAAACTCACCGATACGGCGTGCGCCTTAACAAACTGGGCGACGTGGTTGCAACCCATGAGCAACAAAAGACGCTATAGATGTTGCGGACGCGTGGGATTCGACAGAACTTGATTTCGCTGTGTGTGCGCGACGAAATTGAGGAGTATCCGTCGAGATACCCTGTATCGGCCCCTTTATAAACTAGCCCATAACTTTGTGCATGTTTGTCTCCTCAAGATGAAACTTTTACCAACAGGACCATATTATTTTTCTGGTCCTGTATGCCATGTTTGTTCCGATTCTGAGAAGGTCGACCGGAACGATATTTTGGCGGGCTTGCGACCCGATCCAACGGGTAAATTTGTGTATGGCCTACCGAAATCCAACTTTGAACATACGGTTGGGTTCGTCTCGTCAAACTGGACCCGTAGACATATAGTTTGATGAATTTAGAGACCATAAAGTCTGGCACGCTTTTCGGTGCAAAGTGAGTCCAACGACGGACATCATTTTGGCCCAAAATTATCGTTTTGCCTCTGTATCAAGAATTGGACTTATAAGTAGGCTGACCTAGCTAATTTGACTATTCTGAATACATTAGAAATATCTATTTCAGCATCCGAAGACTGTTGTACGAGTTCGACCGTTGTAGCCCACTGAGTAGTATAGTATCATCGGTTTCTCCAGTAAAGGACCAGAAGCAAGAGCATATACTGATTGCTTTCATTTCTAATAGTTTCCTTTACAAGTTATACATATGCCTTTTTTTCTTACTGATACGCTCGTCACACGGAGATTAGTATCATGGATTTATTTATACTTCTTGATTGTCATTCACATGATTACCATGCTTACGACTTGATTCCATGAGTACTACTGGGCGAGAAAATATCTTAATAGACGTGTGAACTAGGCATTTCATCCCAAAATGTCTGATCATTACTGATTGCAGCCGCATACGACACGTGCGGGGTGTCGAATTTACCCCTTAGTCGTTCACACGTCGAACCTGATATTTCAACACACGTAGATAGTTCTTGTTCCAGTCGTTTCATCTTGTTCTCACCACTTGCCATGTCACCATACTTTACATATTTACTTTCTAGAGTTGCCTGTTCTTTTCCATTATACCATGATGCTTGTTATTTCCTAGTTTCACTTCTCATATGTTATTTTCATGTTCTGTGATTCTGTTATGTCTCGGATAGCTGTCATATGTGTGCTTGTTTCTTTTCTGACTAGATAACCAACATTTTTTAGGTTAGTCACGGTTTCTCTTAGCATTGGGAGACATGGGTGTATTTGTAGGCCAAAACCTAGAGACTAGTTAGATAGTTGAGTTTTTATTCAATTGTTCTTTATAAATTGTGAGATATTGTACTTTGTATCAAATGTAAATATCTGAATATTGTAATTTAGTATAACTTTATGAATGAGCATTTATTATGATTTTGAGCATCGTGGTCGTGATAGCGTTCTACCGCCGACTCTGTGGCGTAGGCTGGCTTGGACACGCACTCGTATCCCGAAAAGCGGGAGCAGATCGTTACATGTGGAGAATGTTCAACATGTTGTCTTAGCAGCCATAGAGAGGGTTGCTCCTTAGCAGCAACCATAGCCCACACAACCCGCTTAGCCGAAGGTAAGGGACATCTTAAACTTCAAGAAGATGAACCCGCGGGAGTTCAAGAGGACTGAAGGAATCCTCTATGTTGATGAGTGGCTTGAATACATCAAGCGGATCATGCAAATGTCTAGAATACTAGAGGACCTGAAGATTGAGACTATAGGCTTACAACTTCGTGACATTGCTCGCACTTGGTTCTTGAATAAACCCAGGCTTGCAGATCCAAATCTGACCTGGGACCATTTTAAGGACATCTTCAAGAAGAACTTCTTTTCTGTTGTAGCCAAGGGTGTTTCGGAGAAGCAATTCTAGAATCAAGAGGAAGGAAGTCTATCTGTGGATGAGTACGTGATAGAATTCGATAGGCTGAGCCGGAAGATCGAGCCCAAAGATTTCAGCAGGGCTTGGCTAGGGAGATCGGAGTTCTTATCCCTTCGAGCATCACAATTTTGTTGGGATTGTTGTTGAAGCCCAGAGGATCGAAGTGGACATGGACTTCAGACCCAAGTGGGATCGCGATTCAGCTGGAGGTAGCAACAACTTAGGACCGGCAATACATCCTTAGTTCCAACATAAGAACTTCCAATACCAGGCCCCAGCTAGAGCTCCATAGCAGCAACAACAACAATAGTCACAGAGGCAAGTACAATAGATCCCTCAATGTACCTTTTGTAGGAAGACATGACATGTATGGGACGTCTGCAAAAAAGGCTTGGGGTTTGTCTATACTGTGGTTTCACTGAGCATCAAGTGAGGGATTGTCGCCTATCCCCTTGACGATCAGCTCCTATTCAGAGGGGACTATCTGGACCATTAGTGGCGCAACAACAGAGGGGACCTCCACTTCCCACCCAACAATACGTTTTATCGAGCTTCTGTAAACCTCCTGCCCAAATAGTAGAATTTTTGCACAATTTTATTTTTATTTTTTTAACCAAGTAAGAAATTATACAATCACTAGGAATCATGGGAATTTAGTCAACTATATGATTAATACTAATATGTGATGATATTAATAATAAGTACATAGAAAGTCAAATAATATACCATATAAGATTATATTTAATACAAATAATGTACTATGTAGATAATATTAAATCAACATCATTTAAATTATTGTACCTCTCCCTTACCTATACCTATACAGCCGTTCAATTCGTCTCCTCTTCTGGATTTTGTTTACTGATTTACTAGAATAAAACCAAATCTTTCAAGCTTCTCTCTGTCTACCTCTTTTCTATATAAACACAAACAAACTCGTACTCATCTTGTCTATCTTGGCTTCCATCTCCAACCCCGTCGACTAGCCGAACCCCAAGCTACCCTACTCGACACGGAAACTCTGTTCAATAATCGTCTATGACGTTGGAGCCAGTGTCGACACCTCGCCAACTTGACTCTCAGGTACTTCTTTCTCCACATTAAGCTTTATAGAACGAGTACTCCTATTCCTATAGGTTAAATCAAATACAAAGAAGAAAATATAACAAAGGAAAAAAAAATAGTGGCAACGGTGGCAACATGGCTCGGTTGCCGACCCTGTGCACATAAGAGGAAAAAATCTTAGCAAAAAAAGAGCAATCAGCTTCCTCTTTGGCTCATGGCAAATTCAAACAAGTAAAATTACTAGTGTACCCTCGGCAACCGTTCGTTTATTCATAATGCGTGGAGTACATGCACAGAAGAAACATTGGATGCAATAATCTAAACTAGTATGTTGTATGCATGGGAAGGGAAGCATAGAAAGAAAGAGCATGCAAACATGTGGCTTCCTCTGACAACACTCTTTATCATTTTTTTTATTTTAGTCCCTAGATTGATTTGTCTTTACATAAACTCCACATCACTATCTACTATTCACGTTAACATAGGTACACAGTACACACCACAAAACATAGGAACACACCACAGCTTCCTTATTTTCTTTTCCACCCAATTAGTAAATTAAGCATGTAACCCCTTCCAATGTTTTATATTTGCATCTAACCTTTATCTTTCTAATCTCAACTAATCAATGCTTTATTTAAAAAGATTCCATATTCTTCCAAAACAGCATGTTTGCATTTAGACTAGATATTTGTACATAAGCCCCCATATTTGACTCTTATTCAATATAATTCATAAATATTACAAACTTAACAATGGATAACTAGAAACATAAATCCTGCTGATTAGTTATATAGTAGAATCTATATAGTATGTAAGTAGCAGTAGCTAATTGCAGTTACTAGATTATATATACATATATGAATTGAATTTTTGTACACTTTCAATTAAGAGTAATTAAATACTATGAATAATATAAGATAACCTATATCTAATTGTTCATATATATATGAAATAACAAATGTGAACAAATTATTTTTAGGCAATTTGTGAAATCAAGACTTGGATCTTTACCCTCGGTGTGGACTTGGTCAAGTAGCAGGCAAGTATACCTTACCATTTATAATTCAGTTTATATAGCATATTTCTATTTCATATATTTTTGTCGTATTTCTTTTGTGATAGTTGTTATGTTACGTCTTCAGTTAGCATATCAAACTGTCGTATTTTTATATCTTTAGATCATGACATGTGCTAGTAGGTTTGCTTATGATATTTTTGTTCTATTAGTAGCCGAGGAACATGGACTGTCGTGGTAGATGGTTCAACCCATGTCCTTGTTTGCTCATTGGATTGGACTATTTTCTACGATAGGTTATGTACCAAAGTTGCAAAGTAGAAACTATTAACGTGACCATGATTTAGAATTTTTCTAGGTTATACCACGTGTTTTAGTCTAGTATGACGTGGGGCAGGGAGACATGCGCGTGATGTTGAACTGCAATTTCCTTTGTTTCCTTTTTCGTCCTTTTTACCTAAGAGGTCCACGAGGGACTATGGTATTGCTTGTTAACCTAAGAGGTCCACGAGGGACTATGGTTTTGTTTTGTTCTTATTGTCGTTAACCTAAGAGGCCTTTGAGGGCTATGGTTTGATTCTTAGCTACGAGTTCATTTGTTTTCATTTATCCAACAGTTCATATCCTCGTAGATGTTCTCACATACGCGATTATATATGTAGATGTTATAGAATTATTGTAGTAGTTAGCATATGTTATATGCTTTTATAATCTGTTTCATAGGCATGTTATTATGTATCTTGTTACGTCCTCTGAGGACCTGGTGATCTCTCCAGGTATAGACGACGAGCAGTATCCTGAGGAGTATGGTTCCGGACTTGACTCTTCCTTCACAGCCGAGTAGGTCTCACCCTCGAAGTTTATTATTATTTTTTCTTTTTAGTTGATGGACTATTTATTTGCTACTCTTTCTATTGTTCATTTCAGTTATTTCCTTTAGTACCTAGGTAGTGGATTTGTCTCCGCCCGATAAATATTTTATTTTATATTTTATTCGAGACATATGAGTAGTTATTTTTTTATTTGCTAGTGTGGATGAGATATAGATATTGCCTGTGACTATGTTATTTTGTTATGAGCTGGAGCTCGTCTATTACAGCTTATGTGTGTATACGTAGATTTCATATATTGGAGTTGTCTACGTATACATATAGCTAGCATGTGTGTATTTCTAGTTCTACGTATATTGGGACTGGGGCGTTACATATTTTTGTTGTGGCCCATGCAGGTCAAGAAAATATTGCTTCGGTTACATTACTGTACCGAGCAAGCCTGCATATAGGATTAGAAATTAGGATCTCATCCACATGCTTATTCACCTTCCTTGATTTCAATTTTCGGACTCTCGTTTGAATGCTTGTCTTGCATCTAGCTTGATCATGTCCTAATATTATCTACGTTTTCGTGCCAATAGGATGAATCTTCATAGTGGTTGCGCTACCCCTCTCGCTATTACCGCTGGGCATTCAACTCTAGGGGGGCCAGCGGATCAGCCACATCCGACCTGTCCCCAACCACTCCAGCACCATCCGGACCATCATCACAGCCTGTGATGATACCACCCACCACTCAGCAGCAGCAATCTCCGATACCCCGAGGGGGACAGATAGACCCCCCAACCCTGCACCTCAAGAAGAGTACCTACCACCCTTGCCACCCTATCTACCACAGATTCTACCTCAGTATCCACCACAGTATCCACCATCATATCCACCCCAACAGCCTCCACCGTATCCACCATCATATCCACCCCAGCATCCTCCATAGTGTCCACCTCAATATCCGCTACAATACCTACCACAGTACCCCTATCCGTGTTTACCTTCATATCCTCCATCGTATGGCCCACAGGGTGCCCCACAGTTTGTGCCTCATATGCCATACATGCCCTCGCAGCAGCCCAGGCCTCAGGTTGGTGGAACTTCTACAGACTAGATCCTCCAGGGCTTGATGCAGGCCTAGATACAGTAGAACGAGACCATTAGAAGGAGTTTAGAGACAGCACTGGCCTGAGCACCCCAAGCCTCTGTAGGAACTATCGAGGGGTTCCGCAACAAGAATCCTCCACACTTCAAAGGCACTGAAGACGTCATCGGAATTACAATTGGCTGGTTAAGATAGAAAATCTTTTGAAGACTTCGGAGTTGTCTGCAAGCCTATGGATGACGGCAGTTAAGTTACAGTTATAAGAAAATGCTTATGATTGGTGGGCCGCATAGGAAAGACGACTAGAACTTGACAAAACATGGGAGGAATTCAAAGAGCTGTTCAATAAGAAGTATTTCTCTGACACTGCCAATGACGCACTTTATGACCAGTTCCTACACTTGGAACAAGAGAATATGACAGTGGACGAGTATGACGTCAAGTTCAGTCGGTTAAGTCATTTTGCCCCGGGCTAAGTTTCGACAGTGTTGGAGAAGGCCAAGAGATTTCATAATGGATTGAGCATAGAGCTACAAAGATACACAAGTTCTGAGTCACGAGTCTCACAGGCAGCCATTTTGGCAGAGGCTAGGACTCACGAGGCAATAAGCAAGAAAGTACAAAGTCGACGATCTACAACCTCAGTTGGACCAGCTAAAGAAACTCAATGAGGACCAGTGAGACGTTCCCAACCACAACTACCACATAGAGCAGCGCCATATCAACTTCATGACATTCCAATATGCCAGTATTGTAAGAAGAGAGGTCATGATCAGGTTGACTGTTATAGTAGACTTGGTTTATGTTTGATTTGTAAGTCCAATCAACATAGGGCACGAGATTGCCCGAAAAGAAATACGACAACACCAACACCACCAGTACCAGCTCAACCCGCAATGCAAGGAGGATATCCGCGTGGACCACATTCCGATCAGGCAACCCAATACGCGCAGGCCAGGCAACAAACGATAACACAACAAAGAGGGCAAGCCTTCAACATGACCGTCGAGGATACACCTGCACCGCAAGGAGCGATTGATGGTAACAATACGTACCTTCCGTGTTAGAGTTAGGAAGTAGATTGATGGTTTTATGTTAGCTTGTTACTTGCTTAAATTCGAGATATATATATATATATATATATATATATATATATATATATATATATATATATATATATATATATATATATATATATAAAATATCTTAGAAAGCCTTATAGATAAACTTAGTGATAGAAAACACTCACCAAATAGTAGAATTTTTGCACAATTTAATTTTTATTTTTTTAACCAAATAAGAAATTATACAATCACTAGGAATCATGGGAATTTAGTCAACTATATGATTAATACTAATATGTGATGATATCAATAATAAGTAAATAGAAAGTCAAATATTATATCATATAAGATTATATTTAATACAAATAAGGTACTATGTATATAATATTAAATCAACATCATTTAAATTATTGTACCTCTCCCTTACCTATACCCATATCGCCGTTCAATTCATCTCCTCTTTCGGATTTTGTTTACTGATTTACCAGGATAAAACCAAATCTTTCAAGATTCTCTCTATCTACCTATTTTCTATATAAACACAAACAATCCCGTACTCATCTTGTCTATCTTGGCTTCCATCTCCAACCCCGTCGACTAGCCGAACCCCAAGCTACCCTACTCGACACGGAAACTCTATGTCGTAGTCATCTACGACGTCGGAGCCAGTATCGACACCTCGCCAACTCGACTCTCAGGTTCTGCTTTCTCCGTATTAAGCTTTATAGAACGAGTACTCCTGTTCCTATAGGTTAAATCAAATCAAAAGATGAAAATGTAACAAAGGAAAAAAATAGGAGCAGCGGTGGCAACAGGGCTCAGTTGCCGACCCTGTGCACATAAGGGGAAAAAACTTAGCAGAAGAAGAGCAATCAGCTTCCTCTTTGGTTCATGGAAAATTCAAACAAGTAAAATTACTAGCGTACCCTCGACAACCGTTCGTTTATTCACAATGCGTGGAGTACATGCACAAAAGAAACATTGGAAGCAACAATCTAAACTAGTATATTGCATGCATAGGAAGGGAAGCATAGAAACAAAGAGCATGCAAACATGTGGCTTCCTCTGACACCACTCTTTATCTTTTTTTATTTTAGTCCCTTGATTGATTTGTCTTTACATAAACTCCACATCACTATCTACTATTCACGTTAACATAGGTATACACCACAGAACATAGGAACACACCACAACTTCCTTATTTTCTTTTCCACCCAATTAGTAAATTATGCATCTAACCCCTTCCAATGTTTTATATTTGCATCTAACCTTCATCTTTCTCATCTCAACTAATCAATGCTTTATTTAGAAAGATTCCATATTCTTCCAAAAAAGCATGTTTGCATTTAGACTAGATATTTGAACATAAGCCCCTATATTTGACTTTTATTCAACATAATTCATAAATATTACAAACTTAATCAATGGATAATTAGAAACATAAATCCTGCTGATTAGTTATATAGTAGAATCTTTATAGTATGTAAGTAACAATAGCTAATTGCAGTTACTAGATTATATATACATATATGAATTGAATTTTTGTACACTTTCAATTAAGGGTAATTAAATACTATGAATAATATAAGATAACTTATATCTAATTGTTCATATATATGTGAAATAACAATTGTGAACAAATTATTTTTAGGCAATTTGTGAAATCAAGACTTGGATCTTTACCCTCGGTGTGGACTTGGTCAAGTAGCAGGCAAGTATACCTTGCCATTTTTGATTTAGTTTATATAGCATATTTCTATTTCATATATTTTTGTCGTATTTCTTTTCTGATAATTGTTATGTTACGTCTTGAGTTAGCATATCAAACTGTCGTATTTTCATATCTTTAGATCATGACATGTGTTAGTAGGTTTGCTTATGACATTTTTGTTCTGTCAGTAGCCGAGGAACATGGACTGTCGTGGTAGGTGGTTCAACCCATGTCCTTGTTTGGTCGTTGGATTGGACTATTTGCTACGATAGGCTATGTACCAATGTTGCAAAGTAGAAACTATTAATGTGACCATGATTTAGAATTTTTCTAGGTTATGCCACGTGTTATAGTCTAGTATGCCATGGGGTGGGAAGACATGCACGTGATGTTGAACTGCAATTTCCTTTGTTTCCTTTTTCGTCCTTTTTACCTAAGAGGTCCACGAGGGACTATGGTATTGCTTGTTAACCTAAGAGGTCCACGAGGGACTATGGTTTTGTTTTGTTCTTATTGTCGTTATCCTAAGAGGCCTACGAGGGGCTATGGTTTGAATCTTAGCTACGAGTTCATTTGTTTTCGTTTATCAAGCAGTTCATATCCTCGTAGATGTTCTCACATATGCGATTATATATGTAGATGTTGTAGAATTATTGTAGTTGTTAGCACATGTTATATGCCTTTATAATCTATTTCATAGGCATGTTATTATGTATTTTGTTACGTCCTCTGAGGACTTGGTGATCCCTCCAGGTATAGACGACGAGCAGTATCCTGAGGAGTACGATTCCGGACTTGACTCTTCCTTCGCAGTCGAGTAGGTCTCACCCTCGGAGTTTATTATTTTATTCTTTTTAGTTGATGGACTATGTATTTGCTACTCTTTCCTTTGTTCATTTCAGTAATTTCCTTTAGTATCTCGGTAGTAGATTTCTCTCCGCCCGACAGATATTTTATTTTATATTTCATTCGAGACATCAGAGGAGTTATTTTTTTATTTGCCAGTGTGGATGAGATATAGATATTACCTGTGACCATGTTATTTTGTTATGAGCTGGAGCTCTTCTATTACAGCATTTGTGTGTATAGGTAGATTCCATATATTGGAGTTTTCTGCGTATAAATACAGCTGGCATATGCGTTTTCCTAGTCCTATGTATATTGGGACTGGGGTGTTACAGCATCAACAAAGGGGAGCTCCTCAACAGTGTAGAGCCTTTGCTATGGCAGTTGAAGAAGTCGAGCCGGTTGGTGATGTTATAGCAGGTGCAATTCTTTTTTATTCTATTCCAGCTTTAGTATTATTTGATTCTGGTGCATCCTATAGTTTTATATCAGTATTATATGAGCCTAAGCATAATTTAGGATCAGAACCTTGGATAGAACTTTGAAGGTCACGACTGGAGGGATATTCATTTTGTAAGTGATATTTGTTAGGGGCAAAGTGTTTCCTTAGGAGGCATAATTTTGAGTGCTAGCCTACTTGTAATGCCACTCGGGATGGATTGGTTAAGTAAACATTTTAATGGCATTGATTATCGCGGAGGTCGAGTGTTGTTTCTGTTGGCCCATTGGTCATGGTCAAACCTGATTTTAATAATTGATGAAACTCTGTCTTGATATACGGAACAACTCAGATGTTTAGTCAGATGTTTTGGACACTTGGACACTGATCAAGATTGGATATCTACTCAGTTTAAGACCGAAGCTATGTTTGCCACTCGAGACTATATTTTTATGCAATGTAATTTTTATTTTTATTGAGTATAGGAATATATTGTACACCAAGCCGTACTGGCAAATATGCTATCCAAAATCGTTTTCAAAATTGACCTATGTTTTGAAAAACATCTCTTATTTACAAAAGTTTTTGAAGGATTTTAAAAAGCCCCAAAAATATTTTTCTTAAAATATTCCTGATCAACCCTGACAGAACTAGGCCAGAGTTCGGCCAAGGTGAAAGTTATGTGAACATTAGTTTTTGACCTTGGTCTCCCTTCAGTTACGGATTGCTACATAGAGTTCTTCCGAATTCTGTCCGAATTCTGCTAGAGTTCTGTCTTTAGAAAAACTATAAATAGAGAGGATTTCTAATCATTTCAAATCACTCACTCACTTTCATCTCTTCTCTTTTAAAGCTTACGTTTCTTCCAAAAAGTTTTCTAAAAAGCTTTTATTTTCAAATGCCAAGCCATTTACAATTCTCTAGTCAATTTCCCAGTACGGTGTGGTCTAGAAGATTTCAAATCAGAGACTTGATTGAAGAAATACTCTTCAAAACTGAAGTTGGTCGAGTTCTTCGTATCAAAGCTCGCGTCTGTAGAAGTTGCAAGGACTTCGTATGAAAACTTGCATATTTTCCAATAGTGGATTCAACTGGAAGCAAGAGTTTTTTTCGACTGGATTAGTCCTCACAAGAGGAAAACCAGTATAAATTGCTGTATTTGCGTTTGCCAACTGATCTCCTTTCTTTACAGTTATTACCTTATGATTATTGATATTATTTCTGTTATCTAACTGTAACAAGTTTTCAATTAACAATATTCCGCTGTCTACTCTATTCACCCCTTCTAGTGTATTCTGCTTTACGACTTCGTTCCTACAATTGGTATCAGAGGAGGTTATACAGGTAAAGTAAGGTAAAACTGCAGTGATATTTAATTTTTATATAGATCATAGTATTACACATGGCAACTATGAAATTCACAAGTGAAGGCCAAGCCACAAACAGACCTCCACTGTTTGACGGCATAAACTACACTTATTGGAAAACAAGATGAGTTTCTTCTTAAAATCTCTTAATTTTGACTTATGGTCTATAGTTATTGATGGCTACAAAAAGCCTCCTCGTATTACTATTGAGGGAGTTTTAGTTGAAAAACCCCATGATAAATATACTGAGGATGAAAAGAAAAAGGCCAGTCTTGACGAACGTGCTATTAACGCTTTATTTTGTGCTTTAGACAGAATTGAGTTTAACAGGGTGCCGACTTGAACAACATCAAATGAAGTATGGTAACTTCTCGAAGTAACCTATGAAGGAACAACACAAGTCAAGGACTCAAAGATTAGCAGACTTACTGTACGCCCCTGTTTTTCAAATTTCATTTTAATTAGTGTTAATTAAATTTTTTTATGTCATTTATAGCCTTAAATAATTATTAGGAATTTTTAGGAATTTTTTTAGAATTTTTAAATAATTTTAAATGAGTTTTTAAGTAGTAAAATATTGATTTGTAATTTTCTAAAATATTTTAATATCATTTTGCAAATTTTTGAAATGTTTTTATATCAGTTTGTAATTAAAAAATTGTTTTTAATTAAGAATTGCAAATATTGTTTTGCAATTGCTCACTAATAATGCATTTGTGTAAATCCTAATTCTATGGAGACCTAACTGCTAAACTACCTAACCCCCTCCCCCCCGACCAGACACTCTCTCTCCTCACCCCACTCTCGTTGACCCGACCGACGACTGCCCACCGCCACGCCGCCCTGACCCCGCCATTTTCGGCTGCCCAACCGTCCAAAAACCCTATAAAACTTCCCCCCTCTCTCCCCTGACCTAAATCCTAACCCAAATTTCTCACCACGACCACCATAGCCCCCCTTTCTTCCTCGACGAAACTCGACCCTAACCCTAACTCCGGCGACCCCCAGCGCCACCTCCACAGCCGTCGTCGTCACCAGCCATCACCACCATCCGCTTCGCCTCGACGAGACGATCGCAGCGCCACCACTCCGCCACCGTCACGACGCCTCCTCCGCCGTCCACGACCATCAAATCCCCCCCCCAGAGCTGGACACGTGAGTAGCAGTGTCCTTACGAGTCGTGCGTGTCTCGTGTTGAGTCCATGCTGTTCGCCGTGTCCTGGCAAACATAAGTGTGGAACTGGACACGTGAGAATCGAACCGTGCGTGTCGTGCTAGCCCAGACACGTTGATACCTGTGTCCCTAACTGTCAGGACACAAGACAGTTATTTTTTTTATTATTAATCTAGCCAAACAAAATAAAACAAACTAAACCCTAACTCTAACAAACCCAGCGGGCTGACCCCCTGGCCAGCCCGACCCGATTAAACCCCCCCCGCTGGCTTGGGTTCGAGCCCCCCCTTCTGTTTTCCTTTCTTTTTCTTTTTCCTGTTTCCTTTCTTTTCTTTTTCTCTTTTGTTTTATATATATATTTATATATATATGTATATATATATTAGTATATATATATGTATATACTGTATTTTAACAGTATTATATATATATATATATATATATATATATATATATATTTTATAGTTAGTAATTTCATATATGTATGTTTGTATATATATATATACTTTTATGCGTATATATATTATATATATATATATATATATATATATATATATATATATATATATATATACACTTTATAATTAAGAGTTTTCTTATATATATATATTTGTATATATATATATATACTTTATAAATTAAGTATTTTCCTTATACATAGATATATGTACTTTCAACATATGTATGTATATATTTATTTTGTATCTTATTAATATTATTTTGCACTTTTACCAAATTATATTTTTAGTGTATTTAAATTACTGCAACTATTTGGTGTCTAAGCCTAGCATGGGTATTTGGGCTCAAATGTGTTTTCACACATTCAAGACCTGTACAAGTCATATTGGACTTGATTCATGGCCTTGGGTCCTGTATTTGAACTTTGGTTCAAATTATATACATGGACAAAATACGCAGATAATAAATTATTGTGTGCAATGCTATTTTTGATTTTCTAAAAATACTTAAAGTACTGCTAAAATTATGGAAAAATAGTATTTAGATACTATGTTAAGTTAGCTAATTTAGTATAATTTTGTAGTATTTAATTTACTGTTTTGCCACTAGTTTGGCATATGAAACCAAAACTCATTTTCTGTATACTTAGGAAAGCTGATTTTTATAAAATATTTGTACTGGTTAATAAATTCCAGAAAAATTATAATAAATTTCTATGATTAACAAGGATCACTTTGGTACTTTACTTTAAACAAAACTAGGCTTTTTGTCTATCTCAAAAATTGTTAGAACACAATGGTCTTTTGATTTATTTATTGATTAATTACGACTTGTAGCTTCTTGTGTTATTTTGAGTTTTAGCCGTGTTGAACCCCACCCCTCACTAGTGTAAAGACCCTAGAAAGTTAGTTAAGGTAGTGTGTCACCCCACATTGGCCTCCTATGCCAAAGTCATCATTTTGGCTAGGTGCCCAGTCACAAGTCGTGTCGCACCAATTAGTGTCCTAGTGTTTTAGCTTAGTGTAAAAACTAAGTTATTTTATTTATTTCTATAGTGACGAGTTACCGGACACCCATAGTACTATTATCGTAGCTTGTTTTGTTTTGCTTTGCTAGAGGAAAGTACTTTCTACAAACTTTACATATTGTCACATAAATGAACTGTAAACCCCACCATGTTAAATGCTGATCCTTGGGGTAGCAAGTTAGATCTCTACATATTGTACTTCCAGTTACTACCATGCTTAGAACAGTTTTCATATAAATCTCACATGATTAGAATATGGGTTATGGGGAAACTGATAGTATTGTACGTGATCACGACCCCCCTACAGTAGCGTGCGAGGTCGCATTTTATATGCATACCTTGCCGCAGGCCATTACCCCGCATGTCTGTACGGATGTACACCTATGCTTGTTAACTTGTACGTATGTACATTTCATTATATGCCCTCCAGCACATTGTACATCTATTGACCGGTCACGTACTTGCTACAGTTTTAAACATTACATATACATCTGTCTCTATGACATATGTGTCCTTGCCATGATAGACTATGTGATGCCATGCTTTCCAGTTATTTCTCTCATGTTCATTTTCATGTTTCATATGCTAGTTTGTTAGATTCAGTACTTGCTCCCGTCCTGACAGGATAACGTTGTAGGTGTCCTTACTGAGGAGGAGTTACTCTGCGACACATATTATGGGGTTACTGCCGAGGACCCGGCTCTGCTTTACGAGGATGTTCCTACGGGGAACCTCGCCTAGTTGTCTTTTGTTTACTTAGACTTTTGGGAGTAGACATGTATTAGACTATATCTTTTGTAACTGGACATGTATCCAGTTTTACTTTGCAGTTCACTTGTACTTGGACATTTTACTATATACGACGACTTTTGTGTTTGGAGCATTTTATGACTTTATTTCACTTATAGAACTGTTAGCACATTTAGTCTTATCCTGTTGTCTTTAGAACAGCTTACTACGTTTTATCTCAACGTAGGCTGGGCATGACTCGGCCTGGCCCAACAATTTGGGTAGCGGGTCGTGACATGTTTTTTGTGGTGGCCCATGCAGGTCCTGATTAAACTGTTTGGTTACGTTATTGTACCAAGCATGCCTGCAATTAGAAACTTAAGGTAATTAGACAACATTAGGAAAGACGCTTAGAACACTTAGAGGAATGCTAGGATTGCAACATAGGAAATACATCACATGTTTGCTATTATAATTAGATTTCCTTGCATATGATTATTTACTTTAAATAAGTCCTTATAAGTCTTTTTATGTGTAATTTAGATGGTGCTTACTCGTTCATCCCAGTATGTTACCCCCGAGAATGGGGCCCTCCATATCCAGTCAGCTGACCAGTTGACTGATACATCTCCACCTACCACATTCTCCTACTCCACAGATCCACAGACCCAGATACCACACCCACCTTCCACATCACAGACCCAGCAGGACCCGATACTTCCACCATCCCCTATCACTATACCCACCCAGGCTTCCGTCACACTCGACGGGAACCAGCTGCTCACACTGATTCAGGGGTTCCTAACAACCCATCAAGAGCAGACTACCCTACTCCGCCAGAGCATGGAGCGTTCTGAGGGACGTCCCGTGGTCCCACCACATGTAGAGCCACGGCAGAGAGCGGGGACGATTAAGGACTTCATGGGTCTGAATCCCAAGGAGTTCTTAGGGACAGAGGGCATAGTAGTAGCTGATGACTGGCTAGATTCAGTAGAGAGGAAGCTCCTCGGAGTCAGGATGCCGGATGACCTTCAGGTCGAGGCAGCAGGATTTCTGCTGATAGACTTAGCAGGAGTCTGGTTCCGAAATGAGCCGTTGTTTGCGAGAGGTAGAGCCACTTGGGACAAGTTCAAGACCCAGTTCAAGAAGAAATTCTTCTCGACCACTGCTAGAGTAGCCATGGGGCTACGATTCCAGAACATCCAGCAGGGGAACCGTTCTGTTGATGAGTATGCGGCAGAGTTTAGTCGCCTGAGCCGTTTCGCTCCTAGTCTGGTTGCAGATCCAGAGGAGATGACCCGTAGGTTTTGCCATGGTCTAGTTTCAGACATTGGCATCCTTATAGTGGCGAACGGTACGACTGACTACTACCAGAGCCTAGAGTTAGCCCGAAGCATCGAGGAGCGTCTTCTGTCATGCAAGAGGCCGGCTTTTGTACATCATGAGGGACCGTCCAAGCGTCAGGCTTTCCAGCAGAAAGCACCGACGCCACCACAGCAGACTTACCGTTCCCCTACACCACATCATCAGACCCCGCCAGTTAGAGCCCCGGGACCCCGACAGCAGCAGAGGGGAGCTATATGTTCTTTCTGCGGAAGACCCGGGCATGAAAGCTCCATTTGCAGGAAGAGGTTGAAGTAGTGTTTGGCTTGTGGGTCTGCCACCCATCAGATTCGGGACTGCCCAGTAGCGAAACCTAGAGGACCGCTTTCGACTCAGCAGCAGAGGTTTGGGCAGCATCTGCAGCAGCAGAAGGGACCTCAGAGGTGGGTCTATAGCCTAGCCCTTGAGCCGGAGCCAGAGCAGGTTTCAGAGCCCGATTACTTAGCTGACGTCATCATAGGTCATATTTATTTGCATACTTTTCTAGCTCTATGCTTGTTTGATTCTGGTGCATCTCATAGCTTTCTGTCATTAGAGTTTATGCATGAACATCACTTAGTATCTACACCTGCTGCGAAGATTAGTAGAGTAATGACGGAAGGAGGACCAGTGCCTATTAGAGCTAGCTATAGATGCTCTATTATGATAGCCGGGAGAGAGTTCGAGGGGCGATTCTTTGTGATGCCACTCCCCGGTTATGATATCATATTGGGGATGGACTGGCTTAGCTATGCCCATGCATCTATAGATTGCCATGAGGGTAGTATTTTGTTCAGTCCCCCAGGCACAGCACCATTCAGTGTCAGGAGGACAGGGCCGGAGATCAGCCTAGAGCCGAACTGTTGTGCGACAGTCGGGGACGCAGCACTGCCACACCCTATCATTAGGGAGTTTATGGATGTATTCCCAGAGGATCTTCCAGGGCTTCCACCTGACAGAGATGTGGAGTTCACCATAGATTTAGTGCCGGGTTCATCACCAGTATCCCGGGCTTACTATAGAGTGAATTCCAAGGAGGCCATAGAGATGAAAGAGCAGATTGATGACCTGTTGAAAAAGGGTTTCATTCGATCCAGTGCTTCTCCATAGGGAGCACCGGTGCTCTTTGTGCCTAAGAAGGATGGTACAGTCCGGTTATGTATTGACTACCGGGCCTTGAATGCCATCACTATCAAGAACAAATATCCTCTGCCCAGGATAGATGATTTGTTCGACCAGTTGAGCGGGGCGAAGGTATTTTCCAGGATAGATTTGAGATCCGAGTACCACCAGGTGAAGGTTAGGCCAGCAGACATCCAGAAGACGGCGTTCAACACGAAGTACGGGCAGTACGAGTTTCTGGTGATGCCATTTGGTCTCACAAATGTGCCAGCTGTCTTTATGAATTTGATGAATAAGACATTTCACCAGTATCTGGATAAGTTCGTCGTAGTGTTTATCGACGACATCCTGATATACTCGAAGATGCCAGAGGTGCATGCAGAGCACTTGCGGATAGTTTTGGGAATTCTGAGGCAGGAGAGATTGTTTGCCAAATTGCCGAAGTTCGAGTTCTTTTTAGACCGAATGGAGTTTCTCGGCCATGTAGTCACTGGAGATGGAATCTCGGTGGATCCCAGGAAGATTGCTGCAGTTGAGACGTGGAAGGCTCCGACGTCAGTTTCAGAGATCAGAAGCTTTCTGGGTTTAGCAGGCTATTATAGAAAATTCGTCCAGGACTTTGCTAGGATAGCTGAACCCATGACGAAGCTGACGTGGAAGGATACAGAGTACATTTGGTCAGAGGACTGCCAGACAGCATTTGAGGAGCTGAAGAGGAGGCTGACGACCGCTCCAGTTCTGACTTTACCTTCAGGATCTGGAGGTTTCACCATATAGTGATGCTTCTAGGAAGGGGCTAGGATGTGTCCTACAGCAGCATGGGAAAGTAATTGCTTATGTATCTAGGCAATTGCGGACTCATGAGAGGAATTATCCTACCCATGACCTAGAGTTAGCTGCGGTGATCTTTGTACTCAAGTTATGGAAATATTACTTATACGGAGAGCCTGTGGAGATCTTTACTGACCACAAAAGCTTGAAGTATGTGTTCACGCAGAAAGAGCTGAACATGAGGCAAAGACGATGGTTGGAGTTGATGAAAGACTTCGACATCGATTTACAGTATCACCCCGGAAAGGCAAATGTGGTTGCGGATGCGCTGAGCAGGCATCCGATGGCATGGTACCTGATGATTGATCGGTATTTGTGGGAGGATCTGGAGAAGCTCGGTATCGAGCTAGTTCGGCCAGGATCAGTGATACAGATGATGGTACTTGACATTCAGTCAGGTTTGATGGAGCAGATCCGGAAGGCACAGTCTACAGATGAGAGACTTCGCAGACTTCGACCCCAGGCTTTAGCGGGATTGCTGGATGACTTCACTATAGCAGAGGATGGATCCTTGAAGCATGGCAGCCGATTGTGCGTGCCGAAGGGAGAGCTGGTAGAGGCAGTCTTGCAGGAGGCGCACCGATCGGGATATTCTATTCACCCTGGTGCTAACAAGATGTACCGTGACTTGCGGGAACATCTTTGGTGGCACGGGATGAAGAGGGATGTATCGCATTTTATCTCGAGATGCCTAGTTTGCCAGCAGGTCAAGGCGGAGCGCCAGAGGCCAGCTGGTTTGTTGCAGCCGTTACCCATTCCCGAGTGGAAGTGGGAACATATTACGATGGACTTCGTTTCAGGGCTTCCTCATTCCCAAGGAGGAAAGGATGCCATTTGGGTCATCGTAGACAGGCTGACGAAGTGTGCGCACTACATACCCTTCAAGGTGGGGCTTTCCACCGAGAAGTTGGCAGAGCTATACATGCAGCAGATAGTTCGCCTACACGGAGTGCCAGTGAGCATCGTGTCAGACAGAGACAGCAGATTCACATCCTACTACTGGAGGAGCTTGCAGGAGGAGTTGGGCAGTAGGCTCAAGTTCAGTACGGCGTACCACCCGCAGACAGATGGGCAGTCCGAGAGGACGATACAGACACTGGAGGATATGCTGAGGACCTGCGTGTTGGACTTCGGAGGATCATGGGAGAGCCATCTGCACTTGGTAGAGTTTTTATACAACAACAGCTACCAGGCCAGTATTGGTATGTCTCCTTTCGAGGCGCTATATGGACGACGATACCGCACACCGCTCTTTTGGGATAATGTCGGAGACAGAGTTATGCTTGGGCCAGAGATGATCACGGATGCAGCAGAGAAAGTCGGGATGATCAGAGACAGGCTCAGAGTAGCTCAGGATAGGCAGAAACACTGGGCTGATGATAGTCGCAGACCGATGGAGTTCGCAGACGGTGATATGGTGCTAGTAAAGATATCACCTACTAGAGGGACGATCCGATTCGGACGAGGAGGGAAGCTGAGCCCCAGATACATCGGGCCGTTCGCGATACTTGGCAGGATCGGAGAGGTAGCTTACAGGGTTGCACTTCCACCCAACCTAGCAGGAGTTCACGACGTCTTTCACGTATCTCAGCTGAGGAGATATGTTCCAGACCCCAGTCATGTGCTAGATCATTCAGAGTTGGAGGTCGGACCGAGCCTTACAGTTTCTGAGTAGCCAGTGGAGATTTTAGACAAGAGAGAAAAGAGGCTGAGGAACAAGGCTATACCCCTAGTGCGAGTAGCTTGGAGTCGTCACTCCCCAGGTGAATCTACTTGGGAGAGGGAGTCGGACATGAGGGAGAGATACCCTTACTTGTTCGATCCAACCACTGTGAAGGAACCACCCGTTCCCGCTTGATACCTTAGAGGTTGGTTTCGATCGCAGCCTTAGTCATTTTGTTGTATTGCTTGCTATGTTAGAATATTGTCGGGTCTTCAATCCTTGTGAATTTCGAGGACGAAATTTTTCAAGGAGGGAAGACTTGTAAGCCCCTGTTTTTCAAATTTTATTTTAATTAGTGTTAATTAAATTTTTTTATGTCATTTATAGCCTTAAATAATTATTAGGAATTTTTAGGAATTTTTCTAGAATTTTTAAATGATTTTAAATGAGTTTTTAAGTAGAAAAATATTGATTTGTAATTTTCTAAAATATTTTAATATCATTTTGCAAATTTTTGAAATATTTTTATATCAGTTTGTAATTAAAGAATTGTTTTTAATTAAGAATTGCAAATATTGTTTTACAATTGCTCACTAATAATGCATTTGTGTAAATCCTAATTCTATGGAGACCTAACTGCTAAACTACCTAACCCCCCCGACCAGACACTCTCTCTCCTCATCCACTCTCGTTGACCCGACCGACGACTGCCTACCGCCACGCCGCCCTGACCCCGTCATTTCCGGCTGCCCAACCGCCCAAAAATCCTATAAAACTTTCCCCCTCTCTCCCCTGACCTAAACCCTAACCCAAATTTCTCACCACGACCACCACAGCCCCCCTTTCTTCCTCGACGAAACTCGACCCTAACCCTAACTCCGGCGACCCCCAGCGCCACCTCCACAACCGTCGTCGTCACCAGCCATCACCACCATCCGCTTTGCCTCGACGAGACGACCGCAGCGCTACCACTCCGCCACCGTCACGACGCCTCCTCCGCCATCCACTACCATCAAATCCCCCCCCAGAGCTGGACACGTGAGTAGCAGTGTCCTTACGAGTCGTGCGTGTCTCGTGTTGAGTCCATGCTGTTCGCCGTGTCCTGGCGAACATAAGCGTGGAACTGGACACGTGAGAATCGAACCGTGCGTGTCGTGCTAGCCCAGACACGTTGATACCTGTGTCCCTAACTGTCAGGACACAGGACAGTTATTTTTTTATATTATTAATCTAGCCTAAACGAAATAAAACAAACTAAACCCTAACTCTAACAAACCCAGCGGGCTGATCCCCTGGCCAGCCCGACCCGATTAAAACCCCCCTCCCCCCGCTGGCTTGGGTTCGAGCCCCCCCTTCTGTTTTCCTTTCTTTTTCTTTTTCCTGTTTCCTTTCTTTTCTTTTTCTCTTTTGTTTTATATATATATTTATATATATATGTATATATATTAGTATATATATATGTATATACTGTATTTTAACAGTATTATATATATATGTATATATATTTTATAGTTAGTAATTTCATATATGTATGTTTGTATATATATGTATACTTTTATGTGTATATATATTATATATATATACACTTTATAATTAAGAGTTTTCTTATATATATATATATATATATATATATATATATATATATATATATATATATATATATATATATATATATATATATATATATTTGTATATATATATATATATATAAAAAAAATAAAAAAAAATAAATTTGTATATATATATATATACTTTATAAATTAAGTATTTTCCTTATACATAGATATATGTACTTTCAACATATGTATGTATATATTTATTTTGTATCTTATTAATATTATTTTTGCACTTTTACCAAATTATATTTTTAGTGTATTTAAATTACTGCAACCATTTGGTGTCCAAGCGTAGCATGGATATTTGGGCTCAAATGTATTTTCACACATTCAAGACCTGTACAAGTCATATTGGACTTGATTCAAGGCCTTGGGTCCTGTATTTGAACTTTGGTTCAAATTATATACATGGACAAAATACGCAGATAATAAATTATTGTGTGCAATGCTGTTTTTGATTTTCTAAAAATACTTAAAGTACTGCTAAAGTTATGGAAAAATAGTATTTAGATACTATGTTAAGTTAGCTAAGTTAGTATAATTTTGTAGTATTTAATTTACTGTTTTGCCACTAGTTTGGCATATGAAACCAAAACTCATTTTCTGTATACTTAGGAAAGCTGATTTTTATAAAATATTTGTACTGGTTAATAAATTCCAAAAAAATTATAATAAATTTCTATGATTAATAAGGATCACTTTGGTACTTTACTTTAAACAAAACTAGACTTTTTGTCTATGTCAAAAATTGTTAGAACACAATGGTCTTTTGATTTATTTATTGATTAATTACGACTTGTAGCTTTTTGTGTTATTTTAAGTTTTAGCCGTGTTGAACCCCACCCCTCACTAGTGTAAAGACCCTAGAAAGTTAGTTAAGGTAGTGTGTCACCCCACATTGGCCTCCTATGTCAAAGTCATCATTTTGGCTAGGTGCCCAGTCACAAGTCGTGTGGCACCAATTAGTGTCCTAGTGTTTTAGCTTAGTGTAAAAACTAAGTTATTTTATTTATTTCTACAGTGACGAGTTACCGGACACCCATAGAACTGTTATCGCAGCTTGTTTTGTTTTGCTTTGCTAGAGGCAAGTACTTTCTACAAACTTTACATATTGTCACATAAATGAAATGTAAACCCCACCATGTTAAATACTGATCCTTGGGGTAGCAAGTTAGATCTCTACATATTGTACTTCCAGTTACTACCATGCTTATAACAGTTTTTATATATATCTTACATGATTAGAATATGGGTTATGGGAAAACTGATAGTATTGTACGTGATCACGACCCCCCTACAGTAGCGAGCGAGGTCATATTTTATATGCATACCTTGCCGCAGGCCATTACCCCGCATGTCTGTACGGATGTACACCTATGCTTGTTAACTTGTACGTATGTACATTTCATTATGTGTCCTCCAGCACATTGTACATCTATTGACCGATCACGTACTTGCTACAGTTTTAAACATTACATATACATCTGTCTCTATGACATATGTATCCTTGCCATGATAGACTATGTGATGCCATGCTTTCCAGTTATTCCTCTCATGTTCATTTTCATGTTTCATATGCTAGTTTGTTAGATTCAGTACTTGCTCCCGTCCTGACAGGATAACGTTGTAGGTGTCCTTACTGAGGAGGAGTTACTCTGCGACACATATTATGGGGTTACTGCCGAGGATCCGGCTCTGCTTTACGAGGATGTTCCTGCGGGGAACCTCGCCTAGTTGTCTTTTGTTTACTTAGACTTTTGGGAGTAGACATGTATTAGACTATATCTTTTGTAACTGGACATGTATCCAGTTTTACTTTGCAGTTCACTTGTACTTGGATATTTTACTATATACGACGACTTTTGTGTTTGGAGCATTTTATGACTTTATTTCACTTATAGAACTGTTAGCACATTTAGTCTTATCCTGTTGTCTTTAGAACATCTTACTACGTTTTATCTCAACGTAGGCTGGGCATGACTCGACCTGGCCCAACAATTTGGGTAGCGGATCGTGACACTTACTCAAGAGTACGAGACGTTCAAGATGAAGTCAAATGAATCCGTCACTCAGTTGTTTACGAGATTCCTGGATATTGTAAATTCTTTGTCTTCATTAGGCAAGTAATACAGTAACCATGAGAAGATTCATAAATTTCTACGAGCTCTCACAAAGAACTGGATTCCAAAGTCTACAACAATCATTAAAGAAAATGACCTCTCAACAATGTCTCTGGAAACACTTATGGGTAAGCTACTCACTCATGAGTTGGAACTTCCAGACTTTGAAGATGCTACACCAAAGGAGAAGTCAGAGAAGTCGATCGCTTTGAAGGCTCAACATAGAAGAACCGTCGAAGTTGATTCTGACGACAGTGACTCTGAATTAGAAGATCAAGCTCTTATGGAAAGAAAATTCAAGAAGTTCATAAGATTCAATAGAAGAACAAAGGACATCAACAACAACAACAACGAAAAAGATCCTATTTGCTACGGATGTAAGAAGAAAGGACATATGAAGAAAGATTGTCCAACAACATCATCATCAACAAAAAAAAGCAGCAAATATGACAAAGGCTACTTGAAGAGATCTACATCAAGGAAGTACGCCAATACAAGCATATGGCATGAGAGCGAAGCCAGCGACTCAGAAGACGAACTATCGGATGACGCTGTAAGTGTATGCTTGATGGCTTGCGATCAGGTAACCACTAATCCTCTGTTTGATCCTTATGATGATGTCACCTTTGAGCAACTAGGAGAAGCTTTCAGTGACCTGTTAAATGACTACAGGAAATTGCGTAGTAAATATTATAAGCCTACTTTCCAGAATAAATTTTTATATAATTTTTTTCAAACATTTTCTACAAACTAAATTGCATGATAATTCTTTATACCATTTAAACATGGTATTAGTTTTTACGTTATAATAATATATTGGGCTTCTCAGTCCAGTCCATCACTTTAGTTTTAATTGTTCGGTTAAGATTTATTAGAAGTAGAGAGGGGAGCATGTGCTTAACACAACTCATTTCCTATTCCTCCTTGAACCTAACTGATTGTAACAAACTTTTGAAAGTCCAACGAATTTCTTCTCCACCAGAATTGAGCGTTGGTCAAATTTGGCTCCAAAACTTTGCCTGAGTCTCAAGCCGATCGACCTATATAATCCTTCCTTCTAGGTCAGTATTGCTAAGAAAAATCTAAGGAACCAGCCTCTCTTTCTCATTCTTCTTTCCAATTCTATTCTCTCAAATTACTCTTGGACTCTGCTCTCAACCGGCCATGGCAGAGAAGTACACCCCGACGAGGAGGAGCAACACCTAGGCGTTCAAATTCAGGCTCAGCGTGGTCTTCATTCGAAGTTTTGATCCATTTTTGCACTGACAGATCAATCAGTTGAAGGAGGTGAGGAATCGAGCACAATTTCATTCGGATTAGATAATTTGTTAATTTTGGGGAGTTATTGATTCAATCTCTTTCTTGGTTGAGTTGTTGTCTGCTCTCATTGGTGAGGAGGTTAATAAACTCAAATTATTTGCTCGTTTTCCCCATCCAATTGAACTCTGGTAAGTGTGAACATCCTGTCTCAATTCACTCTGAATTTGATACTGAGTTAATCAAGTTTTTAATCGATTCATTTCTTGTATCGGTCAGATCTGAGGTTGTAGATCGCTGACCAACTTGCTTTGTATCAATTGAAGCTTAGTTCGGATACCAGGTGAGTGTCCTCAGCGTGGATTTTAAATGTTCTGAGAGGAGTGTGTCTGTTGTGATGTATTTCTCTGTTTCTTTTGTTGTTGGTTCAGGTTTTAGTTTGGTTTGGACACACGAGGACCGTGTCCAAACACTGAGAGTTGTGTCGTTGAGACATCAACCCAAGTCTACCCTCAGGTAATTTTCTAATCTTTCTAATTAACTTTATAGGCATGCTTATGATAGGATGGGGTGTGTAATGCCAATTTTTGAATATCCGAGAGTATCATAGGAGATCTATATATGCTCTGTTAATACAAGATACAATGAATTAGGATGCATATGATGGACTGAGTAAATTGTTTTAAATGAAAATTATGTTAGTTTGATCATAACAAAGCTGAGAAGGAAAGTAAGACTGGGATTACATGTTAGATAATTCGAGAATACTTTACTTTATGTCAAGTCCCTATCTTACAATTTTATGAATAGTTACTGCCTTTTTAAGACTTGAATTGAATCTTCATATGTGAGGTTATTAAATTGGTATGGCTGTGAGTACCTTTAGTTTCAGGAGCTGAGATTGAGTTATCAGTTAAGCCCTTTGGGTCAGTTGCAATTTATGGAGTTGGGTTCAGATCTTCAGGTTTGATTTTGGTTATTGGTTTATAGTTAATCAAAGCTGCAGTGTTAGAACTTTTCCTTGATGATTCAATAATTACAGTAAAGTGATTATTAGTTAGGATATTTTCCATTGCCAACATTCAGATATTTATAACTTGGGTAGCTTTGGGTGTTCTGGTTCAAGAACCATGACAGTAATAGTACCTGCAAGACAGGTGAACCATGTTCAGGACTGAGTAACCTGAGAAGTTCTATCTGGATTTCTTGATTATGATTGATAAGTCCTATTATGGTGTATATTACTGAGGCTGTATTGACTAAACCATGTTAAATGTTGGACATGGAGAACTGGATTGTGGGTATCAGTCTTAGGACTGAGATTGATATCAGTCTTAACAGGACTAATTTGTCTCACTGAGATTAATATCAATCCTGATAAGATTAATTTATCTCAGTAACCTGAGAGTTGTGGTTGGGACTGGTTATATCAGTCCTTCTTAAGGTTGATTTATGCCTATTCAGGGACTGACAGTTAAGGATTTACATCCAGTTGGGTATTTCAGGACTGGTTTGTTCAGTAACCAAGCGATTTGGCCATTTGAGTTCATATGAGATTGCAACACATAGGTTCAGCCAAATCTCTAGTTAGACTGAATGCATAGGCTCAAGAAAACATGTTTTAACTATGAATGATAATTGAATGTCATAGAGGGGATTAAGGGGGAGTTTAGGTTTTAAGTATTTGATTATAGGTTGTTGACAATAGATATTACTGTGGGTTTGAGTCTCCTATTGTATGCTCAGTGACTGCAGGGAACAGAGCTATCTTACATCATGTGGAGAATTGGAAACTGATTTGTGTTAAAGCAAGTTTTAAACCACTTACCTTGAGTAGATACCTACAATATTTCGACTGGTAGTTTCTTTATTTTGGAACTTATTTGAAGGAGGTTTGGTTAGCTATTGCTAAGGTTTATGCTCTACTGAACCTGGGTGCTATTAGAAAAGGTAGTCTAGATAGTAATCTACAGGAATGATATGTGTAAATCCGGTTAGGGGACTGAGATGTATCAGCAGTATATTAGACTGATATAGGACTGGTATTGGACTGATATAGGACTGGTATTGGACTGATATAGGACTGGTATTTGGACTGATATAGGACTGGTATTTGGACTGGTATTGGACTGATATAGGACTGGTATTTGGACTGATATAGGACTGGTATTTGGACTGATATAGGACTAGGTATCTGTTAGACTCTTCTTATTACTGTAAATCCTTTTAAGCCTAAGACTAGGAATTAGAGACTAAGATTTTCTCATGTTTAAACCTTGAATAATGAATAGAATATTAAATATGTTTCTTGTAATCAAAATAGATTTTAGGAAATAAGGTTCCACTAGGAGAGCTTTGTATTCAATTTCAAAACATTTATTTTGAATAAGCTAGTTTAGGATAGAGTGCTTATTAATTATATTATAAATTATTTAGTAGGAGGATATCCAGCAGTACATCCCATACTTGATCACCCTGAGCAAGGCAAGTATACTCCTCGGACTTGTTCATTTTCTCATGTCTTGTATATATTCATTCTTGTACCACCTTGTTGACACGATATATCTACTTCATCGTATCTAACAACGAAGGCTGGACGTGTCCGATTATTCGAGAGCGGGTCATGACAAATATGAAACCTCTAAGAAGGTACTTAATGAGTACAAAGATGAGATAGGAAGACTTACCGACCAACTAGCTGATGTTAGAAATAATGATTCTTCTATTGAGACTGGTGAGCTTTCCTCTATTAAGCTGTTGTTACACGAGACTATCAAGTTATCCGAAGAAAAAGACCAAACTATCATCCAGCTAAAGGAAGACCTATCTAAGAAGAGAAAGAATCTCCAGTGTGCATAAGTCAGAATGGAAACACTTACATCTGATTATATTAGATTATATGACACATCCAAAAAGTTGGAAAATATTTAAAAAAACGGCCAGAAGTTGCTGCTTCCTATTCTAACACGTGTCAATTACCGAATCATCGAAATACACCCAAACCAAACACTGTCAAACCAAACCATACCAAACCTATGCGCAAGAAGACTAATATGCATACATTTTTCTATACTAGAAAACCAAAACCTACCAATCATGCACCCCACACAACTTTGAACACTCAACATGCAAAATATTATTATTGTGGCCTCATTGGTCATATATCCTCTGCATGTAGAATCAGAAAGTTAGTAGATCTAAATGTTTATGCATGGATACCAAAAACTATGTCTGGACCCTACAAGAAATGGGTACCAAGAGTTTCATCTGCAAACTATTTTATAGGTGGAACGCCCTTCACATGCTAGAAGCAAATGGATCCTCGACAGCAGTTGCTCACGACACATGACCGGTGATGCATCATTATTCGCAACACTGTCGAAGAAGAATAAAAAAGGATACGTCTCCTTCGGTAATAATTTAAGAGGGTACATAATCGGTATCGGTGACATTGGTAAGGCTCCCTATCCTATGTTTAAAGATGTCTGTCTAGTTGCCGAGTTTAAACATAATCTGCTCAGCATAAACCATTTAGCTGATCACGGTTATGGCATTAACTTCGTCAAAGACAAATATACTATAGTTGATAGCTCAACTGGTAGTACCATCTTTGAAGGTATCAGGAAAGACAACATATATATTTTCTATCTGTTAGAAGATGCTAACAAAGCAGGTAGATGCTTGATGGCCAAGAGCATTGAGAGTCAACTGGCATATGAGACTCGGTTATGCAAACATGGACACAATTTTAAAACTATCCACAAAAAAGTTGGTATGCGGCTTACCGGACATATCTTTCAAGAAGGATACGGTATGTAGCGAATGTGAAAAAGACAAAGCTACCTGATCCTTCTTTAAATCCAAGAACGGTGTAAGTACCACTAGACCTCTACAATTGTTGAATATGGACTTATATGGACCTAGTAGAATTGCTAGTCTAGGTGGTAAGTTATATGCATTTGTCATTATAGATGATTTCTCTAGATACACGTGGGTATATTTTCTTGCACGCAAGAATGATGCTTTGTCAGAATTCGTTACCTTTTGCAAGAAAGTAAAGAATGAAAAAGGTTTCATGATTACTCGCACTCGTACTGATCATGGTGACAAATTTGAGAATGCAGAGTTCAAGCAATTCTGTGACACACACGGTTATTTGCATGAGTCTTTCTGCCCTAGGACTCCACAAAAAAATGGAGTTGTAGAACGTAAGAACATGACTCTATCTGAAATGGCTAGAGTAATGTTGAACCAGTTTAGTCTACCTAGATACTTTTGGGCTGAAGCTATCAATACAACATGCTATATTCTCAATACGGTTCTAATTCGACCTATATCGAAGAAGACTCCCTATGAGTTATGGTTTGATAGAACACCCACTGTTTCATATTTCAAGATATTTGGTTGTAAATGATTTATTCTTAATACTTAAGACAACCTGAGTAAATTTGATGAAAAGGCCGATGAAGGTATCTTTTTAGGTTATGCGGCAAAGAGCAAAGGGTACAGAGTCTTCAACAAGAGAACCATGATCATCGAAGAATCAATTAATGTAAAGCTTGATGAACTAAATCAACGTTCAATCGATGATGATAATGAAGACGTGAGTACACCAAGTACAGCTACTGTGAAAGCTTCCCACAAATATGCAGAACTGTCACACCAAGCACCAGTTGAGTCTTCAAGCAAAGAAGCCGGAACCAGCAATCCTGAGGATATGCCAAAAGAGATGAGATTCATGGAAGATCATCCGAAGGACTTGGTAATTGGTGAGATTACCAAGGGTGTAAGTACTCGTTCCTCTAATAAAGATATAACTTCTTGTGTTTCTTTTATTTCACAGCTTGAACCCAAAAACATTGAAGAAGCATGTAGTGATAATTTTTGGTTAGATGCTTTGCAAGAGGAATTAAACCAATTAGAACGGAATCAAGTTTGGGAACTTGTTCCCAAGCCCATTGATCATCCGGTCATTAGCATCCGTTGGGTATTCTGAAACGAGAATGGTTTAGTGACTCATAATAAGGCTCGACTCGTAGCTCAAGGATACAATCAAGAAGAAGGTATCGACTACGATGAGACCTATGCCCCAGTTGCGAGATTATAATCCATTCACATGTTATGTGCATTTATATGTTTTCATAATTTCAAGTTATTTCAAATGGATGTTAAAAGCGCATCTTTGAATGGTTTTATAAAAAAAAGAAGTTTATGTAGCTCAACCTCCAGGTTTTACTGATTTCAAAAATCCTGATTATGTTTTCAAGTTGAAAAAAGTCTTATATGGTTTGAAACAAGCCCCTCGTGCTTGGTACGATCGTCTAAGCTTTTTTCTACTTGACAACGATTTTTCAAAAGGAAAGGTTGACACTATACTATTCATAAAATTTTTGAATAATAATCTTCTTTTGATTCAAATCTATGTAGATGATATTATTTTTGGATCCACTGATGAATCTCTTTGTCAAGAATTTTCAAAGTGTATGCAGAATAAGTTTGAGATGAGCATGATGGGAGAGCTGAAATTCTTTCTCGGACTGCAAATCAAACAAACCAACAATGGAATATTCATAAATCAAGCAAAGTACACAAAAGATTTATTAAAGAAGTTCGACCTGGAAGCAGTCAAAACACTTAGCACTCCAATGGCGACTTCAACCAAGCTTGATAATGATGAACAAGGCAAACCCGTCGACATACGTAAGTATCGAGGTATGATCGGTAGCTTACTATACTTAACTGCTAGTCGACCAGACATTATGTTTAGTGTTTGATTGTGTTCACGTTTTCAAGCCAATCCTAATGAATCTCATCTGTGCACGGTTAAGCGTATCTTCAGATACCTTAAAGGCACTTCTTCTGTCGGCTTATGGTATCCTAAAACCACGTCATTTGACCTAACCGATTATTTTGATACTGATTTTATCGGATGCAAAGTAGATAGAAAAAGTACCAATGACACATGTTATTTCCAAGGAAAAGTCCTAGTCTCTTAGTTTAGCAAGAAGCAAAATTCTGTCGCATAATTAACAACTGAGGCTGAGTATATTACCGCAAGATGTTGTTATGCACAAATTTTGTGGATAAAGCAAACTTTAGAAGACTTTGGATTGCATTTCACACACATACCCATTTTCTGTGATAATATTAGTTCTATTAATTTGACTAAGAATCCAGTATGTCATTCTCGTACTAAGCATATCGAGATTCGACATTATTTTTTAGAGATTATCAACAAAATGGAGATATAGACCTTGTACACATAGACACACAGAATCAATTGGCTGACATATTCACAAAACCTCTAGCAGAAGATCGTTTCAATTATTTACGTCGAGAATTAGGAATTATAGATGTCAATAATATTAATTAATTTTTTTTCATTAATTAGTTTATTCAATACTCAATAACTATTTTCGAAACAAGCCTACAAAGAGTCTGTCTGTCACCACGACTACGGTCGAAGCGAAGCGGTACTTAATTGTTCCCCGGTGAACTTCCGTTAGCTGGGACAGTACTCCTACAGCTAATCTGAAGCAGATGCTGAGTAAAGAAAATTAATTTATAAAATAATATTAATTATATTATTTGAAATTTAAAATTACTAAACTTTGAATTAAATATTTTTAATGAGTTGATGAAAAGGATATGGCCCACAATTTTTTTAAAAAAATAGGAGAACTCTAGGCGAATTCGGCCCGAGTTCGGTCCGAATTCGGCCAAAGTTCTGTTGGTGCTGTAAGTTTTTAAGCCAAAACCTGAGGCCTTCTCCTCTTCATCTCTTCCAAACTATTTCATCACAGCAGCAGCAGTAGCCGAAGAACCCCCAAACCCTAGCTTTTCTCTACTCCCTTTCTTCCAATCTACGTGGAGAGATCCATCCAAAATTTAGATTCGTGTGGAGAATCGCGTCCTCTACAACATACTTGATTCTCGGAAGGTATAACTCCTTCAATCTACCACATTCAAATTCTTAGGGTTACCTAGTTTTGGAAAAGAATGCCCAAGGGATTCAATCATTTCAAGAGGAAGAAGACTAATGCCAGTAAAGAGGTTTCGTCTTCTGATCCGAACATGGATTTCCTCTTTTTCTCGGTACAATCGAGTGACAGCGTGTCGGATGAGTTTTACTTCAAAACTCATGACCAATCACTGCTTTGGTAAGTCGACTTTGCTATGCGTACAATATGTACAGGCGCTCCGATTAAATGGACTGTATTTTCAGATCACCATCCTTTGTTTGAGGCATTAGGGTTACACCGTCTCATTATCCAATAATTCCTTATAGCTACTAATGCCCTTAGACTATTCTATTGTAACTTTGTGTTAGACACTTTTACCGTAAGAACTCGTGTTGGCGGGATCGATATTGAGTTCGATGATGTATTGCTAGCAAAAATCCTTGGTATTCTAAACGAAGGTGCCCCGCTCGATGACATCACCAACTTTAACTTTCTCGAGGGCACGACTCTTGTTAGTTTCAAGAATGAGGTTTGTGCGCCAGCACGTACTCGTCCTAGAAAGTTCAAGGCCAATAACTTGAACTTGTTTAACTATGAGTTACATCGCATCATCTATTCTACTATTTATCCCAAATCTACTTCAAAAGATGATGTCACTGCACTAGAACTCTCTGCCCTCTATCACATTATTAAGGGGATTCCTTTTTCTGTCCCTAATACTATCATCTAGATGATGGATGGATGTCGTAAAAGAGAACGCAATCTCTCTTATGTGATGCTTATCCTCTCATCTTTCAGTATTTTGATATCGACTTATCCACTTGCACTCTGGACCCTGAGCACAAGTTTCTCAAGCTTTTTCGTCGTAGCATTGCTACTGCTCCTCCACCATCTGTACCTACTCCTACTACACCTGTTCCTCCTCAGACCTACCCTATGACTTTTGAGGGTATTCGTCAGCGGTATGCAGACTTTCTTTGTTGACACTTCTAGGGAATGTGAGTTCCGTGACGTGACTCGATTCCAGACTATTGCCAACTCGTTTGTCGATCTCCGATTTGCTCAGACGGGTCATTCTGCTAGCTCTCTTCCTAGAGACCCTTCTGTATCTGGTTACTGTATTAATGATGAGGCGGTCCACCCTTTCTTCCAGCCAAGGAATGCTTACGATTGGTATCGTACTTCTGGTGCTACTCCACATACCTCTGGAGCTAGCACATTTGGAGCTGGTCCATCCGAACATGGTAGACATGCTGGCACTGCAGATGATGATGATGACGATGAGGATGATATATGATTTGTCGTACTATTGAGACTGATGTTATTGTCTTTGTTTACTTGAAAATGCTCCGATTTTCCAATCTAGTATCAGTACTCTTATTTGGTTACGATTTCTATTGTGACTTTTTTGGCTGATGGACACGTTATATGTTTTCTTCAGCATATTTTATTCAGTTTAGCATTTCTCATAGCATTATCTTTTATTATGCTTCTATTTAAACAGGCTGTGAAATTTTGTTGCTTATCACATTTTCTTTACTGTTTGTGACATTTATACCATGCTTGTGATAATTTTTTTATATATCTACATTTTGTGTTTTTTCACTGATTGTTTCTTATGCATATATTGTGGAGGAGCTTTCTCTTTTGCAATTATTTTGCTAAGTGACAACGGGAGAGAAATAACATCTAACATCTTCGATCTGTTAGTATATAGGTTATGAACAATCTACAGGAATATTTTTTTTGTACATTATATCGGTACAATTTGTTTTGATAAATACCAAAGATGTTATATCGGTCAAGGTTTGTCAATTATCAAAATGGAGAAGATTATTGGCCCATTGGTCATGGTCAAACCTGATTTTAATAATTAATCAAACTCTGTCTCGATATATGGAACAACTCAGATGTTTACTCAGATGTTTTGGACACTTGGACACTGATCAAGATTGGATATCTACTCAGTTCAAGACCGAAGCTATGTTTGCCTCTCAAGACGGTATTTCTTTATGTAATGTAATTTTTATTTTTATTGAGTATAGGAATACATTGTACACCAAGTCGAACTGGCAAATAGGCTATCCAAAATCGTTTTCAAAATTGACCTATATTTCAAAAAATATCTCTTATTTACAAAAGCTTCTGAAAGATTTTAAAAAGCCCCAAAAATATTTTTCTTAAAATATTCCTGATCAACCCTGACAGAACTCGGCCAGAGTTCGGCTCGGGTGAACGTTATGTGAACATTAGTTTTTGAACTTGGTCTCCCTTCAGTTGCGGATTGTTACATAGAGTTCTATCCGAATTCTGCCTGAATTTTGTCAGAGTTCTGTCTTTGAAAAAACTATAAATATAGAGGATTTCTGATCATTTCAAATCACTCATTCACTTTCATCTCTTCTCTTCTAAAGCTTATGTTTCTTCCAAAGAATTTTCTAAAAAGCTTTTATTTTCAAATCCCAAGCTAGTTACAATTCTCTAGTAAATTTGTCAGTACGGTACGGTTTAGAAGATTTCAGAGAAATTATAATCAGAGGCTTGATTGAAGAAAGACTTTTCAAAACTGAAGTTGGTCGAGTTCTTCGTATCAAAGCTCGCATTTATAGAAGTTGCAAGGACTTCGTATGAAAACTTGCAGAATTTTCCAATAGTGGATTCAACTGGAAGCTAGATCCGACAGGATTAGTCCTCACAAGAGGAAAACCAGTATAAATCGCTGTGTTTGTGTTTGCCTTCTGATCTCCTTTCTTTATAGTTATTACCTTGTGATTATTGATATTATTTCTGTGATCTAACTGCTAACAAGTTTTTAATTAGCAATATTCCGCTGCCTACTCTATTCCCCCTCTAGAGTATTCTGCTTTACGACTTTGTTCCTACAATTTTGTCAACCAGGATAGCCCGAGTTTGAGTTTGTTAGAGGATCCACAGACAAGAAGGAAGGGATCATCTGTGGAGCTATGGTGGAAGAGAAGGAATTATCTCATCCTATTATAGCAGAGTTTTTGGATGTGTTCCTTGAGGAGTTGTTGGGTTGCCACCAGACATAAATGTAGAATTCTCTATATACTTGGTGTCTGGGGCACAGCCAATATCAAAGTATGTCTACAGGATCAACAACAGTGTATTGGCAGAGCTGAAGAAGTAGATAGATGAGTTGTAGGACGAATGATTCATCAGGTTGAGTTCATCGTCATTAGGAGCTCCAGTATTATTTGTACCAAAAAAGGATGGAATGGTGCAAATGTGCATTATTATCGAGCTCAGACAACCTCATAATCAAGAACAAAAATTTGTTGCCGAGAATTGACGATCTCTTTGATCAGTTGAGCGGCGTAAAAGTATTTTCGAGGATTGACTTGAGGTCTTGCTATCACCAGGTGAAGGTAAAGAAGGACGATATTCTGAAGACTTCTTTCGGATGAGGTACGACCAGTATGAGTTTTTGGTGATGCTGTTTGGGCTGACTAATGCCCCGATAGTCTTCATAAATTTGATGAACAATGCATTCCATAAATATCTTGACCAGTTTGTGGTTGTGTTCATCGATGACATACTCATCTACTCAAAGACACCAGAGGAGCATGAAAAGCATCCAAGGATAGTTCTTGAGACGTTCAGGATGGAGAAGCTCTATGAAAAACTCTCAAAATATGAGTTTTTCCTAGACAAGGTGGAGTTTCTTGGACATGTAGTGTCTGGAGATGGAATATCAAAGGATTCTAAGAAGATTGCTGCCGTAGAGTCTTGGACTACTCCGAGTTTTGTTGTTGTAATCAGGAGCTTCTTGGGAATAGCTGGATATTATTGGAGGTTCATGAAGGATTTCTCTCGGATAGTAGAACTAATAACTAGACTTACTCGGAAGGATGTAGAGTTCGCATGGACGGAAGAGTGCCAGACTGTGTTTCATGAGATGAAGAAGAGGTTGACTACAACTCCTATCTTAACGTTGCCATCAGGATCGGGTGGATTTTCTACCTACAATGATGCTTCAGGGAAGGGTCTAGGATGTGTTCGGCAGCAGAACAAGAAGGTGATTGCCTATGCTTCTAGACAATTATGGCCACATGAGAATACTTGGAGTTGGCAGCGGTAATACTTGCTCTGAAGTTGTGAAAATATTATTTGTATGAAGAGAGTGCAAAGATATTCACTGACCATAAAATCATGAAGTACATTTTTACACAAAAAGAGTTGAATATAAGGCAGCGTCGATAGCTAGAACTGATAAAGGATGTTGATATATTCTTACAGTATCATCCAGAAAAGGCCAACATAGTTGCCGATGCCGGTAGCCATGTATTTGATGATAGAACGACATTTGTTTGCAGATCTTGAGAGCTTGGGCATAGAGGTGATAGTTCTAGGGGTTGAGAAGTAGATGATGAGCTTGTAGGTTCATTCAGAGTTGATAGACAAGATCAAGTAGGCACAATATCAGGACGTGATTCTTAGGAGCATCAAAGCTCCGGTGTAGACAGGATTGTTGGATGATTTTACTGTTCTTGAGGATGGGTCATTAAGGCATGGGACTAGACTATGTGTTCCTAATAGAGATCTATGAGAGGAGATTATGTAGGAAGCAGACCATTCTCAATAATCTATACATTCGGGAGCTAACATGATGTATAAGAATCTAAGAAAGCATGCGTGGTGGTAAGACATGAAACATGAGGTGGCACATTTTGTTTCTAGATGTTTGACATGCCAATAGGTTAAGGAGGAGAGGCAAAGTGTAAGGACTCTAATTTTTAAGAATTTATTTATTTATTTTATATGATTTAATATTTATTAAATTATATTTTATTTTTAATTATGACTACAGATGTATTTTTCCTTAGTTTTGATTTTTTGAAGCACAAGAAATTCTAATCTTTCGAAACGTCCTTTATGAGTTCTAAAGTAGACGGGTCCACCTTCAACTTGACAAATCATATTCCATCCAAACTTGTTCCCTAACATTCTTTTGACTTCGCACCACTTTGGGTCAATTTAGGCCAATTGAACTTTTACTGTAATTCTAGACCTAACATCCAACATGGATTCTGAACTCGACATCGATCAAAAATATTTGACCCCATATATAATTTTGACCTATTTGGAGCCTACGACACACATGCCAAGGGTGTGCCACTCAATTTAGTCCCCATGTGCTATTTATTTGTGAATGGCACAAGAGACTCATTGGTTGACTTTTTGGGTTCTATATGACTAAAAAATATATTTTGACCTTAACCAAACCCAAACCATTTTAGACATATAGTATGTACAAATTCGTTCATGTAGATATATAGTTTTAGTATATATAGATTATGTTTCTCAATATATGTATAGGCTGTGTTTTATTAATGAAAAATATATATTTAATATAACTATTTTCTTATTAATAGATAAACTTATATAAATATATACATATATATGTATGGAAATACATATGTACATAATATATAAATATTTTACGAAATAGGTGGATATGGATACTAGATATCTTGTATATAAATATTTACCTTTGAATTATTCTAGATATTTTTAGATTTTGTTCTAGTTTTTTAGAATATTTAGAAATTATTTATTATCCAAAATAATTAATTAATAATACAAGTAGTATTAATGATAATTATTATAATAAATAAGGGGGTAGTATAAATACTTTAATTGAGTATATATTTTAAATTATAATAAATTATTTTAGATTTTGGTATATCTTTCGAAATATATTTAAATTATTTATTAGATTTTAGAATAAAGAAAAAAAGGAAAAAAATAGTTAATATCTCGCTGGATTTCCATTGAAAATCTCGCAAGTCATCAATCAAGCCCACATCCGACCACGTTTCCTCCCCCCTTTATATACTTAAATCAAGAGAGGGAGAGAAAGGGAGGGGAATTGAGAGACAAAATCCTAGCCCTAATCTCTAAAGACCTCGGCGAGAACCCCCTGCCTCAGTGTGCTAGCACCAGCGCCACCTTGACTCGCCAGACAGTCGGCCGCCGGCCACCGCCCGCGAACATAACAGTAGAAAAAACAACGACAGCAGTGGCAGCAGCATAACTTCGTGGCGCGATAACTCCTCTACCGTTCAATTATTTGTCAAGCCATTTTCTCAGGTTTGAAAACACCCTAACAACTTCTAATCCCTACAATTATTTTAAATTTAGATGCACTAGATTACCAAAAAATCGATGCCAACTTGGCGGAAAAATATTCCAAATCAAACAGAGTTTCCATTCTAGGGATCTGTTTCGGAAGGCGAATATTCGTCGATCCATCGATTAATTTAGGAAACTACTTGAATAGGTTTAATGATAACCTATACGGCTTCTAAACTTTGTTTGTGTATTTTGATTTCATCTATTATAAATCAAGATAAATCTATTTGAAAATGAGGAAAAAACTACAAAATCTGTTTTGAAAAACATAAACTTTTCCCAATACGGGATTCGTCCTGACAAACCGGATGACTTGGTAGCAAACCACTTACATCAAAAGGTGCGTATGGATGTTGCGGATGTGTGGGCTCGGATGGAACTCGAATTGGTTGCATGCGTGCAACGAATTCGATGCGTATCCGTCAAAAATTACCATATCGACCCCTTTGCAAAAACCTTAATTACATTATGCACGTTCGTCACATTGTGATGAAACTTGTGCCACTGTACTCGTATTATTTTTTGGTCCGGTATGCCAAGTTTGATCCGATTCTGAGAAGGTCGAATGAAACACTATTTGTGCGGGCCCACGATCCATCTCAGTCGGCAATTTTGTGCACGGCTCATCGGACTCCAAATCTAGATATACTGTTGAGTTTGCATCAAAAAACTGGACTCGTATGTGAGCCCTTGAACCAAAATTTCTATTAAATATTTTTTTACTATTATTATTACGATTGTTATCCCCAACCATTATATATATATTGAAGTTTCTTAAAGGAATTTAATTGTTACATTACAAGTAGACTACTAGTAGGGTGTTTGTGCAAAAACTAAATTGGGAAGGGGGCTATGTGAACTTTAACCTTTCAAAATCCAAACGGCTAAGAGAATTCGAATCCTTTGAGGATTCAAAATTGTGAGTTATAATCTAAACTCATATTCAATTTTATCAAAACTTGGTGTATATATAGGAAGGATCGATTAGGTTTCCTCTTTCCACAAACCCTAAAATCTTTCTGCGCCTCTTGAGTTAAGAGGATTCACATATTCGGAAAGAGACTGCCAACAAGAAGCTTTCATTCGCCAAAAATAAGTACACTTGCAAACAATCCTTGACTCCTTGATTCTTAGTTATTTTGAATCTAAATTCAATAATAGTATAGGTGTTTATGGTAATACTTGAGAGGAATATATAGGAGAAAATGTGGATGACGTATCAATCATGTCTGGGGCTCGGCCATGGACAGCCGAGCAGTTGAATATTTAGAGGTAGATAGATACCATAAGAGGGATTGGATCCTATTGTATACCACCTGTGTTATGTACCAAATTCTTTTATCAGATAATTGGGGTATCAGACTTGGTCGGTGTAGAAGCATGGAAAAGAACAGAAAAGTCCATGCGGCTCAAAACAGGGAGAGTCTCATGCGGTTCAAGAATCTCTTAGATCTTCATGCGGCTCAAAAATCCTTTAGAGCTTCATGTGGCTCAAAAGTCCCTTAGAGCTTCATGCGGCTCAAAAATCCTTTAGAGCTTCATGCGGCTCGAAAGTCCCCGATAGCTCCATGTGGCTAGGAAAAAGTCACGTGGCCCTATGCGATTCAAAAATAGGCCTCTACAGCTGGCCATAACTACTCTGTGCGGCTGGCTCATTAAATGCTCTGACGCAATGCAGCTGCTCTGACACAAAGGATTGTCAGCTCTGACATAAAGGTAAAATGATGACCCTGACATAATGACTTGCTCCTAGAGAGACGAAAAAATCTTTATAGCTGGCACGATCCACCGATTCCAAAGCTCTTTATGCGGATCGCTTCAAGGACTTCCATACGGCTCTGACATGGGGCCACCTCTATGCGGCTCGGTTGTGGGGGCCACCCTTATGCGGTTCAGTTGGGAGGCCATCCTCATACGGCTCGGTTGTGGGGGCCACCCCTATGCAGCTCGGTTATGGGGGCCACCCTTATGCGGTTCAGTTGGGAGGCCATCATCATGCGGCTCGGTTGTAGGGCCATCCTCATGCGACTCGGTTGTGAGGACATCCTCATGCAGCTCGGTTGTGAGTCCACCCTTATACGGCTCAATTGTGAGGCCATCCTTATGCAGCTCGGTTACCAGATAACACTCATGCGGCTCTGCCAGGATGCCCCATTCATGCGGCTCGTACCATAATGGCAGTTAGGACATGTAGCAGAAGATTGACTAAGACTTATGCACTCGGATTTATTGCTACCAACAAATCATAACAATGCAGATTTATTGTAACCAACGCAATAGCCCAGATTGATTTCCAACAAACAAATCAAAGTTAATCTTAAACAATAGACAACCGCCCATTTTTTAAGGCACAATTACTGTACACCCCACTCATCACAAATTCCTATAAATAGTAAGGTACCTTGTACACACAAACAGACACACGGAGAAAATGATACACACAGAGAGCAGTAGAGAGATCCAGAGAGCATTCTTCTACGCCAGAGCCAAGGTTGCGTCCGATCGTCCAAGGAGTAAGGCAGAATTGATATCACTTTTCCGAGCCTCTACCGTCACCCCCCAGAATCAAAAACTAAACAATTGTACTTAGATTGCTTTTTCTAGGTTTTATTCCTAGGCTCTCTTTGTACGAGCGAGTTTGTATTGTGAATCAAAGTTCAGTCCTCCCATAAAATTGTTCTGTTCTTAGATAATCAATGGCAAACACGATGGCTACTCTGCTGGCGACTAACTTCTCTACTGCTGATAAGTTGGTGATGCAATCGGAGGCAGCCAAACTTGGCTCTACGCAACAGATGTTGGTCGTCCGCTTCGACCAGCAGGCGTTTATAGAAATGCTCTCCGATGGGAGCGCTGGCCCGGTTCAGAAGCGAGCCCGCACGAAGAAGGCCCGCAGGGAGTGGAGGCCCAAATCATTTGCTCCTCCCCAAGCTTTGGAAGAAATGCTCTCTGTTGCCCAAGACGGCAGATAAGACTCCAATGCGGCCCCACTTCAGGCGCAGAGGACCCTGCTGTTCTTAAGTCCGGCAGAGGAAAGCACTACGATAATAGACTTGAGGAAGCAAATGGGGACTCTATGCGGCCCAGGAAGAAGCCGCATAAGGGTGCCAGCCGTATGAAGAAGGCTTATGCGGCCAACAATTCCAGCCGCATGAAGGCTCATGTGGCCACTAAATCCAGCCGTATGAATGTTCCTGCTGCAGCCAAATCTAGCCGCATAAATCCTGAAGCGGCCACAAATGCCAGCCATATGAATGCCCATGCGGTAGCCAAATCCAGCCGTATGAATTCTTATGCGGCCACAAATGCTAGCAGCATAAATGCTGATGCAGCCTCAAATGACAGTCGCATGAATGCTCATGCGACCACCAATCAAAGCCGTAGACCATCTGCTCCATGCGGCTCAGGGTCAGTCTTTGACCGCCTCTCATGCGGTCCTGATCTCAGATGCTCCAATAAGAATGTGCCAGACTCTGTGCGGCACAATTTGGACTCTTCCTACTATGCGACCTTGGGTGCTAGAGAAAGAAGTCTTGGACAGCACGGGCTCGTCGAGCTCAGTCAGCTGTCCCAACCTCTGACCATCAGAGAGCTCCGTTTACTGTTAAGCGGGACTCTGATGGAAAGTTGTACAGAACGGACCGTGTCCAGCCCCCGACGGCAAACGGACAGAGTGGTTCCCAAAAGTCTCCCAAGCAGGGAGCAAACATGGTGCCAACACACTCGTGTGCTCGGGACTCCCGGGCCCACAAAACGAGTGACTTGCGTGAGGTGATTCTTCACAAGCGCAAGGAAAGAAAAGAGAGCTTGGTGTGTAGAGAGTCCTTTCATGGACATCACTGCACTCAAGTCATTGTCAACTGCTGCTGCTGCAAGGCGGCAGTACAAGAGGACCGGCAGTCCGTCTTCCAACGACTGCAGCAGCCAGGATCGGTCCTGCAATAAAGCTCAGGAGACGAGGCGCTTCATGTCGCCTCCTGCAATTCTGCTCAGAAGATCCCTACCGGCAAGGCGGGAAAGAAAATAAATGTTTCCAGTCCGACGATCTCAACTAGCGTGGCCAGGAAACTTGCGTCCAAGCGGCTGTCCACAACCACCTCAGGAGGAGTTTACTAGGGCACCCGCTCAAAGACGAAATCTTCAACACTGCGGGATTCGTCAACTGTACCTCAGGGGGTAGCCGAAGCCGGGGGTAATACTTCCCCGAACAACCACGACAATCCGGTCTTCCAAGAAGATCAACCAGGGGAGACAGTTCCACCAACAGATGCAACGGACCTAGATGTCCATGGGTCCCAAGTGTTGGCCCATTCCATGGTCACACCCGATTTTGATAATCAACACGCACTTTAGTCAATACACAAAAATATACAAACTGCTGCTAATCATTTCAGGCTATATGTGAAATCAATATCAACGAACGTTGTACTGCATCAACAAGCAAAAGATTTAATAGATTTTTGTTTGAGTCATTTTACAGTTTATTCTGTATTTTACTTTTTATTGAGTCTAGGATTTATATTGTAAAATCAAATAGGTAATACTGGCTGAGGTTTATCCCAGTCCAATTTTCTAAAATGCCTACCTATATATATTTCATCTTTACAAAGTATTTCGTATTATTTTTTAACAAATAGCTTTTGGACAAATATTTTGAAATTTTCTTGACAGAACTCAAAACCGAGTTCGGCCCGAGTTCGGTCCGAACTCTGCTCGAGTTTGGTCAGTTCAAATTCAAAAGTTCAGTTGCCTCCAAATCTGCGAGCAACGTCTCTATGCAAAATATTTGCATCATAACTCTGCCCGAACTCTGTCCGAGTTCGGTCCCAGAAAACACCTATAAATAGAAGAGAGTTTTTTATTTCAAATCACTCATTCACTCTTCATCTTCTTTTCTCTAATCTTTAAGTGTTTTTAAAATGTTCTAAAGCTTTCAAATTATACCTATACATCTCTTAGCCAAAAGCCAGTAATATCTATGTTGATTTAGAGTTTTTGGTGTCCAAGAGTTGTAAAGAGGTAGTTCCAAGTTCAGTAACTATCCTTGTTGTGGAGCCGGTCGTGCGCTCGTCACCAAGCACGGTGTAGTGAAGTTGGTCGTGCACTTCTCACCAACACGGTGTTGTAAGGGACTGCAAGCTCTCATTTAGCTTGTGCCATAGTGGATTAACATCGAGCAAGAGTACTCGAGACTGGATTAGTCCTCGCAGAGGAATACCAGTATACATCGCTGTGTCACTGAGTTTGATCTCTCCATCTCTTGCTGTATTTATTTACTGTCTCTTATTTACTGCCATAGTTATTCTTAATTTTTTTTAAATTGGTGATTATTTTCCGCTGCACACACACACACTCTATTCATCCCCCTCTAGAGGTGCTCAACGGTCCTACAATTGGTATCAAAGCAGGTTATATTCTTATATAACAAACCTTAGAGAGTATATATGGCAGCCGTGAAATCAATATTCAACGGTGAAGGACAATCCACAAATAGACCCCCACTTTTTGATGGTACAAATTATACCTATTAGAAAATACGGATGACTTTCTTCTTAAAATCTCTTGACTTTGATCTTTGGTCTATAGTCATTGATGGTTATAAGAAACCATCACCCACAGTGGTTGAAGGCCAGCTTGTAGACAAGCCTCATGACAAATACACCGAAGCTGAAAAAGCTAAGGCTAGTCTAGATGCTCGTGCCATCAATGCACTATTCTGTGCAATTGACAAAATAGAGTTCAACATAGTTTCAACCTGTAAAATGTCTCACGAAATTTGGAAACTTCTTAAGGTAACTCATGAAGGTACTTTCCAAGTGAAAGAATCCAAAATTAGTAGACTAACACAGAAATATGAATCTTTCAAGATGAAATCCGGTGAGTCAATTACACAGATGTTTACACATTTTCTTGATATAACTAATCCTTTACAATCTTTTGGTAAGGATTACAGCAATCATGAGAAGATCAGAAAAGTGCTTCGGGCTCTAACCAAGAACTGGAATCCAAAAGCCACAGCAATCATTGATGGAAACGATCTCACCACTATGTCCTTAGAAACACTGATGGGCAAGCTCATGACCCATGAACTTGATTTGCAAGAGTTTGAAGAAGCAACACCAAAAAAGAAATCTATTGTCTTCAAAGCTCAAACAAGAAAATCAACATGCAATGACTCTGATGAAGAATCATCAAGTGGTGATGAACAAACCCTACTTGTGAAGAACTTCAGAAAATTCCTAAAGTTTGAGAAATCAAGCAGAAGGAAGAGAGATGTCCAATAAAGTAATAAAGATGAAACCATTTGCTTTGGATGCAAGAAGACATGGCACATGAAGAAGGACTGTCCAACTTCAAAGAAAAGCAGTCCATATGACAGATCAAGATCAAGCAGAAAAGCAACAACCGGTCGAAAGTATGCCAACACAAGCATCTGGCATGAAAGTGATGCCAGTGATACAGAAGAAGAAGACAGACCCTGCGACAATGCCAATATCTGTCTTATGGCATTTGATAAGGTTTCCTCAAACCCTCTATATGATGATTTTACTTTCGATGAATTAGAAAATGCCTTTAGCGAATTACTTGAAGATCATAAAACTGTGCTTGACAAGTATAAGCAATCTCGAAAAGAGATTAAGGCATACACAACCGAGATAGCTAGACAGTCCAATCTTATTGAAGATATTAAAGAGACGTCTACTACCGGTAACACGAAAGAGATAGCCAAACTCAAAGTAGACTATCATGAGGCTATCCTCAAGATTGAAAAGAAAGAAAGAGACAATGTCAAGATGCAAGAATTGTATGACATATAGAAGAAGAAGCACTTAGTTACAGAACAAAGACTCTCAGATATGACTGCTACATATGAAGAGTCTATTATGATTTCTAAAAAGTTAGAAATCAAGTTAGGCAAACAGACAATACCTGTGACACAGCCTAAGTTTAGTCCTAATGCTAAGCATACACCTAAGAGGACTAAAAATAAGAAAGCACAGAAAAAATACGACTATAATCATGCTTTCACTTATAGGTTCTCCAAGAAACCAAACAAGCATGTAAACACAGTTTTGACCACATCTGGTTCTAAACTAAATTGCACTTATTATGGCACGCATGGACACATAACACAGTATTGTTTGGCAAGAAAACTTGTTGACAATCACACTTTATTATGGAGACCTAAAACTAATCAGAATGGACCCTTCAGCAAATGGGTACAAAAGGATTCATCTACTTATCTTGTAGGTAGACCCTCAACCCTCTCATGCTAAAAGCAAATGGATCTTCGATAGCGGATGTTCGCGACACATGACCGGTGATGCATCTTTGTTCGCTACGCTATCGATGAAGAAAGAAGGATATGTCTCCTTCGAAAATAATTTGAGAGGTGATATTATTGGTAATGGTACTGTACGTATTTCTCCTTATCCAGTAATAAAAGATGTTTGTCTAGTAACAGAATTGAAATATATCCTACTAAGCATAAGTCATTTGGCTGATAATGGTTATGGTATCAATTTTGTGAAAGATAAATGTACCATATATTATATGTCATCTGGTGATCCCGTATATAAAGGGATTAGAGAAGACAATATAAATATTTTCTTTTTGGAGAGTACTAATAATGTAGGTAGATGCCTAGTAGCTAATCTAGATGAAAGCTGGCTATGGCACATGAGACTAGGACATACAAATATGGATACTATCTCATGACTCAGTACTAAGAAGTTGGTAAAAGGACTCCCCGAGATTCCATTCAAGAGAGATATGGTATGTGCTGACTGTGAAAAGAACAAAGCACATAGGTCTACTTTTAAATCCATCAACGCTGTAAGTACTTCTAGACCTTTGCAGTTAATTCATATGGATTTATTTGGACCTAGTAGAGTCGCTAGTCTTGACGGTAAGCTCTACGCTTTAGTTATTATTGATGATTTCTCTCGATTTACTTGGGTTTACTTTTTATCAAACAAAAATGATGCTATTTTTGAATTTCAAACATTTTGCAAAAATGTACAAAACGAAAAAGGCTTCATGATTACTCGTATCCGAAGTGATCATGGTGACGAATTCGTAAATTCTGATTTCAAAAAGTTTTGTGATGATAGTGGATATTACCACGAATTTTTTTATCCTAGAACTCCCCAACAGAATGGTGTTGTGGAGCAGAAGAATCGTACTCTAAGCGAAATGGCTAGAGTCATGCTGAATCAGCATAATCTTCCTAAGTATTTTTGGGCAGAAGCTGTTAGTACAGCCTGTCATGTTTTGAATAGGGTGTTAATTCGACCAATCTCAAAGAAAATACCATATAAGCTTTGGTTTGGAAGGATTCCAAACATTTCTTATTTTAAAGTTTTTGGATGTCGCTGTTTTATCCTGAACACCAAGGATAACTTGGAAAAGTTCGACTCTAAAGCAGATGAAGGAATATTTCTCGGATATGCTGCTAAGAGTAAGGGATATAGGATTTTTAATAAAAGATCTATGATTGTTGAAGAATCTACTAATGTTACTTTTGATGAGCTAAATAGTCACAGATCTAGCGACAGTGATGATGAAGATATACATGCAAAGACTAAGAAGAGTTCTGTGGAAGATCTGACCCAAAAGTTTAATTTATTAAAATTCTTGCCAGATCATCCAGAAATGCTCATTATAGGTGATGTATCTAAAGGTGTAAGTACACGCTCCTCTCTTAAAGATTCTGAAATAGCAGCAAATGTAGCATTTATTTCTCAAATAGAACCTAAGAATATAGATGATGCTTTTTCTGATGAGTTTTGGATTCATGCCATACAAGAGGAACTAAATCAATTTGAGAGAAACCAAGTTTGGGAACTCGTTCCTAAACCTATTGGTCAATCAATAATTGGTACCAAATGGGTGTTCCGAAATAAACTCAGTAAAAATGGACAAGTTCTACGCAACAAAGCACGTCTAATGGCACAAGGTTATAATCAAGAAGAAGGAATTGATTATGATGAGACTTATGCTCCTGTTGCTAGACTAGAAGCCATCCGCATATTTTGTGCATTTACATGCTTTAATGATTTTAAATTATTTCAAATGGACGTGAAAAGTATATTTTTGAACGGTTTTTTAAAAGAGAAAGTTTTTGTGAAATAACCCCCTGGTTTTTAAGATTTTCAAAAACCTGATCACGTCTTCAAGCTTAAGAAAGCACTATATGGACTCAAACAAGCACCTTGTGCTTGGTATGAACGCCTATGTGCCTTCTTACTTGATAATGGTTTTTCAAAAGGATAAGTTGATACTACCTTGTTTATCAAATCTTTGAATGATTATATTCTCCTTGTGCAAATTTATGTAGATGACATCATATTCGGTTCTACTAACGAAAAACTTTGTCAAGATTTTGCTAAGTGTATGCAGAGTGAATTTGAGATGAGTATGATGGGAGAGCTAAACTTCTTCCTAGGATTTCAGATTAAACAGCACTCAAAAGGAACATTCATCAACCAAGCTAAGTACACGAAGGACATACTGAAAAAGTATGACTTCGAAAACGTAAAGCCAATCGGGACTCCTATGGCTACATCTACAAAGCTTGATTCTGATAAAAAAGGCAAACCTGTCGACCAGCATAAGTATCGAGGTATGATTGGTAGTTTATTATATTTAACTGCTAGTCGTCCTGATATTATCTTTAGTGTTTGCATCTGTGCACGTTATCAGGCAAATCCTAAGAAATCACATCTAAGTGCCGTTAAGCATATCTTCTGATACCTTAAAAGAACTTCTACAGTCGGCTTATGGTATCCTAAAACCAAATCCTTTGACCTGATCGGTTACTTGGATGCGGATTTTGTGGGATGCAAAGTGGACCGTAAAAGTACCAGTAGCACATGTCATTTCCTAGGAAAGGCCTTAGTCTCTTGGTTTAGCAAGAAACAAAATTTCGTGGTATTGTCAACTAATGAGGCTGAGTATATCGCCGCAGGTCATTGTTGTGCTCAGATTTTGTGGATAAAGCAAACCTTAGAAGACTATAATCTGCACTACACTAAGATTCCTATTTATTGTGACAACACTAGCACCATTAATCTGACTAAGAATCCTATCTGTCACTCACGCACAAAACACATAGAGATACGTCATCATTTTTTACGTGATCATCAGCAACATGGGGATATCTACTTAGAATTCATTGACACAGATCATCAACTAGCAGACATATTCACAAAACCATTGGCTGAGGATCGGTTTAACATAATGAGGCAAGAGCTCGATATACTTGAATTTTCAGATTCATAATGTAGTACAGTATTTACAATAAATTTTATGACATAAAACTTTTAAATTTATCTAACAGAAATTATTTTGGAGAACAAGCCTAAAAAGGGTCTGTCTGTCACCACGACTACGGTCGAAGCGACGCGGTACTTAAGAGTTCCCCGGTGAACCTTCGTTAGCTGGGACAGTACCCCTACAGCTAACCCAAAATAAATACTGTTACTAAATTGAGAAGTTAAAGTCATAAAGTTGAGTTTCAATTACCAAAACTGCTTTTATTGTCTCGGGAATACAAGTGACAGAACTCAGGCTGAACTCTGACCGAGTTCGAGCCGAATTCGGGCCGAGTTCGGTCGGCGATGTATTAAATTCCAAAACCGAATAGCCGGCCCTAACCTCTATAAATACCACTCATTTACCCATCTTTTTCACTCACAATTTCGTGGAATCACCTTCTCCCTCTCCAAAACTTCTTCCTCCTTCATCTTGACAAGAGTTCTAGAAGATCTGGTGGGCATTCCAAATCTTGTTCTTTCTCCTTTTCAAAAAGGTACTTCATTTTTTTCTCCTTCTTTTCTCATGGCTCCTAAGCGTCAACGAGGATCAACTTCCCAAGCTGGTTTCGCTTCTTCTGATTATACTACAGCCAGTTTATTTAGTCCAGCACGACCAGTAGGATCAGAGGACTACGATTCAACTTTATTTCCTGACAAAGAGTACTCTGATCTCTGGTTTGACTCTTTTTCTGGTCGTAAAATTTGTTTTGGAGCTTTTGTCAATTTTACTATATTTTCTGAGTATGCTCCGACATTCGACCACTTAGGCTACCGAGATTTCTTCGAAGTAGCAGAAATATCTTTGACAATGCTGTCCGAATATTTTACTGCAACTTGCAAGTAAAACTAAACGGAAACTTTTATTCTTACGTTGCTAGGCAAGAACTAGAGTTTAGTGCTACTGATATTAGTGAATTCTTTCATATTCCTGATATTGGTGAAGCACTAGTAGATATCAACCATGTTCCATTTCCTGCAGATGTCACCCTTGCCTCCTTCAAGGAACTAATCTCTCATCCAAATCCTGTTCCTCATAGGGTATTTTCAAGAAATCTGAACCAAAATTTATATGAACTTCATCGACTTATTTTCTCTGTACTCCTTCCTAAGAAAGGATCCACTGATGAAGTTACTTTCTTAGAACTTTCTGCCTTGTACCACATTCACTTTGGTATTCCATTCTCTATTCTAAAGACTATGATGACCTGGATGCTGAACTGCAGAAATACAGGATGCAATCTGGTGTACACTATATACCTGGTCTCTATCTTCCGCCGGTTTGAGATTGATCTTCAAACCTGTGCATACTCCTCCACTCCAGTTGAGCTTACCAGATCACATAGATTCCCTGCTCCACCTCTGCCTCCTGGAGCTCAGTTTGCTCCAGATGCTGAGGCTCCTCATCATGATGCTGCTCCTGCTCCAGTCCCTGCTCCCGGATTCGATCCAGGATTTTACCAGCGCTTTGATGATTTTGTTGCTGTTTCTGTGCAACGTCATCAGAGCTACCTTGATTTGGAGTTTCGCCACATTTATCAGGCCCAGGTATTGCGGAACGGGCTTACGGATTTCCACTACAGCCTATCTCATGATCCAGTTCGTCCGGTCACCATTCTGCCTCACCCAGACTTTTCTGGTCCTAGGTTCGGAGACGAGACATCCTTTCAGTACTTCGACCCTACTGCAGCCTACTTTCCTCCAGAGGCTCCTGGCGGTGATGATCCGACTATGTGATACTGACTCAGCTATTGGCTAGTGGATAGTAGTTAGATGATGATCTTCTGATTTGATGTAGTTTTTTTTATGTCTAAACTTCTTAGTTAGACATTTTAGTATTTCATGATTGTACTTTGGATTATTAGTGAGACTTTCTCAGTATTATCAGTTGTTTCTTTCCATATTAATTGTTTATGCTGTGCTCATGTATCTCTTTATGCTTCACTTTGCCTTTTGTTTTTATTGTTGGCTTCATACTTTACGGGGGAGCCAAAGTCATTTTTACATTGACAAAGGGGGAGAAGAGCTATACATAACCAAGAAAAACAAAACAAAACAATCATCTCAGGTATTTTGTTTATTCTATTTTTTTGATATATTTTTGGCATAGACTCAAAGTTGTCAATTATCAAAATGGGGGAGATTGTTGGCCCATTCCATGGTCACACCCGATTTTGATAATCAACACGCACTTTAGTCAATACACAAAAATATACAAACTGCTGCTAATCATTTCAGGCTATATGTGAAATCAATATCAACGGACGTTGTACTGCATCAACAAGCAAAAGATTCAATAGATTTTTGTTTGAGTCATTTTACAGTTTATTCTGTATTTTACTTTTTATTGAGTCTAGGATTTATATTGTAAAATCAAATAGGTAATACTGGCTTAGGTTTATCCCAGTCCAATTTTCTAAAACGCCTACCTATTTACATTTTATCTTTACAAAGTATTTCGTATTATTTTTTAACAAACAGCTTTTGGATAAAAATTTCGAAATTTCCTTGATAGAACTCAAAATCGAGTTTGGCCCGAGTTCGGTCCGAACTCTGTCCGAGTTCGGTCAGTTCAAATTTAAAAGTTCAGTTGCCTCCAAATCTGCGAGCAACGTCTCTATGCGAAATATTTGCATCAGAACTCTGCCCGAACTCTGTCCGAGTTCGGTCCCAGAAAATACCTATAAATAGAAGAAAGTTTTTCATTTCAAATCACTCATTCACTCTTCATCTTCTCTTCTCTAATCTTCAAGTGTTTTTAAAACGTTCTAAAGCTTTCAAATTATACCTATATATCTCTTAGCCAAAAGCCAGTAATATCTATGTTGATTTAGAGTTTTTGGTGTCCAAGAGTTGTAAAGAGGTAGTTCCAAGTTCAGCAACTATCCTTGTTGTGGAGCCGGTCGTGCGCTCATCACCAAGCACGGTGTAGTGAAGTTGGTCGTGCACTTGTCACCAAGCACGGTGTTGTACGAGACTGCAAGCTCTTATTTAGCTTGTGCCATAGTGGATTAACATCGAGCAAGAGTACTCGAGACTGGATTAGTCCTCTCAGAGGGAAACCAGTATACATCGATGTGTCACTGAGTTTGATCTCTCCATCTTTTGTTGCATTTATTTACTGTCTCTTATTTACTGCCATAGTTATTCTTATTTTTTTTTAAATTGGTGTATTTTCTACTGCACACACACACACTCTATTCACCCCCCCTCTAGAGGTGCTCAACGGTCCTACACCAAGATAAAGCAACCTCCGATGCAGGGGGTAGCACTTCCTTCGAGTCCGAACCGGAGGAGGACATTCCTATATATCCCGACGACTTCTCCGTTCGAGGGTATGATTCGCAGAGCACATCCTCCACAGTTCCTTCCACTGTTCCCTGCGTGAGAACAGTATTTATGACTGAGAATGACTAGAACGGTCCCAGCGATTGACAGTGTCTCGACACTCTTGAAGCCATACTTTATACCTTGGTCAAATCAGTAGACGAGATCAAGGCAGCCCTGCCGACTCTCCAAGGAAGGACGCCTGGCCAGACAAGCGTGGGTCCCGCCGTCAATGCAAACTCAAACACAACTGCACCAACCTCGGATGACAATCCGCCCGGAATGACGGCTTCCACCGCTGCAGACGAGGCTAGGGAGACAAGTAGAGAGGTCTAAGAGCTTCGGGCAATGTTCGATGCCCGAGAAAACTCTCAAGACCTCAGGATACGACAGCCGTATCCCGCTGCATGGGGAGATGTCCCCTTCCCTCCTCGGTACAAGCCATTCAACATTAATCCATATGACGGCAAGACCTCTGCAAGCCGATACGTGACCTACTTTGAGGTCACAACAGATCATCTGCTGTATGACGACGCTATCCTTATGCGGTTGTTTATTGGGGCACTAGAAGGGGTCGTTTTTGACTGGTACCGCAACTTGCCAGATAACTGCATCCATTCCTTCGTCGGCTTCAAATGTATATTCTTGGAGAGGTTCTATGAGGTGGGACAGGATGTCACAATACAAATTCTCATGGACGTTGTCCAAGGCGAGAAGGAGCTGACAAGAAACTACATCGAGCGGTTTTGCCAAACCGCGATGAAGCTGCCATCCGGTAACCCAGACTCCTCCTTAATTGAAATTTGCCAAAAGAGGCTGCTTCCCCCGATCAGCCTCTGGATGGGAGAAAGTTAGTTTATGGATTGGAAGACTCTCATCATCAGTGCCACTAGCACAGAAGACAAGTTGAAGAAAGCTCGCCAACTGGGCTTGCACATCTCGATGGGAGATGACAAGGGCAAACGCCCTAACGCCAACAGCAACAACGATGGTAATTCCTCCAACAGCCGAGACAACAAGGGCAAATAGGCTATGGTGGCCGATACAGCCTAAAAGACTGAATCGAAGCCGGCAGAGAAGCAGTGACCGCAAATGACTTACTCCTTCGAAGACAGCCATGTCAAACCCATCCTTGACATACTCATACAAAGAGATCGAATTTAGCTCCTTCTTCCAAGGCGTGAACCTCGTCCTGCAGAGATGGAGAGCCCGAAGTACTGCCACTACCACCGCTACATCCTTCACGCTACACAAGACTGCTTCCAACTGAAGCAATACATCCAGAACCTTATCGACTCGAAGGCCCTGGCCATTGATTTCGAGGAGGTAACGGTCGTTGCCAACATGGTGTCAGTCTAATTTGGCAGCTTCTCTCCGACGAGGACAAAAGACGGAGTAGTACCCATCCCCCAGGCAAAGATGGAGGTCGCTAATCTTCTACCTCCCCGGGACCAGGCTGCTGGTCTAGTGTCCCTCACCACATCACGAGTGGAGGTCATATGGGTCCATCCGGACCTGGTACCTGAAATCACTCAGTCCGTACCACCCTCCACCGGCAAGAAGAAGGGTGGGAAAGTCAAGTCCTGCCATACAACATTAGCAGATGTCGAAGAAGCTACGACAGTCGTCACCCGGTCTGGTGCAGAATCCCAACCTACACCGGGTAACTCGACTGAAGAACGCCAGCCGGCCGCTGCTGACGCTCCAGGACCTTCTCAGCCTCCATCGGCCGAAAAGTCGAAGCCAAAGGAGACCCGCTTCGACAAGCCGCTCTGGAAAGACACTCCTCACGGGCTGGAGAAGCCCTACAATTTTGATATTTTGGCATAACTGGCCAACACACCGACCAAATTGTCATTATATGAGCTTCTAAGACTCTCCAAAGATGTTCGTATCGCACTGAGCGAGGCACTCCAGAATGTCGATGCATATCTGGCTCAGGTCAATCTCACTGGGGAGAGCTCGCCTGCGGATCTCCAGGACAACGCTTGTACAGGGGCCATGCCCAACATTGTGTTCACTCCGCAGGACATGCTTATCAAGACCAACTTGCACGATCGCCCTCTGTATTATACCGGATATGTCAGCGACGTCAAGGTGGATCGGATACACATTGATCTCGGTTCTTCGATCAGCATTATCCCAAAGAGCTTGCTTCATCATCTTCACATCCCTATGCATCGGCTGACTCCTACCAGCACCGCCATCAGCGGTTTCAATTCCGGGAGAAGCTATCCCATCGGGATGATTCGTCTGAAGTGCCAAATAGGCGACCTTCAGTCAGAAGTAACCTTCTATGTCATCGATGCAGACACCTCCTAAAATATTCTTCTGGAGGTCCGTGGATACACGATTATATGATCGTGCCTTCTACATTGCACCAGTACTTCAAGTACGTTGACAAGCACAGCTTCGTCAGAACAGAATTTACTGACATCGATCCCTTCAAAGGGATCGAATCCTACTATTTAGATTCCTGCTTGTACGAGAACTCAAAGAGGCATCTGGTCAAGGAGGATGTTCAAGAACAAACAAAGGTCATTGCGGGGCCGGAGGAACCCTTGAGAATCCATCTCCAACCCTGTAAACCTGGAAGGACTGCACCTCTGACAACTACTCTACGTAGAGAAATAATTGGTCTCCCGGTGCTCACTGCACAAAAGGAGCAGATGACAATCCAACTTTCAAGGTCTGGCCAAGGGTCGAGATCAACTACGGAGCCACTGACGATTAGACTGTCGAGAGCCGGCCAGCAACAAACAGAGGAGCTCAATCCCTCTGTCAAGCCGATGACGGTTCGTCTTCCCAGGATGGGTCGACAAATAAGTGCTAAGCCGGGGACTGTAAGCGAGCTAACAACTCCTCGTCTCGCACCAAGCACTAAGCTGGGGGTCGCTAGTACGCCAATAACCCCACGTTCTGCTCCACTAGTGGAGCCCCTGATGATTAAGCTGCTCAGGTCATCCTTCCAGTCTTCATTGACACAGAGGGTGGACGAAGAGGAGTTAGAGCTGGCCAAGTATGTGGCTGCTCACACTGATGTTCCATCCGCAGATGATGTAATTCCATCGGAAAAGATACCTTACTTCATCAATAAAGGGCTATCTTTCAACTACCTCGAGCTTAATAAGCTTTGTACAATGTATGCTATGGAACACGGTATAGGCACCAACCTACACACGCAGGTGACAAATGTCTACACCGCAAACCAACTTACTCCTGTGGAAGACGCTTGCTTCATAGTCGAGGGAGAGGATCATCCAATCATCTTCGGTCGGAAGAATGATCCACAACCCTTCAGGATAGAAAAAGTTAATCTCGAACCCGACACCGGGAGACTGCCCCTGTATCTGTATAGCTTCCGATCCAAGTACCTCATGCAAAAACAGGAATATGATCTGGAGACTACGCCAGGCTTAAACTACGACACTGGTCAGCGGTTACCCTTACAGTTACCAGTCCCTGCTGGAAAACTACGGGATTACTACAACAAGACCAGATGTGGCCTAGGCTTCGTTACACCTGCAACAACCCCTGACAGCTCAGATGAGGAATACGACTGGCATTTACATTCGACCAGATCACCAACTTCTGATTCGGATGTCAGCATCGAGAACGTATTCAAGCAAGCTCTGTCTGTCAATATGGCATTTGCTGATGCTTACGAAGAAGATGAAGATGTACCCGAACTTCTCGAGTTAGAACCTTGGTTCTAGCAACTAGATGCATAATGGGAGAAATGCTTCGAACTCCATGAACTTTCCACTAAAGATGAGGTTATACAAGTTGACCTCGACGATGAGTCCTCTCCAAAGCCAATCTTTGTCAGCAAAAGCCTGACAGACGAAGAGCGAGAGATGCTTTTGCAACTCGTCAGGGAGTACATTGACGTGTTTGCCTGGAGCTATGAAGACATGCCACGGATAAACCCTGAGGTTGCACTTCATAAACTCAACATTCATCCAAACGTGAAGGCGGTCAAGCAACAGCAAAGACGTTTTTGCCCGGACATCATGAATTCTATCGAAGCTGAGGTCAACAAACTGATAGCCAGCGGCTTCATCCGGGAGGAGCAACATCCAGACTGGGTCGCCAACATAGTATCAGTCCTCAAGAAGAATGGAAAGATTCGAATTTGCATCGACTTCCGAAATCTAAATGAAGCATGTCCTAAAAATGAGTTCCCTCTTTCCATCACGGACATCATGATCGACAACATATGTGGCTTTGAGCGTATGTCATTCATGGATGGTTTCTCAGGATACAACCAAATCAAGATATTTTCTGACGACGAAAAGCATACATCATTTCGAACACCAATTGTATATACTGTTACACAGTCACGTCCTTCAGTTTAAAGAATGCTGGCGCCACATATCAAAGAGCCATGAGTGTCATCTTCAGAGATCACCTACGTAAGACCGTAGAGTGTTATGTTGATGACATCGCTGTCAAAATTCGCTATAAGGGAGACCATCTACAGGATTTGAGGACGATATTCGACCTAACGCGAGCGCACAACTTGAAGATAAATCCCACCAAATCCTTCTTGGACGTATCTAGTGGAAAATTTCTGGGTTTTATTATTACTGCCCAGGGAATTCATATAGATCCAGAGAAGTCGAAGGCAATCATGGAGATGGTTCCCCCGAGAAATCTCCGTGAACTCCGAGGCCTTCAAGGGAGGCTAGCTTATATCAGGAGGTTCATCTCTAACCTCTCCGGGCGATGTCAACCATTCACCCACCTCATCAAGAAGGGGGTCTCATTCGTATGGGATGAAGAGTGCCAACGTACGTTCGAGAACATCAAAGAATATCTGTCAAATCCTCCAGTTCTAGTGGCCCCGGTTGCTGAAAAGTCATTCTTGCTTTATGTACGAGCTTTGGAGCATTCCCTCGGTGCTCTACTAGAATAAAATAATGACGCAGAACATGAACAAGCTATCTATTACCTCAGCCGAATGATGATTGGGCCTGAGCATAGATACACCGCCGTGGAGAAGGAATGTCTTGCTCTGGTGTTCGCTATCCAGAAGACGTGACACTATGTTACAGGACAAACCATCCATGTCATATCTCGAGTTAACCCCCTCAGGGTTCTCATGACCAAGTCGGGTGCACTCAGCTCTTGCCTCGCTACCTGGGCGATATTATTGTCTCCCTACGACATGATCTTCGTTTCGCAAAAGGCTGTTAAAGGTCAAGCTCTGGCGGACTTTTTAGCAGCCCATCCAAATTTGGAGTCAACCAGAATATATGAAGAGATTCCAGACGAGGTCGCCAATTCAAACATAGCTTCCGATGATTCCGTCAGGCGAATGTTCTTCGACGGGGCATCAAGAACCGGGCTCAAGGGCAACATTGTCGTTGGGGTCGGAGTGGTACTGATTTCTTCCTCTGGCTTGGTGATCAACCAGGCGTATTCCCTTACAGAACCTTGCTCGAACAACGTGGCCAAGTACAACACCTTGGTTATCGGTCTTCGACTTGCAAAAGAACTGGGGGTAGAGTACCTAGAGGGTTATGGCGATTCACGGTTAATCGTCAACCAGATTCGAGGTTTATATGAAGTTCGTCATGAAGACATGATCCCCTATCATCAGGTAGCAATCGCCATCATTACGTCTCTGAAAGGGTTCTTCATAGAATATGTTCCGAGACTCAGAAACATTGAAGCCGACGCCTTAGCAGGATTGGCCGCTTCCCTGGCGGTCCCAAAATATATTCATCATTTGGTGGACGTAATAGGCCATGAGTTGGTCTGTCCCAAGAACAACGTCTAATTTGTTGAGAGTTATTCTGCCCTGACGGTCGACGAGACACAAGATTGGAGGCTCCCATTTATTGACTTTGCAGTCTATGGAATCTTATCAAAGAACCCGAAAGAAGTCTCCTCTATCAGAAGACGTTCTCTCAGATTCTTCTACGATACTGAGACAAAGATGCTGTATCGGTGATCTTACGATGGACTACTGCTTCGGTGTTTGTCAAATACAGAAGCCAAATAAGCGGTACGCGAAGCTCACAACGGCGTTTGTGGGGTCCATCAGCCTGGCCCAAAATTGCAAGATCGCCTTCGCCGGATGGGCTACTACTGGCCTACGATGGTGGCAGACACGATAGACTATGCAAGAAAATACAAAACGTGTCAGGTCCACGCAGATTTCATACAACAACCATCTGAATTCCTACACCTAACTGTGGCATCCTGGCCATTTTAGGCATGGGGAATGGATATCATTGGTCCAATCACTCCACCTTCGTCCGGAGGACACCGCTTCATACTGGCAATTACAGATTACTTCTCCAAGTGGGCGGAAGCGATCCCGCTTACAGAAGTAAAGACATCAAATGTGATTAGCTTTCTCAAGCATCATGTCATCTATCGCTTCGGACTGCCTCGAAGGATCATCCACGACAATGTTCCGCAGTTCGTAAGCCACGCCTTCTATCGATTTTTCGACAAACATCGGATCTAGAATATTGCTTAAACACCGTGCAACCCGGCGACGAATGGGTTGGCAGAAGCATTCAACAAACTATAATCAAGCTGCTCAAGACGTTCGTGTCTTCCAACAAACGTGACTGGAACGAAAAGCTTCGAGAATGCTTATGGGCCTATCGTACTACAGTCCGGACGGCCACCGGGAACACACCATTCTCTCTGGTGTATAGGAGTGAGGTAGTTCTCCCACTGGAGACTTAAATCCCTTCGTTCTGCGTCGCCCTCACCTATCGATTGACGGCGGATGATAATTACCGTCGCCGGCTGCAAGAGTTGGAGGCCTTAGATGAGAAACGCCTGTTAGCTCAACAATGAATTGAGCTGTATCAAGCACACATCTCGGGAGCCTTCAATAAGAAGGTTAAACTCATAACATTCCAAGTGGGCGATCTCGTTCTGGCAGTTCGGAGGCCGATGGTTATGACTCACAAAACCGCCGGCAAATTTCAGCCAAAGTGCGAAGGCCCATTTGTCATCGAGGCTGTATTCTCCAATGGTACTTACCGCCTCGCAAAATAAAACAGAGACTTGTTCATGTTGCCCGTCAACGGCAAGTTCCTGAAGAAGTATTATGTCTAAACGACATCCCCCAAATCAACCGGACTGTTAAGTTATGTGTCCCCAGGCACCGCTGAACTTACACTCTGGTCGTCCCAAATGAATCTATTTCACATCTTCTGGGTAGTAAGCCATGTATGACATACCTCTGAACTTCCTTCCTAAAAGAGCATCTTTCTCATAATCTATTACCCGCACTTTCAGTGCATAAAAAAGGGTAACAGATCCACAAATCTCCCGAAACAACCACGTCGATGTCACCTCTGAGTTGTTTCACTTCCATCAAAAATAAACCACCCCTCACGTAGAACTTCCACGTCCATATTACCTCTCAGTTGTTCTATGTACCCTTCATGGTGTCCACTCCTGCCACGTCCTTATTACCTCTGAGTAGGAAGACTCCATTGAAGAAACCCCTATATTTACCACGTCCTCATTACCTCTGAGTAAGTATGTTGGTTTTCTCTCGACTTATTATCCGTACCCAAAAGCAGGGTACGCCAAGGATAATAGGCCCACAATTGTCCAAAGTTGACCACGAATGTCCACAGTTGACCACAAATGTCCGCAGTTGACCATAAATGTTGTACTAAGTTTTCTAGTACACGCGCCTCTTTTCTCATAATCTCATGCCTCTCGAACCCAGCTGTTCCATGGCATTCTTTCGCCCGATACCAAGAACTTCCATATCTACCTTACCACGGAGTTGTTCTAGGTATCCCTATCAAACTTATTATCCGTACCTAAAACCAAGGTATGCCAAGGGTAATAGGTCCACAAAAAAGTCCCCAGTAGGGCAAACACATAAATACAGTATATGTACGACAGATAAAGGATGATGCAAGCAAAGTTATTTATTCAAATCAAATCAAAAGTACTACATTCTTTGGGACCATGTCCTTGCCAAAAATATGAAGAAACATAAAGAAAGAAAGAAAAGAAAAAGCCGACTATGGTTCGGCGATACATAATTCTCTGAGACGGTCCCTCAGTGCGGCCGTCGACCGCTCAAACCGCCGCTTGGCTCGACGCTCGGCCTCCTGAGTCAACCGTTCTGCATCCTCCAGATGCGCGTGAGCCTTCCAGCCATCTTCAAGCTTCTTCAGAGCATGCTCCAAGTCTGCAGAAGCACGGGTGACTTTGTCGGCCTCCTAAAAAATTAACTCCTTACCCGTACGGGAGGCCTCGAGCTCAGATTCCAAGAAAGCCAATTTCCTTTGGAGCTCGAGGATCTGCTCCTTCGTGTCGGTTATCCCATGAGAGGTTGTTGCTTCCCGAGTAATGCAATCCTCTCCCCAACGGCTCAGGTGATCATACTGTAGAGACAGATCATGGAGGTCCTTCATTATAATCGGCTTGGACGCATCTCGTGCGGCCCTTACCTTCTCCATAACAGTTATGAGGAAGGCACGCTCCTAATCTACCGCCGATGACAGGTCGACTTGTCGTAGTACTTGAAACTGGGCCAGAAGTTGATCCGCCTCTAGAAATTTGGGCTCCAGCAGCTCAACTATCCCTGCCCCACCGGAGAGGGTTCTAAGGAGTTCAATCTAGCCCCGGGCGCATTGACGGGCCAAGGCAAAAGAGGTCCCCCTCTCCACCGTAGCCTCAACTCCTTGCCTCAGGTGACGGTAAAAACTGTCAACTACATACTTTGACGATTCATCCAGAACTTTCGAAGAAGATGGCATCAAAGGAAGGGTAGTTGGCAAGGTCGAAAAAGATGCACCGGAACTTGATGCCCCTGCCACAAGGAAAACAAGTTCCGAGCGAAAGGACGGTTAAATAGCGGCCAATTCCTCCTCCGCAGCCCGAAGGATCTGGAGACTCGGCAAGGCAGAATGGTCGACCTCCGGAGCCACATGAACAGAGGAGGGTGCAGGGACCATTTCTCCCAGCCCCGTCCGTTCCGCCGCCTTCTCTCCCGAACTCGATTCAGCGGAAGGTCCCTCAATATAAGTTGGAGGGAAAGGAGGCACACTCTCTTCCATAAGGTCCCCTCTGGCGAACTCTCTCCTGATAATGTCCATCATTGGCAGTAAAGGAGCAGGACCTGTATGTCCAGAGCAACCATCAATCAGCTTAACCCAAAGGATGTGATGATAGAGCAAATAAACCTCCTCTCTAGTCAAGACTTGGCTTATCTTACCAGGGGAGTTGCTGAGACTGAGGTTCGCTCACAGCCGTCGTAGCCTCTTCACCAGTGACATCCGAGCCGAATACAGATGGTTCCGCTACCCCAGCCGCCCCGGAAGGAGATACAATTGGATCAGCGTCACCCGACTGAAATTCAGCAGTCTTGGGGATGGGTTCAGCAGAGACCACGTCGCCCTGGGTTGGGACGTCAACAACTGGAAGAACCTCAGTCGTCGCTGAGAGAATCCCGACGGCAATAATCTCGGTACTCATATCTCTAGCTAGAGTAGTTAGAGCCGGGTCGACTTCAGAGACAGCAGCCGGCTCTGAAAAGTCCCCTTCTTCTGACGCCTACAGAGAAAAGAAAAATGAATAGGCCACAGTTCAGGAAAAAAAGAGCTAAAGAAGAAGATGGTTGCAATTCAATTCACATCTAAAATGGCGTCAACATCCTCGCGTCTATCCCTAATGAGCAGCCAACGAGGCTTAACCGTAGCCTGTTTCACGGAGTAAGTTATGCCGCGATCAGCGGGCTCGCGCCTGCTTCGCTTGCGCGAAGGACCAGGCACAACAGGAGGCTGATCCGCCACCACATCTTCTGCGGAAGGAAGAGAGTTATCGGGGTCATGCTCGTCATCCACGTCGTTCGTGTTGGTAGACGCCGAGTCCCACGCAGCAACCGTGTTCTCCCTCTTCTTCCTCGCCTTGGACCCCTTGGGCTTCTCCTCCAAGCCAGTAGCAACAATGAAGCTGGCACTCGAGTCAAAACCAACAGGAGGCTTGTTCGCCATGACTTGGTATAGAGCCGCCAAGTACAAGATCTCCCATGACTCCTCAGCATCAGGAAATGAGAAGCTGGTACAGGTATGAACCGTGTTATAATAGTGCCAGGCCATGATGCCATCAAGGATGATACCTTTAAAACCCAGACAAGAGCTGGTTCTGTCCAAAAATAACTGGCTATATCTAAACTGGCGGAAGAACCTACTGGGCAAGTAGCTCCAAATAGACAGTGTTACGGTTGCGGTATACCAGGTGGGAAGGACGAATATTGTGCAGCCAAAGGAGCATATTGTTAGATAAGAAGTGGGGAGGCCCAATACCATCAAGATGTACGGCCCTCACTTCCTAAGCAGTGAATTGAGGAACAGACACGAAAAAAGTGTATATATCCACTCTTGCCAGCGCCATCCGACAGGCGCGTATAGTCTCGCAATCCTAAGGCATACGGCGGTAATGAAAGATGAAAGCATCATCAGCAGTTATGCCATCTTCGGGGCCAGGCCTCATAAAAGACCGATAATGCATCAGCAGCCACCCCATCAGATAATGATAGGGTAGTTCAATGCGTTAAAAGTCCTTCGTCGGCTCACGGGCGATGACCTTGGACGAGAAAATGCGAAGGCCACAGTGTATGCTGCATAGCATGGCCGGAAGAAGAGCTAGTCTGACCCCGAAGACCAGCTTCACAGCAGGGAGGATAAAGTTGCGGCTGATCCTCTTAATAGAACTAGCCCCTTCTGAGACTACGCAGTTCCGCAGCCACACCATCAGAAATCCTGCCAGGAGTGCCTTCTCGGACAACGGCTGAGTGTCTTGATAAAAAAAAGCAAAAGAGTTAGATTGACTCCCGAATCTATCACCGACGGTTCTTACCCTCTTGGCGGTCGATACTTGGTCCTGCACCTCCTCCCAAGTACGAGGACTTCGGGGAGAAACCCGGCGTGAGGCACCGAGCTTAAAAAGATAAGTGAGCCAGGCCTTTGTGTGAGGAAGGTTCCCTTCCGAGCTGTCGTTCTTTTTCTGTGACAGCTGCTGGCGTGTGCTATGATGACACAATAATTTCCGGTAGACGGCAACGAAGTCCGGGAACCTTTCCTTCAAATCCTCGAACTCTTCGTTCGTCGGAGTATACACCTCAAAGACTTTATTTCCCCAAGGCAGCTTGGAGACGTCATGCATCTCATGGAGGGCAATCCCCATCTCCCCTACGGTTATAAAAAGGTCCATGTACGACAGTTGTATATCTTCAGCAGAGCCATGAACAATTTTTTGTTTATAGGCAAGCCGTAGCTGGTGCCCCGAATAGCATGGTAGAGTCCAATCTCGCGCAGGAGAGTCTCGTATATCCGTACGATCTATGTATGCTGGTTGGTCCACGAAGGGATGGGGTTTACCCAACTCGTTAGCGACAACCAGCCAACTAGATAGGACCCCTTCTGAGCAAGCTGGTTCAGGAACGTGTCAGCTTGAGAAAACTTGAAATTGGGACCCTATACATTCAAGAAACAGTCCGGGGCTAACCCCATCACATAACGGCTGACTGGTACCTTGCCCGCATACACTGACCCCAAGTTATTGTTATAGTGGATGTTGCCCACGAATATCCCAGACCGACTCGGAGTCAAAGAATCCTCCATCTTTCTGTCCATCGGTTGCATATTGAACCATGACAATTGGAAGTAATGCTCCATCCGAGAAATATGGATCGCCATCCTGTCAGAAGTAAAACTCCAACTCTCAGATATATCCAGAACTTGGGAGTTATTTACAGTTAAAGCATCCCGAAGAGGAACACAGGCTTCAGGTGTTTGCCCCCCAGCAGCCCTGAGTTCATCATCCTCGAGATAAAAAAGAAGGACTGGTTTTTAATGTCGCTCAGCCTTTCCACAGGTTCGTCTTTTGGAAGCTGGTTCACCACATACTCGACTATATGGTCAAACCTATAGCCCACAGCAGATTGGGCGCTACCCACCAAAGGTTCTCCCGCAGCATTGACTGGCAAATTTACCGAAAAAGGACAAAAGAAACAAGTTAGAAGATGGCCAGGGAGAACTGCTTAGTGTTTCCGAGCTTATGCGCCTCTGATAAGGTGGGTCCTTATGCGGCTCAATTTAATGGAGCTTATGCGGCTCTGTTTAGCGGGTGCTCATGCGGCCCAGTTCAAGTGAGCTTATGCGGCTCTGTTTAAATGGGGCCTCATGCGGCCGAGTTCAAATGAGCTTATGCGGCTCTGTTTAGCGGGGTCTCATGCGGCCCAGTTCAAGTGAGCTTATGCGGCTCTGGTTTGAGGGAGCTTATGCGGCCCTGTTCAAAGGAAGCTTATGCGACACAGTTAGAGGGCGCTTATGTGGTCCTGTCCAAAGGAAGCTTATGCGGCACAGTTCGAGGGAGCTTATGCGGTTCTGTTTGTTAGAACTTTATGCGGCAAAGTTCGAGGACGCTTATGCGGTCCTGTCCAAAGGAACCTTATACGGCACTATTCGAGGGGCCTTCATGCGGCCCAGTTTGCAACGTGCTTATGCGACCACATGACAATTCTCATGCGGCTCGGACATGGGGCATACCCCATGCGGCTCGGACATGAGATGTACATGCGGCACATGCAGCACAGTATGCAGATTCATCACAATGAACTTGAACAGTTCAATAAAGATGAAGAAGGCCCGCGCATAAAATATGTGACATAGCTATGATGGTTAGGGTTTTGAGTTCATACAATTTCTCCCAATATCCTTACAATTAATGGCGGGGTGGACGTCGGGATGAATTATGGGTGCCTCAGTCGACGAGGAAGCCACTCCTTTATCCTTTGCTGCGGCACTAGAGGAAGCTTCGGGAGCCATTGCTGATCGGGGAAGGAAGAGAAGACGTCGACTAAAGGCAAAAAAAGTTAAAGAGAAAAGAAAGTAAAGTGTCTCTCTCTTCCAAAAGTACTCATATTTATAGGCTGACAAGGGGCGTGCAAATCGATGGATGCTTTGCATTTCGCGCCGCCTAGAAGATAAGGCCGACTCTTGGATTTCTATCCCCTGTATGCGAAAGATTACACGTAATCATTAAGACAAATCTAAATATTTAAAGCTGACTCTTTGGATCCTATCCCAGAAGACGGCTTTAAATCAAAGCAAATCAAAGGCAATTAAATGAGACGCCTACGTGGCACATGACCAGTATGCGGCCAGAGCAGTCTATGCGGCCAGAGCAGTCTATGCGGCCAAAACAGTCCATTCGGCCAGAGCAGTCCATACGGCCAGAACAGTCCATGCAGCCAGAACATCCTATGCGGCCAGAGGAGTCCATGTGGTAAGAAGAGCTTACGCGGACATAGCCATTCTTCTTATTCAAAGTATTTCAATTTTACAAATTAAAAACTTTGAAGGGGGTCTTGTAGAAGCATGGAAAAGAACATGAAAGTCTATGCGGCTCAAAACAGGGGGAGTCTCATGTGGTTCAAGAATCTCTTAGAGCTTCATGCGGCTCAAAAATTCTTTAGAGCTTTAGGCGGCTCAAAAGTCCCTTAGAGCTTCATGCTGCTCAAAAATTCTTTACAGCTTCATGCGGCTCAAAAGTCCCTTAGAGCTTCATGCGGCTCGAAAGTCCCCGATAGCTCCATGCGGCTATAAAAAAGCCACGTGGCCCTATGCGGTTCAATAATAGGCCTCTACAGCTGGCCATAACTACTCTGTGCATCTGGCTCATTAGATGCTCAGACGTAATACGGCTTCTCTGACAAAAAGGATTGACAACTCTGACATAAAAGTAAAATGATGACCCTGACATAATGACGTGCTCCTAGAGAGACGAGAAAAATCTTTATAGCTGGCACGATCCACCGATTCCAAAGCACTTTATGTGGATCGCTTCAAGGACATCCATGCAGCTCTGACATGGGGACACCCTTATGCGGTTCAGTTGGAAGGCCATCCTCATGCGGCTCGATTGTGGGGGCTACCCCTATGCGTCTCGGTTGTAGGGGCCACCCTTATACGGTTCAGTTGGGAGGCCATCCTTATGCGGCTCGATTGTGGGGGACACTCCCATGCGGCTCGATTGTGAGGACATCCTCATGCGGCTCGGTTGTAAGGCCACCCTTATGCGGCTCAGTTGTGAGGCCATCCTCATGCGGCTCGGTTACCAGACCACACTCATGCGGCTCTGCCAGGACGTCCCGTTTATGCGGCTCACAACATAATGGCAGTTAGGACATGTGGCAGAAGATTGACTAAGACTTATCCACTCGAATTTATTGCTACCAACAAATCATAACAATACAGATTTATTGCAACCAATGCAACAGCCCAGATTGATTTCCAACAAACAGATCAAAGTTAATCTTAACCAATCCCCAATGTCCACTTTTTAAGGTGTAATTACTGCATACCCCACTCATCACAAATTCTTATAAATAGCAAGATGCTATTCCTTTGTACACACAGATAGACACACAGAGAAAAAGACACACACAGAGAGCAGCAGAGAGATCTAGAGAGCATTCTTCTTCGCCAGAGCCAAGGTTGCATCCGATCGTCCAAGGAGTAAGGCAGAGTTGATATCACTTTTTTGAGCCTCTACCATCACCCCCAGAATAAAAAACTAAACAATTTTACTTAGATTGCTTTTCCTAGATTTTGTTCCTATGCTCTCTTTGTATGAGCGAGTTTGTATTGTGAATCAAAGTTCAGTCCTTCCATAAAACTATTCTGTTCTTAGATAATCAATGGTAAACACGATGGCAACTATGCTGGGGACTAACTTCTCCACTGCTAAGAAGTTGGCGACGCAATCGGATGCAGCCAAACTTGCCTCCACGCAACAGATGCTGGTCGTCTGCTTCGACCAGCAGGCGTTTGAAGAAATGCTCTCCGACGGGAGCGCTGGCCCGGTCCAGAAGCGAGCCCGCACGAAGAAGGCCCGCAGGGAGTGGAGGCCCAAATCATTTACATCTCTCCAAGCTCTAGAAGAAATTCGCTTTGCTGTCCAAGACGTCAAAGATGACTCCCATGCGGCCCCACTTCAGGCCGCAGAGGACCCTGCTGTTCTCAAGTCCGGCAGAGAAAATCTCTACGATATTGGACTTGAGGAAGCAAATGGAGACTCTATACGGTCCAGGAAGAAGTCGTATAAGGGTGCCAGCCGCATGAAAAAGGCTCATATGGTTACAATTCCAGCCGTATGAAGGCTCATACGGCCATTAAATCCAGCCGCATTATTGTTTCTGCTGCAGCCAAATCTAGCCGCATGAATCCTGATGCAGCCACAAATGCCAGCCGCATGAATGTCCATACGGCAGCCAAATCCAGCCGCGTGAATTCTTATGCGGCCACAAATGCTAGCAGTATGAATACTGATGCGGCCATAAATGCCAGTCGCATGAATGCTCATGCGGCCACCAATCAAAGCCGTAGACCGTCTGCTCTATACGGCTCAGGGTCAGTCTTTGACCGCCTCTCATGTGGTCTTGATCTCAGACGCTCCAATAAGAATGTGCCAGACTATGTGTGGCACAATTTGGACTCCTCCTACTATGCGACCTTGGGTGCTAGAGGGAAGAAATCTACGGCAGTGCGGGCTCGTCGAGCTCAGTCAGCTGTCCCAACCTCTGACCATCAGAGAGCTCCACTTACTATTAAGCGGGCCTCTGATGGAAAGTTGTATAGAACCGACCGTGTCCAGCCCCCGGCGGCAAACAGACAGAGTGGTTCCCAAAAGTCTCCCAAGCATGGAGCAAACATGGTGCCAACACACTCGTGTGCTCGGGACTCCCGAGCCCACAAAATGAGTGACTTACGTGAGATGATTCTTCACAAGCGCAAGGAAAGAGAAGAGAGCTTGGTATGCAGAGAGTCCTTTCATGGACATCACTGCACTCAAGTCATTGTCAACTGCTGCTGCAGTAAGGCGACAGTACAAGAGGACCGGCAGTCCGTCTTCCAAGACTGCAACAGCCAGGACCGATCCTGCAACAAAGCTCAGGAGGCGAGGCGCTTCATGTCGCCTCCTGCAATTCTGCTCAGAAGATCCCTATCGGCAAGGCGAGAAAGAAGATAAATGTTTCCAGCCTGACGATCTTAACCAGCGTGGCCAGGAAACTTGTGTCCAAGCGGCTGTCCACCACCACCTCAGGAGGAGTTTACCAGGGCATCCGCTCAAAGATGAAATCTTTAACACTAGAGAATTCGTTAATTGTACCTCAGGGGGTAGCCGAAGCCGGGGGTAGCACTCCTCCGAACATCCACGATAATCCGATCTTCCAAGAAGATTAACCAGAAGAGACAGTTCCACCAACAGATGCAACAGACCTAGATGTCCATGTGTCCCAAGATGAAGCAACCTCCGATACAGGGGGTAACACTTCCTCCGAGTCTGAACCAGAGGAGAACATTTCCATATATCCCAACGACTTCTCCGTTCGAAGGTATGAATCGGAGAGCACATTCTCCACAGTTCCTTCCACTGTTCCCCGTGTGAGAACAGTATTTATGACTGAGAATGACCAGAATGGTCCCAAAAATCGACAACGCCTCGACACACTTGAGGCCATATTTTATACCTTGGACAAATTAGTAGACGAGATTAAGGCAGCCCTGCCGACTCTCCAAGGAAGGACGCCTGGCCAGACAAGCATGGGTCCCGCCATCAATGCAGACTCAAACACAACTGCACCAACCCCAGGTGACAATCCGCCCAGAATGACGGCTCCTACCGCTGCAAACGAGGCTAGGGAGGCAAGAAGAGAGGTCCAAGAGCTTCAGGAAATGTTCGATGCCCTGGAAAACTCTCAAGACCTCAGGATACGACAGCCGTATCCCACTGCATGGAGAGATGTCCCCTTCCCTCCTCGGTACAAGCCATTCAATATTAATCTATATGATGGCAAGACCTCTGTAAGGCGATACATGACCTACTTTGAGGTCACAACAGATCATCTGCCACATGAGGATGCTATCCTTACGCAGTTGTTTATTGGGGCACTAGAAGGGGTCGCATTTGACTGGTACCACAACTAGTCGGACAACTGCATCCATTCCTTCGTCGGCTTCAAGCGTACGTTCTTGGAGATGTGCTATAAAGTGGGACAGGATGTCACAATGTCAACTCTCATGGACGTTGTCCATGGCGAGAAGGAGCTGACAAGAAACTACATCGAGCGGTTTCGCCAAACTGCGATAAAGCTTCCATCCGATAACCCAGACAACCTACATGGGTTGTTGCTGGTCCTATTGTCATGCTTGCTTCATATTCATAAGTTTGGAGCGTACGTTGCTATAGAGTTATGGCTCACGATGTTGGGAGGTTGTGGCTTCAGTGTTTTATTATATGGGGCTTTCTAACTGTTTTCTGCATAAGTAGTAATTGGACTGCTAACTAAATAATGCTCTTTAATAGAGATAATCTATAGTTGCCTACACCCTGTACCAACAGACATTAGGAACTCGAGTTCGGGGCAGGATATATATATATATATATATATATATATATATATATATTACATAATATAGAGTGGGAAGAATTGGTATTGTCTATATTATAGGAGTTAGATGTTCATCGTGAAAATGACTTAAACTGTGATGGAAAAACTGCCCATCCGTTAGGAACTTTGAAGTTTTACTCGTGTCCAATTTATTAGGTAGCAGCTTTGACCTATAGGTAGTATTGGGTTACTCTGTAAAAGGACAATTGCCATAGGGAATCAGTCGTAGACAAGTACCAGTAATCGAGTTCGGGGGGGAGGGGGCACTTAATATATGGTGTAACAGTTAATATATATCTTTGTAACAAACTAGAGCAATGAGGGGATGACAAGTATTAGTAGAAATAGGAAATGGTAGGATGAGGTAAATGTTCCACTGATACCAAGTAGCGTATCATAGGATGGGGTTTTGGGTATCCTAACAGGATGTATAGATTAACTAGAGGTACAAAAGGTTCATTTATGCATTAGTGCGCTAGTTACATCTAATGCCCAGTCGAGATACTGATGTAGGGATTGCAAGATGTATATTAGTTGCACTAGGTATTAAGTGGCAGTTGTAACAGTCCTCACCTTATAACTGGTTGACACTTGCAACATCCGAAACTTCACACCAGGTTGGATCTTGTGTTAGTTCATCCTGGGGTATCAAGTTGCATATCCTAAGTAGTTTGGCACATGATAGAGTATTACATACATAATGTTAGTAGTATACTTCGTGTAACAGTAAAGTATAGTAATGGTTGACTGTGTCAAGCAACAGAAATAGAGACATAAAGATAGCCTCCTTGCAAAGGGTGAATGGGGGATGAGTCCAACATTATGAAAAGGAGTGAGCTAAGGGATATGAGTGTAAGGAGTCAAGATTACTTGTATCAGAGTTATTTGTATTAGATATGTAAGGATGTACCCTGCTACAGGGAGGACATCACCATAAAGGACACCCTGGATATTGATTCTAAAACCAGGAGCCAGGCTCTTATGTCAGATTAGTTAAGAAGGGTTAGGAACAAAGGCAATATGCCAGTGTACAGTCAAGTTGAGGTATCCATTTATCCATCTTGTATCATCTGATATTGACCTAGTAGTCGTTTTTCATATTAGTTTACACATATCCAGATTCCTCATTGTATTGAGTTGGCTGATATGTATAGTTACATCTTGTATCCAGTCGAAAACTAGTATGTTAGTTACCTAGCTTGCATATTTGAGTCGATTATATGTTAAACCAGTCTACATAGGTTGTGTCAGTAACATTAGCTTACAGGGACACATGTATGATGCCGAACCTATAAATCAGAGTTTAGATATTATAGTAGTAATAAAGAGTGTACTACATGCATAAAGGGTATATTAGATTCATTGCTAAGTGTTAAGATGCAAGCAAGGTACATAGAATAGATACACATAACTGAATACACCAGTGATTAGAGAATAAGTAGGCTGCACAGATCCTAAGTATAGGATTGTGTGCCCAGTATAGGAAGTTTTGACATGTGTACCGCATGGTACTTGACAATAACACAAATAGTGGCATATAAGAATATGTATTATTGACACCAACCCAAAGCATAATAATGGAGTCAGTTATCGCAGAGGCATGGTATTGTATAGGGGAGAGACTCTAGAAAGATTAGAAAAACACAATACAACTCAGACCTTAAGGTTACTAGGGACTTAGAAGTAGTGAACAATGAGTAAAGACAGATTTGTTATAGTTAAATTCATATGTTGTTTCGAGTTCATTGTAATATAGGTTCTGGAGACTTTTACTCATTATTTGACCAGTATCTGTAGTTCAGGACCACATGCAAGTGCACTTTCTGATTGATTTCAATTTTGATAGTGTTTCTAGTACTTATCATACATATGATCTCATGCTTGTTGACACGCTAGGTACACGAGTTAGTATCATGGACCTTTACTCATTATATTCTCAATTTATAATATTTATCGTGTTCGTGACTTATTTGGGTCCATGATGTACAAGTTGGAAGGGGAAATATCTTAGTAGACGTGTGAACTACCCTTTCTATCTCTCGTGTCTTTCGTGGAGAATAACAGTCACACATTTCACATGCGGGGCGCCTGATTTACCCCTAGCCATTCACACATCGAAACTGATATTTCAACACACGTAGATAGTGGTCTCATTTATTATTTTCTTATTTTCTTACCATTTTCCATGTCACCATGTTTACATATTCTTTTCTAGTTGATATATCATGTTCTAGATTCCTGCTTTCATTCTAGTTATACCGTGACATAAGTTTACTTTCTAGTTTTCTTCCTAATATGCTATTTTCATGTATTACAAATCCTATCATGTTGTGAATAGCATGTCAGTTTGTGTTCTTGTTCCATTCCTGATTGGAAAACCAATATTTTTAGGTGATGAGTTAGAAGATTTCTGTACCACATATTATGAGCATACTGCATATCACGATCTTGGCGTACAGCACGACCCAGATGCAACTTTTATGGAGCTACCCACTGCAGATGGCTTTTAGTTGACATTATTTAGTATTGGATGAATTTGTTTTCTCGGAGACCTTTTAGTTGTTATTTCTATTTGAGGATCATGAGTTGATTAGTGGATGTTTAATTAGTACATTTTGATCTCTTTTTGAGACTATTTTACTTAGTACATTTTGATATCTTTTTAAGACTATTTCATTTAGTATATTTTAATCTTTTGGAGACTGTTCAGTTCATTTCTTTTTTCTTCTCCAAGTTTGGTTATTATGTAAATATCATTCTATCTTGGACTTATCTGTTGATTTGGATTACACTATGGATATATATATAAACTGCGTGTTTGTGTGGATAAATATGGAGATAACTAGACAACATTCTACCGCCGACCCTACGTTATAGGCTGGATATACCCACGACTCATGCCCAAATACTAGGTGCGGGTCATGACACATTTTTATGGTGGCCCATGCAGGTCCATTTTTGTAAAGACAGCAAAACTCGTGGTAGTACTCAAATTAGATGTACTACTGTGAGCCTGCGAATATGATTATATTTTAGGACCATCTCCACATCTTTAAAACCGTTATTGACCTCCATATTTGATTTCAATTACTCCTTTGATCTGCATCATGTTTGAATCTTCATACAGATTAATGATTTCCTTTCGTTGCAGTTAAATGGATTCTCAAGGTAGGAATACCGTTTTCTCCATCAACTGCCGAGGGATCTTCCACAGACGGAACACAACCAACCCAAGGAGGCCAGTTCACTTATATGGGCGAGACATCACAGTCGCAGACCTCGAGGTTTCATCTAGACGATATTCCACCACCTACCCAGTTTCCTCCGCCACCAACATCAGTTTTTCCCCCAGCACCCGTTCAGCATCCAGCATCTGTCCTGCCTCTAGCACCTGTACTGGACAATGCTACGCTCTTTGGGATCTTCCAACAACTTATCACTTCCCAGACGAAGTAGGCCAACGTCTTCTGTGACACCTTAAGGGAGGATCTTCAGACTAGTGATGCTCCCTGACCGCCCTAGAACTTCCAAGAATTTTATTGACCTTAGGCCCAGGGAATTTAATGGGACGGAAGGTATTCTCTATGCGGATGAGTGGTTATAGAACGTGGATCGATATCTTTGGATGTTTCGAGTTTCTGAAGACTTGAAGATCGAGTCAGCCAGCATGCAGCTTCATAACATCGCTCGCACATGGTATAGAGATGTGCTCCGATTTACCGTACTAGATGTGACATGGGAAGAGTTCAAGGAGTTGTTCAAGGAAAAGTTCTATCCCAACGTAGCCCCAGAGGAGTTGGAGAGCGAGTTCGAGAGCTGGACAACCTCACCATCGACGAGTACATCGCAGAGTTTTCCCACCTCAGCCGCTTCGCAGAGAGCATGGCCCCTGAAGGAAAAGCCAAGAAGTTCAAGAAAGGGTTATCACATGAAATTCACCTAGCCATCGCCACCAGTCAAGCCACAACCTACGAGAGAATCGTGAAGGTCGTACAGGCGGTAAACAAAGATTGAAGCGCCAGCAAAAAAAGACAGAGACGCATATGGAGGAGGCAACAGCCAATCGGGATCGGCAAAGCGTCCCAATGCTTCAGGGAAGACAAAATACGCCAGCGTTACCCGTATTTATTCAAGCAGTGAGGTATACTCCTACCCTAGTGTCTATCCTTAAATTTTGAGGACAAAATTATTTTAAGGGGGAAGGACTTGTGAGCCCTTGAACCAAAATTTCTATTAAATATTTTTTTACTATTATTATTACTATTGTTATCCCCAACCATTATATATATATATATATATATATATATATATATATATATATATATATATATATATATATATTGAATTTTCTAAAAGGAATTTAATTGCTAAATTACAAGTAGACTACTAGTAGGGTGTTTGTGCAAAAACTAAATTGGGAAGGGGGCTATGTGAACTTTAACCTTTCAAAATCCAATCGGTTAAGGGAATTCGAATCCTTTGAGGATTCAAAATCGTGAGTTCTATTCTAAACTCATATTCGATTTTATCAAAACTTGGTGTATATATAGGAAGGATCGATTAGGTTTCCTCTTTCCACAAACCCTAAAAATCTTCCTGCGCCACTTGAGTTGAGAGGATTCGCTATTCGGGAAGAGAATACCAGCAAAAAGCTTTCATTCGCCAAAAATAGCTACACCTATAAACAACCCTTGACTCCTTGATTCTTAGTTATTTTGAATCTAAATTCAATAGTAGTATAGGTTCTTATGGTAATACTTGAGAGGAATCCATGGGAGAAAACGTGGATGGCATATCAATCATGTCTGGGCTCGGCCATGGGCATCCGAGCAGTTGAATATTTAGAGGTAGATAGATACCACAAGAGGGATTGGATCCTATTGTATACCACTTGTGTTATGTATCAAATTCTTGTATCAGAAAATTGGAGTATCAGACTTGGCCGGGTAAGTGTTAGTTATGGGTTGCCCACCGAACATAGAGAAGAGGCTAACAGATTCCTGGAAACGTTTAGATAGGCAACAACCTACATGGGTTGTTGTTGGTCCTATTGTCATGCTTGCTTCATATTCATAAGTTTGGAGCGTGTGTTGCTATAGAGTTATGGCTCACGACGTTGGAAGGTTGTGGCTTCGGTGTTTTGTTATATGAGGCTTTCTAACTGTTCTCTGTATAAGTAGTAATTGGACTGCTAACTACATAATGCTCTTTAATAGAGATAATCTATGGTTGCCTATACCCTGTACCTACGGACAGTAGGAACTCGAGTTCGGGGCGGATATATATATATATATATATATATATATATATATATATATATATATATATATATATATATATATATATATATAAATATGTTACATAATACATAGTGGGAAGAATTAGTATTCTCCAGATTGTAGGAGTTAGATGTTCATCATGAACATGACTTAAACTATGATGGGAAAACCGCCCATCCGTTAGGAACTTTGGAGTTTTACTCGTGTCAGATTTATTGGGTTGCAGGTTTGACCTATAGGTAATATTGGGTTGCTCTGTAAGAGGGCAATTGCCATAGGGAATCAGTCATAGACAAGTACCAGTAATCGAGTTCGGGGGGCACTTAATATATGGTGTAACAGTTAATATATAACTTTGTAATGAACTAGAGCAATGAGGGATGACAAGTATCAGTTGAAATAGGAATTGGTAGGAGGAGGTAAATATTCCACTGATACCAAGTAGAGTATCAGAGGATCGGGTTTTGGGTATCCTAACATGATGTATAGATGAACTAGTGGTACGAGAGGTTCATTTATGCATTAATGTGCTAGTTACATCTAATGTGCAGTCGGGACACTTATGTAGGGATTGCATGATGTATATTAGTTGCACTAGGTATTAAGTGGCAATTGTAACAATCCTCACCTTATAACATGTTGACACTTGCAACACCCAACACTTTGCACCAAGTTGGATCTTGTGTCAGTTCACCCTGGGATATCAACTTGCATATCCTGAGTGGTTTGGCATAGGATACAGTATTGCATACATAATGTTAATAGTATACTTCATGTAATAGTAAAGTATAGTAAGGGTCGACTATGTCAAGCAACAAAAATAGAGACACAAGGATAGCCTCCTTGCAAAGGGTGAATGGGGGATGCGTCCTACATTAGGAAAAGGAGTTAGCTAAGGAATGTGAGTATAGGGAGTCAGGATTACTTGTACCAGAGTTCTTTGTATTAGATATGTAAGGATGTACCCTGCTATAGGGAGGACATCACGATGAAGAACACCCTGGACATCGATTCTGAAACCAGGAGCCAGGTACTTATGTCAGATTAGTTAAGAAGGGTTAGGAACAAAGGTAATATGCCAGTGTATAGTCAAGTTGAGGTATCCATTTATCCATCTTGTATCATCTACATTGACCTAGTAGTCATTTTCCATATTAGTTTACACATATCCAGATTCTTCATTGTATCGAGTTGGCTGATATGTAGAGTTACATCTTGTATCCAGTCAAAAACTAGTATGTTAGTTACCTAGCTTGCATGATTGAGTCGATTACATGGCAAACCAGTCTACATAGGTTGTGTTAGTAACATGAGCTCACAGGGACACATATATGATGCCACACCTATGAATCAGAATTTAGATATTATGGTAGTAACAAAGTGTACTATAATAGGTATAAAGGGTATATTAGATTCATTGCTAAGTGTTAAGATGCAAGCCAGGTACGCAGAATAGATACACAGAACTGAGTACACCAGTGATTAGAGAATAAGCAGACAGCACAGATCCTGAGTACATGATTGTGTGCCCAGTATATGAAGTTTTGACATGTGCACCTCCTGGTACTTGACAATAACACAAATAGTGTCATATAAGAGGATGTATTGTTGACACCAACCCAAAGCATAATAATAGAGTCAGTCATCGCAGAGGGATGGTATTGTATAGGGGAGAGACTCTAAGAAGATTAGACAAACCCAATACAACTCAAACCTTAAGGTTACTATGGACTTAGAAGTAGTCAACAATAAGTAAAGACAAATTTGTTATAGTTAAATTCATATGTTGATTCGAATTAATTGTAATATAGGTTCTGGAGCGCTTTTACTCAACATTTGACTAGTATCCGCAGCTCAGGACCACATGCAAGTGCACTTTCTGATTGTTTTCAATTCTAATAGTTTTTTCTATACATATTATTTATATGATCTCTTGCTTGTTGACACGCTGGGCAGACAAGTTAGTATCATGGACCTATACTCATTATATTCTCCTTTTATTATGGTTACCGTCTTCCTAACTTGTTCGGGTCTATGATGTACAAGTTGGAAGAAAAAATATCTTAGTAGACGTGTGAACTACCTTTTCTATCCCCCGTGACTTTCGTGGAGAATAGCAGTCGCACATTTCACGTACGGGGTGCCTGATTTACCCCATAGCCGTTCACACGTCGAAACTGATATTTTAACACACGTAGATAGTAGCCTTATTTATTATTTCCATATTTTCTCACCATTTACTGTGTCACCATGTTTACATATTCTTTTCTAGTGATATATCATGTTCAATATTCCTGCTTTCATTCTAGTTATACCATGACATTAATTTATTTCCAAGTTTTCTTCCTCATATGCTATTTTTATGTATTGCAAATCCTATCATGTTGCGAATAGCCTGTCGGTTTGTGTGCTTGTTCCATTACGGAATAAAAAACCAACATTTTTAGGTGATAAGTTAGAAGATTTTTGTACCACATATTATGAGCATACTGCAGATCACGATCTTGGCGTGTAGAATGACCCCGATACGACTTTTACGGAGCTACCCACTGCAGATGACTTTTACTAGACATTATTTAGTATTGGACGAATTTGTTTTTCCGAAGACCTATTAGTTGTTATTTTTATTCGAGGATCATGAATTGATTATTTGATGTTTCACTTAGTACATTTTTATCTCTTTTTGAGACTATTTCACTTAGTACATTTTGATCTCTTTTTGAGGCTATTTCATTTAGTACATTTTGATCGTTTGGAGACTATTTTAATTTATTTCTTATTTTTTCTCTCCAACTGTGGTTATTATATAAATATCATTCTATCTTGGACTTATACGTTGATTTGGATTATATTATTGATATATATATATATATATATATATAAACTGCGTGTTTGTATTGATAAATGTGGAGATGACTAGACAACATTTTACCTTCGACACTGCGATGTAGAATGGATGTACCCACGGCCCATGCCCAAATACTGGGTACGGATCGTGACACGACCCATCGGATTCCAAATCTAGATATACCATTGAGTTTATATCAAAAAACTGGACTCATAGGTATGTAATGTGTTGACTTTAGAGACTACAGGCTCTGGCACATTTTACGGTACAAAGCGAGTCCAAGGATGGAAACTATTTTGGCCTAAAATTAATGCTTTACCTCTGTATCCAGAATTGGACTTATGGATAGTCAAACTTAGACATTTTTATTATGCCAAACACGTTAGTGATGTCTGTTTCAACATCCAGAGACATTTGTGGGAGTTTGACTTTTGTGGCTTACTGAGTGATTCGATATTGTTGGTTCTATGCGCTACCACCATACAAGTATACATTGCCAAAATATACAGTACTTTCATGCATTTCTATATTACTATATTTTTTGCAGTCACACTTCATTACCTATTGTTAGTATTCATGCCATTGCTATTTTTTTATCTTACGTGCACGTTCCTTATTTGTTATTTACGTGTCACTATTTGTTTCATGTGAGTGTTGTGACGATATTTGCTAGTCCTAGTCTCTATTCAATTGACTTGACATTTAACCGAGACCAACTCTTAGACATTGGCCTATGGTATCGCTAGACCGGGAGTGTCCTATGGCATTACGGTTTAGAGACTGCTTATCGACTTGTCATTCCATCTCTAGGACTGGAAGCGTCCCACGGCGTTACGGTGTTAGAGACTTGTTATCGACTTGTTATTCCGTCTCTAGGATCGGGAGTGTCCCATGGCTTTACGGTAGTAGAGACTTGTCTTTTGTCTCGAGATCGGGAGCATCCTATGATGTTACGGTATTTAGATGTCTTTATTGATTTCTTACATGTTTTACTTTTCTCTCTTTCCATGTATGTTATTTACTGTTACATTTGGCATGTTTATATGTATCTTGTTATTCCCTTGAGGACCTGATGATATCTTCATGTATTAGATGAAGTTACATTAATGGATGGTGATTGCTATACCAAGACTTCAGGTATATTTAGTTGTTGTTATTATCATTCGCTTCCTTATTTATATTTTGTCTACTATTTGATACTCGTTGTTATTATAACCTAGTCTTTTGCAAGCTTCATTTTCTTTTAGCTTGGTTATGATAAATTTATTATTGGGAATCCACTATAATGCATTTATCTATTCCAGAATCAGTATAGTTTGGTCTAATCAGCCTTAGTACGCTTGATTCGTCATTTTAATCGTTATTTAGTAAATTGAGATATAGTTGATTTAGAACAACCAGGAAGCTTATACATATTCGAGCTGGACTGGAGTCCTCTCGATAAGTTACTGGCATGTATATGATACCCTAGTCCTACGTATTTTGAGACTGGGCGTTACATATTTTTTTGACCCATCTAGGTTGAGTTAGCCGTTTCGGTTACGTTACTGTACCAAGCGGGCTAGCGAATATGATTAAATTCTTATGAATCTCAATTCACAACTGCCTTAAAAATTCTTTTAGAAATTTCTCTACCGTCCTTAAACATGTATTGCTCTTGACTATCCTTCCTTTTCTTTTTCGTACCATTGCTTCTCGCCCCTTCCTATTTCGGAGTGACGAATAATCATGCTGTATAGAATTTATCAGAAATTCATAAGTTATAGTGTAAGTCAGTTTGCTTATAGAATTTTGGTAGCTCGATAGATAGAAGGGGATTAGATATGCCATATGCCATAGATATCTATTGGTATGGATTTTGCAACTAGTATACAAGGGTTATAAAATTTAAGGACATCATATGTTTGATGGGATAGTGTGAGCAAATGTGGGTAGACGTCGTCAATATGGAAATAAATATATGATCATACTAGGTTACGCACGTATGGTAGTCACTAGATCAAGAATAAAATGATAGTTTTAGTGTAAATAGTGACCCTCTAAAGAAGAACCTAAACATAGCCTAACCCATCCCATTTATTATTATGCCATATATAGTTAGGATTAGACAGAATGGTAGGTATCACTTAGCTTGGTCAGGTAAAAAGAGACTTATATACTTATGATAATTATATTGTTGGAGGACAAGCCTTAGAGTTAACAATCTATAGTTTTACGATAGAGATGTTGCAACATCAAATTGTTTAGGATTGATTATAACTTGAGTTATTAGAATATACCATAGTGACCTAGCGTATCCCTTGAACTATTCCTAGTTATGCTAGCATGGTTCTTCGTTAGTGAGCCATATTTTAAATTCGAGGACAAAATTATTTTAAGGTGGGTAGATTGTAAAGACCTTGATTTTTGGAATTTTTTATTTATTTTATATGATTTTATATTTATTAAATTATATTTTATTATTGATTATGACTATAGATATATTTTTTGTAGATTTGATTTTTGAAACACAAGAAATGCCAATCATCCGAAACGTCCTTCATGAGTTTTGAAGTAGACAAGTTCACCTTCAACTTGACATATCATGTCCTAACCAAACTTGTTTTCAAATATTCTTTTAACTTCGCGCAACTTTGGATGAATTTAGGCCAATTAACCATTTACCATAATTATTGACCTATCTTCAAACGTGGGTTCTGAACTCGACATCGACAAAAACCATTTGATCCAATATATGGTCTTCATCTATTTTGAGCCTACGACACTTTGGTGGCCCATGCAGGTCAGAGCATATCGTATCGGTTACGTAACTGTACTGATATGAGCCTGCGTAACTGACTAAACCCTTAGAAATCGTAATCCACACTGCCTTAAAAATTCTCCTAGAAAATTCTCTACGTCCTTGAAATTTCATATTTGTTCTCGATTATTCTTCCTTGCCTTCCAACCCATTGATTTCCGTCTCCTTCTATTTCGGGGTGATAAATGATCGTGCTATCTAGGATTCATCAAAAATTCTTAAATTATAGTATAATATTGCATGATTATTGAGTTTTGGTTGTTTATAGATATGAAGGATTATAGTTGCCATATGCATAGATATCTATCGATAGAATTGTTAGCAACTAGTTGGAAGATCATAAGATTTATTGACCAAGTTTTTGTCGGCCCATTGGTCATGGTCAAACCTGATTTTAATAATTGATCAAAATCTGTCTCGATATAAATACAGGTCAACTCAGATGTTACCTACGACGTTTTGGACACTGCTCAACAATGGTTATCAACAATGTTCAAGACTGAAGTCGTTTGCCTCTCCGGATGTACTTCCTGTTAAGCAATGTCATTTTTATTTTATTTGAGTCCTGGAATACTTTGTACACCGAGTCGTACTGGCAAATAGGCTATCCGAAAATGATTTCAAAATTATCCTATTCTTTTACAAATGACCCATATTTTTACAAAATATTCTTTTTACAAAAGCCCTTGAAGGATTATTCAAAAAGCCAAAATTTATTTTCTCGAAATAATGAACTGGCAGAACCTCAGGAGAACTCGGCCCGAGTTCGGCCATTTGGAACGTTAGTGAACGTTGGGTTTTTGAACTTGGTCATCCTTCAGTTACGGGTTGTTACAAAGAGTTTTGTCCGAATTCTGCCCGAATTCTGTCAGAGTTCTGTCTTTGGAAAAGCTATAAATAGAGAAGCATTTTGATCTTTTTAACACACCAATTTACTTTCAATCTTCTCTCTTCTTAAGCCTTCAGTCTTCCAAAGAGTTCTTAAAAGCTTTTATTTTCAAATCCCAAGCCAGTTACAATCCTCTAGTCGATTTGCCAGTACGGTACGGTCTAGAAGTTTCAGAGTGATTGTAATCAGAGGCTTGATAGAAGATTCAACTCTTCACAATTGAAGTTGGTCGAGTTCTTCGTATCAAAGCTCGCGTCTGTAGAAGTTGCAAGGACTTCGTATGAAAACTTGCGAGATTTTCCAATAGTGGATTCAACTGGAAGCTAGAGTTCTTCCGACTGGACTAGTCCTCACCAGAGGGAAACCAGTATAAATCTCGGTGTTTGCGTTTGGCTTCTGATCACTTTTAAATTCTGTCATTTACTTCTTGTGATTATTATTATACTTGTGATCTAACTGCTAACAAGCTTTTTATTAGCAATATTCCGATGCCTACTCTATTCACCCCCCCCTCTAGAGTATTCTACTTTACGATTTCGTTCCTACAATTGGTATCAGAGCAGGTTATACAGGTAAAGCAAGGTAAAATAGAAGTTATATTCAATTTTATATAGATCACAGCTTTACATATGGCAACTATGAAATTCACAAGTGAAGGCCAAGCCACAAACAGACCTCCACTGTTTGATAGCACAAACTACACTTATTGGAAAACACGTATGAGTTTCTTTCTGAAATCTCTTGATTTTGATTTATGGTCTATTATTATTGATGGGTATCAAAAGCCACCTCGTATAAATGTTGATGGAGTTTTAACTGAAAAACCCTATAACAGGTATACAGAGGAAGAAAAGAAAAAGGCCAATCTTGATGCACGTACTATTAACGCTTTATTTTGTGCTTTAGATAGAACTAAATTTAACAGGGTGTCTATCTGCACAACTGCAAATGAAGTATGAAAACATCTTAAAGTCACACATGAGGGCACAACTCAAGTCAAGGAATCAAAGGTCAGCAGACTTACTCAAGAGTATGAGGCGTTCAAGATGAAGCCCAACAAAATAGTTACTCAGATGTTCGAAAGATTTTTGGATATTGTAAATCCTTTGTCCTCCCTAGGCAAAGATTACAGTAACCATGAAAAGATTTACAAACTCCTACGAGCACTTACAAAGAACTGGATTCCGAAGGCTACTGCAATCATTGAAGGAAACGACCTTACTACTATGACACTTGAAGTACTCATGGGTAAGCTACTCACTCATGAACTAGAGTTACAAGACTTTGAAGAGCCGGTACCAAAGGAGAAGACGATCGCTTTCAAGGCTCAGCACAGAAGATCTGCTGAAGATGATTCAGACAACAGTGAATCTGATGCTGAAGATCAAGCACTCCTTGCAAGAAAATTCAAAAGATTCTTGAGATATGAAAAGAAGACAAAAAAGAACAATGGCGGCAACAGCTGGTATCAAAATGACGCTGTCTGCTACAGCTGCAAGAAGAAAGGACACATGAAGAAGGACTGTCCTACAAACACATCAACAAGCAAGAAGAGCAACAGATACGAGAAAGGGAACCTGAAGAGATCAACATCTCGGAAGTATGCCAATACCAGCATATGGCATAAAAGTGAAGCCAGCGACTCAGAAGATGAACAATCAGAAGACGCTGTAAATGTATGCTTTATGGCATCCGATCAGGTACTCTCTGAACCTTTAGTTGATACATATGATGACTTCACCTTTGAGCAAATAGGAGAAGCCTTCAGTGAACTGATAAGTGATTACAGGAAACTGCGTAACAAATATCAGACCTCTAAGAAGGTACTCAAAGAGTACAAAGGTGAAATAGGAAGACTTACCGACCTACTAGCTGAGGTTAAAGATAATGTTAGTGAGTCTGGTGAGCTTTCCTCTATTAAGCTCTTATTACACGAGACTACCAAGTCATTCGAAGAAAAAGACAAGGTTATTGACCAACTGAAAGAAGAACTTTCTAAAGAGAAGAAAAGTCTTCAAAGTGCACAAGTCAGAATGGAAACACTCACTTCTGACTATACTAAGTTATATGATACCTCCAAAAGATTGGAAATTAGGTTAGGAAAACAGCCTGAGACTGCTGCTTCCTACCCTAACACGTGTCACTTACCGAAAAATCGAAATATTCCCAAACCTAACACTGTCAGACCTAACCCTATCAAACCTTTGCTAAAAAGGCTATGCCCAAACAAGATAATAGGTATGCTTTCTTCTATACTAGAAAACGTAAACCTACCAACCATGCACATCACTCAGCTTTCAACACTCAACATGCTAAATGTCATTATTGTGGCCTCATTAGTCATATAACTTCTGTATGTAGAATTAAAAAGCTAATAGATCTAAATATTTATGCATAGATACCGAAAGCTAACCAGTCAGGACCCTACAAGAAATGAGTACCAATAGTTTCATCTGCAAATTATTTTGTAGGTGGGACACCCTTCACATGCTAGAAGCAAATGGATCCTCGACAGCGGTTGCTCACGGCACATGACCGGTGACGCTTCATTATTTGCAACACTATCGAAGAGGAATAAAGAAGGATATGTCTCCTTCGGTAATAATTTAAAAGGGTATATAATCGGTATTGGTGATATTCGTAAAGCTCCTTATCCAGTTATTAAAGATGTTTATCTTGTTACTGAGTTAAAACATAATCTGCTCAGCATAAGCCATTTAGCTGATCACGGTTATGGTATTAACTTCGTAAAAGATAAATGTACTATTATTGATAGTTCAACTGGTAATATTATATTTGAAGGTATTAGAGAAGACAATATATATGTTTTCTATTTGTTGGAAGATACTAACATTTCAGTTAGATGTTTAATGGCTAAAAGTGATGAGAGTCATATGTGGCATATGAGACTCGGTCATGCAAATATGAATACTATTTCCAGATTATCCACAAAGAAGCTAGTACGCGGTTTACCGGTCATTACATTCAAGAAGGATGCGGTATGCAGTCAATGTGAAAAGAACAAAGCTACTCGATCCTTTTTCAAGTCAGTAAACGTTGTATGTACTACTAGATCTCTATAATTACTACATATGGACTTATTTGGTCCTAGCAGAGTTGCTAGTCTCGGAGGTAAGCTATATGCTTTTGTAATTGTAGATGATTATTCTAGATACACGTGGGTATATTTTCTGACACGCAAAAATGATGCATTATCGAAATTTGTCACCTTTTGTAAGAAAGTACAGAATGAAAAAGGGTACATGATCACTCGTATTAGAAGCGATCATGGGGACGAATTCGAAAAAGCAGAGTTTGAGCAATTTTATGACACACATGGTTTTATATACGAATTTTCTTGCCCTAGGACTCCACAACAAAATAGAGTTGTGGAACGTAAGAACAGAACTCTATCTGAAATGGTCAGAGTAATGTTAAACCAGTTTAGTCTACCCAAGTATTTTTGGGCTGAAGCTGTCAATACAGCTTGTTTTGTTCTCAATAGAGTTCTAATTCGACCCACATCGAAGAAGACTCCATTTGAGTTATGGTTTGATAGAATTCCATCAGTTTTATATTTTAGAATATTTGGTTGTAAATGTTTTATTCTTAATACTAAAGATAATTTGGAAAAGTTTGACGAAAAGGCCGATGAAGGTATATTTTTAGGTTATGCGGGCAAACGCAAAGGATACAGAGTCTTCAACAAAAGAACTATGATCGTCGAACAGTCGATCAATGTCACCTTTGATGGACTAAATCAAACGACAATCGATGACAATGACGAAGATCTCAATGTACCTAGCAAAACACCAGCTGATCCTCCTAGAGAAGATCCAGGAACTAGGTACCTTCGGAGTCTGCCAAAAAGATTGAAGTTCACGGCTGATCTTCCAAAAGATTTGGTAATTGGTGAGATTACTAAGGGTGTAAGTACACGCTCCTCTAATAAAAATATAGCTTCTTGTGTTGCTTTTGTATCTCAGTTTGAACCCAAAAATATTGATGAAGCATGTAGTGATAATTTTTGGATAGATGCTATGGAAGAGGAATTAAACCAATTTGAACGAAATCAAGTTTGGGAACTTGTTCCAAGCCTATTGATCATTCGGTCATTGGCACCCGATGGGTATTTCGAAATAAACTGAACGAGAATGGTTTAGTGACTCGCAATAAGGCTCGACTCGTAGCTCAAGGATACAATCAGGAAGAAGGTATCGACTACGATGAGATTTATGCCCCAGTTGTGAGATTAGAATCCATTCGCATGTTATGTGCATTTGCATGTTTTCATAATTTCAAATTATTTCAAATGGACGTCAAAAGCGCATTTTTTAATGGTTTCATAAAAGAAGAGGTTTATGTAGCTCAACCATCCGGTTTTACTGATTTCAAATTTCCTGAATATGTTTTCAAGTTGAAGAAAGCTTTATATGGTTTGAAACAAGCCCCTCGAGCTTGGTATGATCGTCTAAGCTCTTTTCTACTTGATAACAGTTTTTCAAAGGGAAAGGTTGACACTACTTTGTTTATAAAGTTTGAATAATAATATTCTTTTGATTCAAGTCTATGTAGATGATATTATCTTTGGATCTACTGATGAATCTCTTTGTCAAGAATTCTCAAAATGTATGCAGAATGAGTTTGAGATAAGCATGATGGGAGAGCTGAAGTTCTTTCTCGGACTGTAAATCAAATAAACCAACAATGGGACATTCATAACTCAAGCTAAGTATACAAAAGATCAACTAAAGAAGTTCGACATGGAAGCAGCAAAGTCACTTAGTACTCCAATGGCGACTTCAACCAAGCTTGATATTGATGAACAAGGCAAACCTGTCGACATACGTAAGTATCGAGGTATGATCGATAGCTTACTCTATTTAACTGTCAGTCGACCAGACATTATGTTTAGTGTTTGCTTATGTGCTCGTTTTCAAGCCAATCCTAAGGAATCATGTGCGCAGTTAAGCGTATCTTCTGATACCTTAAAGGCACTTCTTCTGTCGGCTTATAGTATCCCAAAACCACGTCGTTTGACCTAACCGGTTATTCCGATGCTGATTTTGCCGGATGCAAAGTAGATATAAAAAACACCAGTGACACATGTCATTTCCTAGGAAAAGCTCTAGTCTCTTGGTTTAGTAAAAAACAAAATTCTGTTGCATTGTCAACAACAGAGGCTGAGTATATCGCCGTAGGACGTTGTTGTGCACAAATTTTGTGGATGAAACAAACCTTAGAAGACTATGGATTGCATTTTACACATATACCCATTTTTTGTGATAATACTAGTTCTATTAATTTGACTAAGAATCCAGTATGTCATTCTCGTACTAAACATATCGAGATTCGACATCATTTTCTTAGAGATCATCAACAAAATGGAGATATAGATCTTGTATACATAGACACACAGAATCAATTAGCTGACATATCCACAAAACCATTAGCGGAAGATCGTTTCAACTATTTACGTCAAGAATTAGGAATTTTAGATATCAATAATATTAATTAATTTTGTTTTATCAATTATTTATTCGATGCTCATAAACTGTTTTCGAGACAAGCCTAAAAAGAGTCTGTTTGTCACCACGACTACGGGCGAAGCGAAGCGGTACTTAAGAGTTTCCCGGTGAACCTCCATTAGCTGGGACAGTACTCCTACAGCTAATCTGAGACAGATGATGAGTAAAGAATATTGATTTATAAAATAATATTATTTATATTATTTTGAGATTTAAAATTACTAAACTTTGAATTAAGCATTTGAAACGAATTAATGAAAAGGAATGTGGTCTCACCTGATTTTTTTTTATATATATATAGCCAGGCAACCCTAGGCGAATTCGGCCCGAGTTCGGTCCGAATTCGGCCAGAGTTCGGTTGGGTGTTTATATATAACAGCAGCAACCCGAGGCCTCCTTCTTCTTCATACTTCCAAAAATCCTCTCAACAGCAGCTCCGCCCCTCCGAAACCCTAGTTCTACTCCCTCTTTGTTCTCCCAATTCGTGTGGTGTTTCTCTCCAAAACTTTTGATTCATGCAGAGATTGTCGTCCTCTACAACATATCCGATTCTTGGAAGGTATAATCCCTTATTCCACCACTTTTCAATACTTAGGGTTTATAGAATGTTTGGGAAAGAATGCCTAAGTTCAATCCCTTCAAAAGGAAGAAGACCCATGCCAGTGAAGAGGCATCGTCTTCTGATCCGCATACGGATTGCCTCTTTTCTCTGGTCCAATCGGATGATGGTACGTCAGATGAGCTTTATTTTAAAACTTCCGATGAAGCGTTATTGTGGTATGCTGATTTTAACATGCGTACTATTTGCACCGGATCACCGATCAAGTGGACTATCTTTCCAGATCACCATCCTTATTTTGAGGCATTAGGGTTACAACACTTTGTCACCTTACAATTCCCTATTGCCACTAATGCCATTAGATTATTCTACTGTAATTTCGTGTTAGATACTTCTACAGCGAGGACACGTGTCGGAGAAATTGATATCGAATTCACTGATGACACGTTAGCAGAAATCCTTGGTATTCCAAACAAAGGTGCCCCGCTAGATGACATCACTGATTTTAATTTTCCCGATGGCACTACACTCGTTAGTTTCAAGAATGAACTTTGTGCGCCTGCATGCGTTCTTCCTGGAAAGTTCAAGGCAAATAACTTGAACGTGTTTAACTACGAATTACATCGCATCATCTATTCCCCCTTACTTCCAAAATCCACTTCTAAAGATGATGTCACTGCACTTGAGCTCTCTGCTATTTATCATATTCTTAAGGAGATTCTTTTTTCTGCCCCTAAGACTATTATTCAGATGATGGGTAGATGTCGCGGGAGAGACCACAACCTATCTTATGCGATGCTCCTTCCTCGCATATTTCAGAGATTTGATATTGATTTATCTACTTGTGCTGTCGATCCCGAGCCCAAGTTTCTTAAACTCTCTCGTCGCAGCATTGTATCTGTTTCTCCACCCACTGCACCTACTCCTCCTGCACCTACTCCCACTGATCCTGTAGCACCTGTTTCTCCTCATTCCTATCCTATAATATTTGAGGGTATCCATCAGCACTTATCAGATCTGCAGTCTTTTTATGTTGAGACCTCTAGGGAACACGAGTTTCGTGATGTGACTCGGTTCCAGGCGATTGCCAACTCCTTCGTCGATCTGAGGTTTACGCAGACGGGACATTCTGCTAGCTCTCTGCCTCGAGACCCTTCTGTTTCTGGCTACCGCATTAACGATGAGGCGGTACACTCTCTGTTCCAGCCAGGGAACGCATATGATTGGTATCGTACCGCTGGCGCCACTCCTCATACTTCTGGCGCTGGTACTTCTAGAGCTGGTCCTTCTGGACATGGTGATGCTACAGCTGATGATGATGTTGATAATGATGAGTTTTGATATGTTAGATTATTGAGACTGTTACTTTCTATTTTATGTTTACTTGGAAATGCTCCGACATTCCAAGATTTTATCAGTACTTTTTAGATCTTATCAGTACTTTTCTTATGTGACTATTCATGGACATGGTTGTTTTTTATTATGCCAAAGTTTTGGCATCTTAGTCTATTATTCATCACTATGCTTTGTTTTAGTTTATCGTAGCACTATCTATTTATGTTGCTTCATTCTTTACATTCTGCCTGAGACAAATACGTGTATGTGATATTATTCTATTTTTCTGTCATGATTATTTCTTTTTATGTGTTTCTTCACTGTTTGTTACTTATGTATTGATTGCGGGGGAGATTTCTCTTTTGCAATTATTTTGCTAAGTGACAACGGGGGAGAAATAAGGATCTAACATCTTTTGTGAAATACAGGATATGAACAATTTTTCTTTACTATTTTGATTTGATTCTAAGCTTAGATGTTATATCAGCAAGTTTGTCAATTATCAAAATAGGGGAAGATTGTTGGCCCATTGGTCATGGTCAAACCTGATTTTAATAATTGATCAAACTCTGTCTCGATATAAATACAGGTCAACTCAGATGTTACCTACGACGTTTTGGACACTGCTCAACAATGGTTATCAACAATGTTCAAGACTGAAGTCGTTTGCCTCTCCGGATGTACTTCCTGTTAAGCAATGTCATTTTTATTTTATTTGAGTCCTGGAATACTTTGTACACCGAGTCGTACTGGCAAATAGGCTATCCGAAAATGATTTCAAAATTATCCTATTCTTTTACAAATGACCCATATTTTTACAAAATATTCTTTTTACAAAAGCCCTTGAAGGATTATTCAAAAAGCCAAAATTTATTTTCTCGAAATAATGAACTGGCAGAACCTCAGGAGAACTCGGCCCGAGTTCGGCCATTTGGAACGTTAGTGAACGTTGGGTTTTTGAACTTGGTCATCCTTCAGTTACGGGTTGTTACAAAGAGTTTTGTTCGAATTCTGCCCGAATTCTGTCAGAGTTCTGTCTTTGGAAAAGCTATAAATAGAGATGCATTTTGATCTTTTTAACACACCAATTTACTTTCAATCTTCTCTCTTCTTAAGCCTTCAGTCTTCCAAAGAGTTCTTAAAAGCTTTTATTTTCAAATCCCAAGCCAGTTACAATCCTCTAGTCGATTTGCCAGTACGGTACGGTCTAGAAGTTTCAGAGTGATTGTAATCAGAGGCTTGATAGAAGATTCAACTCTTCACAATTGAAGTTGGTCGAGTTCTTCGTATCAAAGCTCGCGTCTGTAGAAGTTGCAAGGACTTCGTATGAAAACTTGCGAGATTTTCCAATAGTGGATTCAACTGGAAGCTAGAGTTCTTCCGACTGGACTAGTCCTCACCAGAGGGAAACCAGTATAAATCTCGGTGTTTGCGTTTGCCTTCTGATCACTTTTAAATTCTGTCATTTACTTCTTGTGATTATTATTATACTTGTGATCTAACTGCTAACAAGCTTTTTATTAGCAATATTCCGATGCCTACTCTATTCACCCCCCCCCCCTCTAGAGTATTCTGCTTTACGATTTCGTTCCTACAGTTTTGAGGAGTAGTATGACCAAAGGTGGGTAGAAGTCCTCAAGTACTCGGAGTTATAAAATGAGTAGAGAAGACCATGAAATATTTTTGGAGAAATTAAATTTGAGGAGATTAAGGTAATAATAGACTTTGATTTTAAGTAATAGTCATGAAATAGAATTTCGAGGACGAAATTATTTTTAAGGTGGGTAGATTTGTAGCCTCCCTTCCCGAATATTTTTAAAATATTTTTTTATTTGATTTAAATGGTGATTTTTTTATTTTTCTAAATAATTATTTAGTTAATTATTACGGCGGGTAATTTTAGCCATTGTTGAGTTTTGAAGTACAAGACAACTAGGAATCATGGCACGGATAGTGCAGTGGCGTGCTTTGACTAGTGTTTAGCCATGGTAGGGGAAGACCGAACCATAGTGACGTCCTAACTAAGAAAACCAGGCCAAGTTGCGACTTTACTCCTAGAAATAGTTAAATTGTATTAATTTATGTTATTAAATATTAGGAGACCGGTTGTACCAAATCAGTCTGGACTGGACCCGAACTTAGCCGAGCCCATATAGTCAGGTGACCCGTCCAAAAACGTTCATGTTGATATATTGTTGGTATGATTTTATCGTATTTTCAGTTTAATGATCTAATGCATGTTTTATATATATTTTAGTAATAAATATTATAGATATCAATATTAGTGATATTCAATGATAATTGTATATAAATAGGTCCTTGTACATTTTTGGAATTTTTAGACTGTGTAAAATGGTATATACACCATTATTTATTTATTAAATTTTGTTATTATTATTATTTTTATTATCAAGGTTATTATTATATAATAATATTTTATTATTGGTTTTGTCAAATAAATGTTATATTATATATATTCATATTTATATAAATAAGCCCTACACTAGGAATAGATGCTAGTGGGACTTATTTGAGTTTTATAGAGGTATATATATATATATATATATATATATATATATATATATATATATATATATATATATATATATATATATATTAAAAAAAATATATATATACTTGTATGTGAGTGTATGTATATATATATAATAGAGTAAAAGAATATAAAGCCCAGCCCGCAGGCCGAGCCCAACCCAGCAACCCAAAGTGGGCCTGTGCACAAGTGCACAGGCAATACCAGTAGAGTGCTTCCCCGTAGCAGTAAGGCCAGGCCTTGGCTTGGCCTAGGCAGGCTGCTTTGACCTTGCACAGCAGCAGTAGGCTGCCTGCACACAAGTGAACTTTCTATTGCCCAGGGGTTTGGCTTGGTCTGTGGTTGCTAGCACAGGCCTAACCCAAAGCCTATCCCAGGCTTACTCTTTCCCTCAGCCAGGCCGAGCCCAGCCTTCCCCATAACAGAACAGAATGAATCCCGAGCCCCCAAACTTCTCAACCCGAGCCTCGAGAACTACTGCCCTATTTATCGAGAGATGGAGGAGGCTCCTCTCATGGAAACCCTAGAGATTCCTCCTCCATGACTCCCCCAGCCAGGGCGCTGCCACCCGTGGCCAACAACAACCAACGCTCGCCGGACGGTCGCCGGAAATGGGCCACGCACGCGGATTCAAAAGCAACGGCAACGACAGCAACATATCGCGAGGTACCAACTTCAGTGTTATATTTCTTCGCATACACTTAGTCATTTTCAAATTCATAAATTTCTCTAGAGAGCCTACAAGACCCTCTCGAAGTCCCCACAATTAGTTTAGGGGTGAAACGATCCATCGATCCCGAAAATCGATGTTTATATCAGGGAAAAAACTGTTTCAGAACAGTTTATAGGTAATCCAAACGCCCCTGTTTACTGATAAATACTTGGCAATCCAGTAACTGCCTGGAAAATCTAATTAAAAATAGTGAAAGGCAACCTATAGGCCTTCACAAATGTTTTTACAGAAGCCAAAATCATCGGCTACACGCCGAGAAATAAGATCCCAAACACTGACAAAAACCTGTTTCTAAAATTTTAGAATTTATGAAAAACTCTGATACCACGTGCGTCCCGCTAAACCAGGCGACTTGGTCGCGAACCGAAAGCATCGAAAGGTGCGTAACGGCTTCGTGGACGTGTGGGCTTTGACAGAATTCAAATTAGTCGCGTGTGCGCGACGAATTTGATGCGTATCCGTCGAATTTTACCGTATCGGTCTATTTGTAAATTTTCTAATTACTTTGTGCACGCTCATCAGATTGAGACGACACTTACGCCAACAGGACCGTGTCGTTTTTCTGGTCCTGTATGCCAAGTTTGGCCTGATTCTGAGACAATTGATTGGACTGCCGTTTTTTGGGCCCCACGGTCCGATTCAACGGGCGATTTTGTACACGTCCCGCCGAAATCCAACTTTAGACATACGGTTGGGTTCGTATCAGAAAACTAGATCCGTAGAGATATAGTTTGACAATTTTAGAGACCATTGACTCTGGCACATTTTTCGGTGCAAAGCGGGTCCAACGACGGACATCGTTTTTGACCGAAATTACCGTTTTGCCTCTGTGTCCAGAATTGGACTTAAGGACAGGCAATTCTAGCTAATTTGACTATTCTGAGAACGTTGGCAATGTTTGTTTCAGCTTTCGGAGACAGTTGTGAGATATGAACTTATTTGGCTCACTAGTTGACTATATTTTGTGGGATCTGCGTGCAACCTCCAGGCAAGATACCTTGCCTCCCTCTACAGTTTATTTACATGCATATTTATATCATTATACAGTTTTACTAGTTGATTATTTATATTTGATTTGTATATCATGCCTGCTAGTATATATATAGCCTTGTTTATAATTAGCTTGGTAGTTCATATTGGATATACGTATATATATAGTTCTTGTTCATAGTTAACTTTGTAGTTCATATTGGATTGGTTTTCTCGTGTATCGTGATTGGGTCGTGTCGTGTCATCACTTGTACTTGGACTGAGTCGTATCGTGTCATAGGATGAATAAGTCGTAACAGAACTGCTGTACCTTGAAATTCTTGAAGCTAACCTGCGAGTCCACATCAGGGGCGAGGGTTAGTAGTTAAGCTAACCTGCGAGTCCACATTAGGGGCGAGGGTTAGTAGTTATTTGTCCACACATGCGAGTCCACAATAGGGATGAGGGTGATGCTAGCCTGCGAGTCCACACCAGGGACGAGGGTTAGTAGTATATGGTTCACACCTGGGAGTCCACACTAGGGATGAGGGTGATGCTAACCTGAGAGTCCACACTAGGAATGAGGGTTAGTAGTATATGGTTCACACCTGCGAGTCCACACTAGGGACGAGGGTGATTCTAGCCTGCGAGTCCACACTAGGGACGAGGGCTAGTAGTTGATCAAACCTGCGAGTCCACACTAGGGGTGAGGGTTTGAGTATTCGATTGGTTATCCATTGACATCGTGATATCGTGATCCCTTGTTCTTCTCCAGCAGTTCGTTTAGGCGTAGTGGTTCTTCCAGACGTGTATAGTCGTATTTTCATGCTGATTGGTCCTTTTCCGTTTATTTCCTGTATTTTTATTGCATGATAAACTGGTAGATAGGCATATTTTTATGTATCTTGCTATGTCCTCTGAGGACCTGATGATCACTTCAGGTTAGTTATTGCGTGGAGATAGTTAGTAGCTCTGATGGCGGATGATTATGACACTTGTTGGGTCCTGATGTGATGATATTGCTTGCGGGATTCAGGTATTGATACCATGTTTATTATCCAGTTCATCCAGCTCGTGTTTCCCTTTCATCATTATGATATATCATATTTATTGATAAGTTTATAGACTCATGTTATTTTTTGGAGTCTAATCGGACATGCATGCTAGTGGGCTGCAGACCACGACCCATACTTGTTCATTCTTGTTCATTATTCTTATTGTGGATTGAGATATAGTTTTGCCTTGCCTTGATTAGGCCCATTGCCATAGCCATGATAGCGTTTATGTACTCGAGTCGGGCTGGAGTCCGCTTGATACGTAGCTGGCTTGCTCACGCTTTCGCGTCCGAAAAGCGGGTGCGGGTCGTGACAGACACACATGCCGAGGGTATGCCACTCAATTTAGTCCCCATGTGCTATTGCGACTGGCACAAGAGACTCATTGGTTGACTTTTCATGTTCGATTTGACTAAAAATTATATTTGGACCCTAACCAAACCTAAACCATTTTAGACATGAAGTGTGTCCAAATTCGTTCAGGTAGATATAGTATTTTAGTATATATAGACTTTGTTTATTAATATTTGTATAGACTTTGTTTTATTAATAAGAAAAATATATTTAGTATTTATATATTAAAATAGATAAACATATATAAATATATATATACGTATATATGTGTGGAAATATATATGTTCATATTATATAAATATTTTACATAATTGGTGGATATGAATACTAGATATCTTGTATATTGTAAAACCCCCTATTTTTTTAAAATTATTTTTATTATTTTATTAGACTTAAAATTAAATTTATACGATCTATGGTTTTATTTATTTTTTTTTACAATGACCTTACCCATTGTTGAGTTTTGGAGCACTAGACGACCATGACTTTTAGCACGGAAGTTGTAGCAGTGTGCCTTGACTAGTGCACCAGTCATGTCGGGGGAAGCCTAGCCATGGTGATGTCCAAACTAGGAAAACCAGACCAAATTGTGAATTTACTTATTTAAAGTATTTTAATTAAATATTATTTTATATATTGATTTTTAGATGATCCGGTTTGTCCAATTTAGTCCGAACTGGGCCCAAACCAAATTTTAGCCCATGTAAGCAAGTAGTGCGACCAAATGTGACCATGTAGATATATTTTATGTACTTAGAAATATCTCCTAAATTATTTTAGAATTTTATGTACAATTTCTAATTATTTAAATATTTGTACAATTATTGGTATTTATTTTTAAATAATATTTTACAGGATTGTACATGTTCCTGGACCCGGATAAGGGTGTGTGGTACAGTTCACCCATTGGAGCAATTTTTATTAATTTATTAATAAAGTAATTTTGTGGAGATTTAATAAACATGTTTTTCTATTTAAATATTATTACTATTTTGAGTTGATTTATTAAGGATTGAATTTATATATATATCTAGATATGCTCAAATATATTAAATAATTGGGTAGTTGACTTTTAAATGGTATTTGGATTTTAAATAGATTTTTGGTGTATTTATGGATATATATATATATATATATATATATATATATATATATATATATATATAAAATATATATATATATATATATATATATATATATATATATATATATATATATATATATATACATGGTTATAAATATATAGAAAATGTTTAAAAAGAATAGGAAAAAGAAAAGAAAAGAAAAAGAAAAAAAGAAAAAATTCAAACCCACCCCCTTAAAGGGGTGGGCCCCACCCCTATCCATGCTTGCTGCATACAGCAGCAACCCCGCAACATTTTCGTGAGTGGGCCATTAGTGTATTAGTATTAGTAATAATAGTAGTATTAGGTTTTTCACCTAATTTGTTTTATATATAACTTTCTCCATAGACCTCAAAATCCTAGACTTCCAAAATGAAAATTTTGGCAGAACATACCCTCTTCGCCTATGAGTTCGTTTCACCAACGACGGATTTGCGTGCACGACGAACGAAGCATCGGAAGTCAGCCCCTCGTCATCCACGGAGCAGTTTTTTCACTCAAGGTACCCTACTTCCCGACGACGTAACTTTTTACTCGTAGGACCAATTTTCGATCCGTAAGATTTTCTGGAAAGTAGACTTGACCCTCTTCGAAGTCCTCCAGGTGGATTTCGAAACAACCCATCGACTTGCTCGAAAAATCGAGACGAAGTTGAAGAAAAACATATTTTCTGTAATACTAAAAACTGTTTTAAAATGACAACTTGTCGACCAATTTTCTTGCTGTGCATTAAAGATTTGTAAAAACTAATTAAATACAGTCAAATACAACATAACCGAGATTTTAACGCACCTTTTGGATTCACTTTTCATCTAGTATGTAGAAAGTTACACGTTGTTAAAGTTTCACGAAAAATTGTAAATTTTGTTTTCAAAAAGTGAAAAACACCCGATACGACGTGCGCCCCGACAAATCGGGCGACGGGGTCGCGCACTATACGTATCGAAAGGCGCGTATGGATGTTGTCGACGTGTGAGAACTGACGGAACCCAATTTTGTTACATGTGTGCGACGAAATCAGTACGTATCTATCGAGATATCTCGTATCGACCCTTTGCAAATTAAGTCACAACTTTGTGCACACTCATCATATCACGAAAAAACTTACGCCATTGGACTCAAAATATTTTTCTGGTCCTGTGAGCCAAGTTTGGTCTGATTCTGAGACCGTTGATCGGGACGCTATTTTGGTGGACCTACAATCCCACTCAACGGGCAATTTTGTGCACGGCCCACCGGAATCCAAAATTGGACATACCGTTGGGTTCTCATCAAAATAAATCCGTAAACATGTAGTTTGACGACTTTAGAGACCGTAGGTTCTGGCGCACATTTCGGTACAAAGCGGGTCCAACGGCAGAGATCGTTTTGACCCGAAATTACGATTTTGCCCCTGTTCCAGAATTTAACTTTTGGACAGGCGTTTTCTAGGCATATTTTATATTCCAAACTCGTTCGTGATGTTTGTTGCAGCATCCGGAGTCATCTGCGGCATTTGGCTTTTCTTGCTTCATTTATTGGTCTATTCGAGCTACTGGATTATTCTCTTTTGCACATAACCTCAGGCAAGACACCTTGCCTTTACTGTTTAATTTGTTGCTCAATATTATGCATGCTTTTTCTTTATGTTGTTCTTGTAAAATTATATATATATGTAAATTATTATATTTTATGCAATTGGCTTAGAGTTAAGGGACCACCGAATGTTTAGTGCATCTCATAAACTGTCACGATGTGCCACGGATTGTTTGTGAGTTGTGAGTCGCATATAGATACGGACTTGCTTGCTGACTGATCATTGGCGTGTACAGGCCGTGCATTAGGATATAACTGTTAAAAGATTATATAGAAGGCTTGGCAGTTATTAAGGATTAAAAAGTTTCGTGGAGTCGACATATGTATAGTATCATGGGGAGGGGGAGACAGTTATTAGCGTAGGGGCTACATGTTCAGTACACACATAGGTTTCGGCCGATAGTGTCTCGTATGAGCGCTACTTACTGCCCCCGGGCCGATAGTTCTCGTATGAGAGCTACTTCCTGCCCATGGTCGATAGTATGAGCGCTACCTACTATCACACTCTCTCCATCTATGCTGAACACCTAAGCTCCTGTGTAGAACGTTGTCTTCTCAAAGTGTATATCACATAGAATGGTTAGGAACCTTTATGCATGTCTATTTTCTATTGAGCTCTTACTATTCAGTTATGGCATGATATTATGTGTCTTGTTACGTCCCTCTGAGGACCTGGTTTTTCCCCAGGTGTGTGTTCATATTTTCTACAGGTGTTCTAGCTAAGGCCGTGATCTTCCCTATTTCTCGAAAATGATTGCTCTTGGTTCGTTTTATCATTTTGTCGATCGCCTCCTTGTACATTTATTTTATTGAGATAGTTGGTAGTGGACTTTGTCTCCGCCCAACGATTGTACCATAACTATTCAAGTTGATTCTATCTTTATTTTATTATATAATTGTGGATGAGATTTAGCATGTCTTAGTTCTCTATATTTTACAGCTTATGTATTTATACGAGGATTCCATACATTGGAGTATTTTTCGTATATCTACAGCTGGCACGTCTATGTACTTAGTCCTACGTATTTTAGGACTAGGGCGTTACATGTTTTTGTGGTGGCCCATGCAGGTCGAGTTTGTCACTTCGGTTACGTTACTGTACCGATGTGAACCTGCAACATAGGATTAGAATCTAGGAATCTCATCCATACAGCTTGACCTCTTCCCTTGGCTTCAAATTTCGAACTCTCGTTCGACTTCCTTGAATTGCATCTTGCTTGATTCCTTTCTACCGTTGATTCTTATTTTCGTGCTTAGTTTCAACTAGGAAGATGACTACATTAGTAATTGGAATACATTTAGAATGGTTATATTGGCAATTGGAATACATGGTTAGAATGGTTATATTGGCAATTGGAATACATTTAAGACTGATTGAGTTAAAAGCTTTTTTTTTAAAGTATGATTTAATGATTAGTAATTTGTAAAGTAGGATACTACCAAAGAAGGTTTTAATCTTGAGATTTCTAATATAGTAAATACCATAGGATTGATACTGCAGGGAAAAAAATAGCTAGAATCTTTATACCCTTGATTTAAGAAGTTGATTGGCTTTTTGAGATTTGATATTTATGATTTATCGGGTTATAGTTATACATCTTTGCACAAGTGCAAAAATCGATTTGCTTTTTGAGTTGTGATATTTATGAGTTTTGGGTGATAGATATACATCTTTGAACAAATATAAAATTTATTTGATTTTCTAGTTTTGATGTTTATGATTTATTGTATTATAGTTATACACCTTTGAACAGTTATAAATTTGGTTTGAAAATGATCTTAGCTTTTAAAAATGGCCATATGAATTATTTAAATTTGCGTTGTACAACTTACGATTTTCGTGTTTAGTAAATTTTGAAATTTAAGTGGAAGTAATGACGGTGAATTTTGGTTTAAAATATTCGAAAGTTATGAAAACAATTTTTGAGAAAATTTTATTTTAAATGGTGCCCTATGATTGAGAATTTACAAATCTATTTAGATTTTTGGTAAAAAAAAGATTTTGACTGATAAGATTATTGGAAAATTTAGTTTAATGAGGGATTGCTAGTATTAAAATTTTTGGGAGAAATTCGAAGGATGTGATGGAAAGTTATTTTGATTGATTAAAAGAAGTTACCATTTAAAAGTTGTGACTTTGTTGGATTAACTTAGCATGAATAGAAGTTAAAATTGATTTAATTTTTGAGATTGCTTTTAATATGCTAAGAGTTTTATTATGAGTTATTTAAAAATTTTAGAGTGTTAAATTTTTGATTGATTGTAAAAATTTTATGGATTCGTAAATTATGAACTCTTGAGTTAAATATTTGAATTTAAATGTTAATTTTGGAAAAGGTTAGTAGTAGCGTGATAAAGTTTGCTTTAAGATTTATGAAAGTGATTTAAATTTTGGTCGTGATTAAATTGAACGACTTGCAGTGAATACAAATTTTGGGTGGTTATTTTGAAAATTTTATTTAGAGACTTTTGGAGGATACTTGAGCTAAAATTTTAATGGTAGGCCCCAAGATAGCCCTACTGAGTATTCCACACTAATTGATATGTCACTCATGACCATGATAGTAGTATATACACAAGTGTTGTTAGCCATCTACCCAGCTATGTGACTGTATTACCACCTCGACTTACTCGACCTTCCTTTAATTCTAGATCTTTTAATTGCGACCTTCTAACCCTTTTGCAATTTGAATAATTAGTTAATGGTTCCTTAACTGTATTCGTCTAGGAGACTATCTTCTCTCCGAAATTGTGTTCCTAAATTATATTTGTGGGATTCTTTAATTAATTTTATCTCATGCTTTAACTTGATCTCCTTTATTATTGTGCATTAATTATCACCTCGTGAACTCCTACTTTCTATTTTAGATCTTTTGGTGTCCCTTACCGTGACTTGAATATTTGGAGTACAACACTAGACTTTTTTCTCCAACAAATTTCATATGTAAGGCCTAGACAAGCCCACCTTCATCTAGACATATCATGTCCCACTAATAACCATCTCCTTGTACTCTATTTCTTGATATGACCTTATGTTCAAAATGGCCAAACTATAATCTTTACCATGATACCGATATATTTTTCAACCACAGATAGGGATTCAACCTCGACTCAATTCTTTCGACCGATATATGATTTTGTTCTACTTAATTCCTTAAATGCTTAAATTTGTGCTTTATCTTGATTGCTTGACCCATTGCCCCATCACACTACTAGCTTAACTCTTGTAAGTTGGGTAGAATATCTCACCATCTAACAAACATTTTTCTTGTGAACTACGTTGGTAAGTTCACTTAGACTAAATTCAGAGGACCCTACCTTATCTAGCCTACTAAGCCATAAATAAAGAAACACTAGGACAACTGTATAGGCCCAGCTTCAGGTGAGCCTTGATTTTAAAAGATCTTGGACTATTTAAAAACTTCCTTCATCAGTACCTCCCTTCTCATAATTTGACTATCTCATGCTGCTAATGTAGCTTCAGTTTTGCAAGCTTATTTCGTTATCAAGCTTGATCATGACATATTTTATTGGGTGCACCCACTAACATATTGTCTAATCTGAACCGGTGCAAGATGGTCTGATCAACCTATTGCACTTTGGTTCGCTTTTCATGAATTATTCTACGTGGATGGAGACATAGTTAAACTTGCCTTAGAGTCTCATCCGCGACAGCATTGACAACTCTCATTTGAATTATTTTCGTCGCCTATGAACCTCGTAATTCGTACTAAATAGCATCGGCTTTGAACTCGTTTGTTGTGGACTTAACTTACTTTAGAAAGACCAGACACTGTACTTGATAGATAGACTCAAAGTATCACCTTTAGTTGCCCTATCAGTTATATATACACGAAATGTAGATAGCCACCAACCGACTCATGTGGTTGTACCCTCGCCTTTAGCTACTCCTCATTCCTCAACTCTAAAATTGTTATCGTGCCCTCCCCATTTATTCTTGAGCACACGAGAATGATTCTAATCGTTCACTTAAATCCAACTCTCAATCAAGACGATTAGTATCCAGTTTTCTCGAGGAACCACATCTCTCCAAAAGTTTAAATTATTCTCTTTGGTCTACTCAAATCCTTACTATTTTCTAAACTAGATTATCAAATTTTGTTACCATACTAGCAACTCTTATTCAATTCCATAACCATGATATATTTTTGTATATATCGACTCCCCAAATTTTCGAATGCATGGTTATGTTGAACGCCGTTTCATCGCCTCCTTAAAATTTAATTGCATTTTGGTATTGACGAACTCTTCCTATCCCTCAACCCTATCTACCCTATAAATCCAAAATTTCGAGGACGAAATTCTTGTAAGTTGGGTAGGATGTAAAACCCCCTTTTTTTAAAAATTATTTTTATTATTTTATTAGACTTAAAATTAAATTTATACGATCTATGGTTTTATTTATTTATTTATTTTACAATGACCTTAGCCATTGTTGAGTTTTGGAGCACTAGACGACCAAGACTTTTAGCACGGAAGTTGTAGCAGTGTGCCTTGACTAGTGCACCAGTCATGCCGGAGGAAGCCTAGCCATGGTGATGTCCAAACTAGGAAAACCAGACCAAATTGTGAATTTACTTATTTAAAGTATTTTAATTAAAAATTATTTTATATATTGATTTTTAGATGATCCGGTTTGTCCAATTCAGTCCGAACTGGGCCCAAACCAAATTTTAGCCCATGTAAGCAGGTAGTGCGACCAAATGTGGCTATGTAGACTTATTTTATGTACTTAGAAATATCTCCTAAATTATTTTAGAATTTTATGTACAATTTCTAATTATTTAAATATTTGTATAAATATTGGTATTTATTTTTAAATAATATTTTACAAGATTGTACATGTTCCCGGACCCGGATAAGGGTGTGTGGTACAGTTCACCCATTGGAGCAATTTTTATTAATTTATTATTATTAAAGTTATTTTGTGGAGATTTAATAAACATGTTTTTCTATTTAAATATTATTACTATTTTGAGTTGATTTATTAAGGATTGAATTTATATATATATTTAGATATGCTCAAATATATTAAATAATTGGGTAGTTGACTTTTAAATGGTATTTGGATTTTAAATAGATTTTTGGTGTATTTATGGATATATGCATATATATATATATACATGGTTATAAATATATAGAAAAGGTTTAAAAAGAATAAGAAAAAGAAAAGAAAGGAAAAAAAAAAAATTCAAACCCACCCCCTTAAAGGGGCGGGCTCCACCCCTATCCATGCTTGCTGCATACAGTAGCAAGCCCCGCAACATTTTCGTGAGTGGGCCATTAGTGTATTTGTATTAGTAATAATAGTAGTATTAGGTTTTCACCTAATTTGTTTTATATATAACTTTCTCTGTAGACCTCAAAATCCTAGACTTCCAAAATAAAAATTTTGGCAGAACATACCCTCTTCGCCTACGAGTTCGTTTCACCAGCGACGGAGTTGCGTGCGGGACGAACGAAGTATCGGAAGTCAGCCCCTCGTCATCCACGGAGTAGTTTTTCCACTCAAGGTACCCTACTTCCCGATGACGTAACTTTTTACTCGTAGCACCAATTTTCGATCCGTAAGATTTTCTGAAAAGTAGACTTGACCCTCTTCGAGATCCTCTAGGTGGATTTCGAAACAACCCATCGACTTGCTCGAAAAATCGAGACGAAGTTGAAGAAAAACATGTTTTCTGTAATACTAAAAACTGTTTTAAAATGACAACTTGTCGGCCAATTTTCATGCTGTGCATTAAAGATTTGTAAAAACTAATTGAATACAGTCAAATACAACATAACCGAGATTGTAACGCACCTTTTGGATTCACTTTTCATCTAGTATGTAGAAAGTTACACGTTGTTAAAGTTTTACGAAAAATTGTAAATTTTGTTTTCAAAAAGTGGAAAAACACCCGATACGACGTGCGCCCCGACAAACCGGGCGACGTGGTCGCGCCCTATATGCAAAAAAGGGCACGTATGAATGTTGTCGACGTGTGGAAACTGACGGAACCCGATTTTGTTGCATGTGTGCGACGAAATCAGTACGTATCCGTCGAGATACCCCGTATCGACCCTTTGCAAATTAAGTCACAACTTTGTGCACACTCATCATATCACGATGAAACTTGCGCCATTGGACTCGAAATATTTTTTTGGTCCTGTGAGCCAAGTTTGGTCCAATTCTGAGACCGTTGATCAGGACGCTATTTTGGCGGGCCCACAATCCCACTCATCGGGCGATTTTGTGCACGGCCCACCGGAATCCAAAATTGGACATACCGTTGGGTTCGTCTCATCAAAACAAATCCGTAGACATGTAGTTTGACGACTTTAGAGACCGTAGGTTCTGACGCACATTTCGGTGCAAAGCGGGTCCAACGACGGAGATCGTTTTGACCCAAAATTACGATTTTGCCCCTGTTCCACAATTTAACTTTTGGACAGGCATTTCCTAGGCATATCTTATATTCCAAACTCGTTCGTGATGTTTGTTGCAGCATCCGGAGTCATCTGCGGCATTTAGCTTTTCTTGCTTCATCTATTTGTCTGTTCGAGCTACTGGATTATTCTTTTTTGCACATAACCTCATGCAAGACACCTTGCCTTTACTGTTTAATTTTTTGCTCAATATTATGCATACTTTTTCTTTATGTTGTTCTTTCAAAATTACATATATATGCAAATTATTATATTTTATGCAATTGGCTTAGAGTTAAGGGACCACCGAATGTTTAGTGCATCTCATAAACTGTCACGATGTGCCACGAATTGTGTGTGAGTTGTGAGTGGCATTTAGATACGGACTTGCATGCTGACTGATCATTGGCACGTACAGGCCGTGCGTTAGGATATAACTGTTAATAGATTATGTAGAAGGCTTGGCAGTTATTAAGGATTAAACAGTATCGTGGAGTCGACACATGTATAGTATCATGGGGAGGGGGAAGATAGTTATTAACGTAGGGGCTACATGTTCAGTACACACATAGATTTAGGCCGATAGTGTCTCGTATGAGCGCTACTTACTGCCCCGGGGCGATAGTTCTCATATAAGAGCTACTTTCTACCCATGGTCGATAGTGTCTCTTATGAGCGCTACCTACTACCACTCTCTCTCCATCTATGCTGAACACCTAAGCTCCTGCATAGAACGTTGTCTTCTCAAAGTGTATATCACATAGAATGGTTAGGAACCTTTATGCATGTCTATTTTCTATTGAGCTCTTACTATTCAGTTATGGCATGATATTATGTGTCTTGTTACGTCCATCTGAGGACCTGGTTTTTTCCTAGGTGTGTGTTCATATTTTCTGCAGGTGTTCTAGCCAAGGCCGTGATCTTCCCCATTTCTCGAAGATGATTGCACTTGGTTCGTTTTATCATTTTTGTCGATCGCCTCCTTGTACATTTATTTCATTGAGATAGTTGGTAGTAGACTTTGTCTCCGCCCAACGATTGTACCATAACTATTCAAGCTGATTCTATCTTTATTTTATTATATAATTGTGGATGAGATTTAGCATGTCTTGGTTCTCTACATTTTACAGCTTATGTATTTATACGAGGATTCTATACATTGGATTATTTTTCGTATATCTACAGCTGGCATGTCTATGTACTTAATCCTACGTATTTTAGGACTGGGGCGTTACATATACAAATATTTACCTTTGAATTATTCTAGATATTTTTATATTTTGTTTTAGATTTGTAGGAGATTTGAAATTATTTTTATTATTATTAAAAATAATACTAGTAGTAATGATAATTATTATAAAAAATAATGGTGTAGTATAAATATTTTAATTGAGTATATATTTTAAATTATAATAAATTATTTTAGATTTTGGTATATCTTTTTAAATATTTTGAAATTATTTATTAGATTTTAGAATATAGAAAAAAGAAAAAGAAAAAAATGCTGAAGACCTCGTAAGATTTTTATTGATAATATTGCGAGTCTTTAATCAAGCCCAAACCCGACCACATGTTTCCTCCCCATTTAGATACTTATATCGAGAGAGAGTGAGGGGAATTGAGAGACAAAACCCTACCCATAACCCCTAAAGACCTCACCCAGAACCCCCTGCCTCTGCGCGCCACAGCCAGCACCACCCTGACTCGCCGGACGGCTGCCTGCCGCTCGCCGTTCGCGAAGACATCAGCAGAACGAACAACGACATCAGTGGCAGCAGAGCAACTTCGTGCGTGATAACTCCTCCACCGTTCGATCGTTTGTCAAGACATTTTCTTTGATTTGAACACAAACCTAACCTCTTCTAATCCCTTTAATTAGTTTAAATTTAGATGCGCTAGATCACCCACAAAATCGATGCCATCTTGGCGGAAAAACTGTTCGAATCAAACAAAGTTTCGATCCTTGGGAGTTGTTTTGGAAGGAGAATATTCATCACTTCTAAATAAATCCTTGGGAGGTTTAATGACAATGTATATGGCTTCTAAACTTTGTTTGTGGATTTTGATTTCATTTATTATACATCTAGATAAATCAATTTGAAAATGAGGAAAAAAACTGCAAAATCTGTTTTGAAAAACTTAAAACTTTTTTCGACAAACCGGGCGACTTGGTCGCAAACCACTTACATTAAAAGGTGCGCATGGATGTTGCGAATATGTGGGCTCTAGCAAAACTCAAATTGGTTGCGTGTACGTAACGAATTCGATGCGTATCCATCAAAAAATTATCATATCGGCCCCTTTGCAAAAATCTCAATTACTTTGTGCACGTTCGTCACATCTTGACGATACTTGCACCACTATACTCGTCTCGTTTTTCTGGTCCTATGAGTCAATTTTTGTCTGATACTGGGAAGGTCAACTAGAACACTATTTTGGCAGGCCTAGAACCTGTATCAATGGACGATTTTGTGCATGGCTCATCAGAATCCAAATCTGGATATACCGTTGAGTTCTTATCAAAAAATTGGAATTGTAGGTATATAATTTGTTTACTTTAGAGACCATAGGTTTTAACACATTTACGATGCAAAACGGGTCCAACGACGGACATTATTTTGGCCTAAAATTATTGTTTTGCCCTTTTATCAAGAATTGGACTTATGAGTAGTCAAACTCAGACATTTTTCTTATGCCACACATATTGGTGATGTCTATTTCAGCATCTGAAGATATTTGCAGGAGTTTGACTTTTGTGGCTTACTGAGTGATTCTATATTATTGGTTCTACGCGCTACTGTAGAAGCATGAAAAATCTCAGCTGAAGATATCCCTTCGCCAAAGAGCAGAAGATGCAGAAGACTGAGTCTCAGTGTTAAAAAGTCAAAATAGAAGATATGAAGAGAAGTACCTTCATTATCATGTCTACCAAAGTCTAGTACAGACACATCAAGACCACACATAAGAGACTAATTCTGTTCTTCTACAAAGGATCTAGTACAGATTCGACAGAAGTCTAGAAGGATCTACATGGGATGCAATCTTCATCGAAGTGCAACCTTCCTTCTTCTCGATACACACGCTAGAGGATTGACCTCCACCAAAGCATGTTCTGATATTCTAGTGGGCGCATCCACTCAGAAGTATATCAGTAAATCAACACTTTGAAGAAGCCAGAGTCTTCAAGCCAGAGGCACAGCCACTTGCCTGCGCCAACCTCAGAAACAAGATGGTGGTAGGGCCCTTCTCCCCTTCTTTTATTCTCGAAGCTGGTGTCTTCAATCCAGAGGCACAGCTATCTACCTGCGCCAATCTCAGACGCGCAAGGGTATCATACCCTTCCTTTCGAATCCAACGTCTCCACTGTTCAGAGGCACAGCTACTTACCTGCGTCCGCATGAGGCGCATGATGGTGATATGCTCACACCATCTCCATTCCCACGGTGCAGTCATCTGCTCCGGATCAGAAGCTTAAGTCACTTCTCTACAGGAGACTTGGGAACTCCCATCACAACCAATACAAGTCAACATGTCACTCCAAAGGCACAGTAACGTCGCCAACCTGAGGCACAAGCCTACTTGTCGCCTACAGCACAGTGACTGGTAGCCCGAAACCCAGCTTCGTAAGTTTCTCTATACGGACAGAAGTCTCGTCGTCATTAAAGCCAAGTCCACTCGTTGCCTGAAAGCACAGAGGTTTCATCGTCTCCAGAAGCATGGTCTACTCGTTGCCGCAGAAGCACAACAACACTTAGTCCTCATCAAAGGCGGAGGAAGCATGGGTCCACCCTAATTGGTTTGTTTAAACCGCCTCTTGCAGAGAAGATTGGGATTAAATCATGATTGATATCATATCAGATTGATTTAAATCTTAGACGAGGATCAATTAGACACCAAATCAAAGATAAAATCCTAGGATTTACTTGACAGTATCCGAGCAAGCAAATCGACATGCGCCATGTGTCACCTCCTTCGGTTATGTTTATAACCTCCAGATATCTCATTTGAGGGGAATCTCGATGTCCGTCACGTGTTTGCCCCGTAGAAGCCCGTATCGTACAATGACGGCAGATTCTTTCATATCTCAGGAACCCTAATGCACGTCGCATATGTGCTCGGTTCTCTATAAATAGTAGGAGTTCTTCTTCCACTAAAGCATCAAAATCGACAGAGGGAACATCGATAATCCACATTCTTCAAAGGAGCAGCGATCTCCATCCACAAAGAGTCGACCACCCTCATCTACCTATCAACCAAAGAACCAACCAACCAACCATCTTCAAAGGATCTTCTCATCCAGACAGCCGCTTGATCGATGACCCCAGAGTCCCATCAAAGGCGCCAGAGAGCCATAGCAAGGTTGATTCGTCGTCAGATAGTCAACGGAGTAAGGAGTCACTGTAATGCTTGATCTCTACCGTTACACTTTTCCAGAAACCTCTTCTTCCTGTACTTAAAATATCCTATTAAGGACTTCCTTCTTTGTACACAGATACCTTATACGTTTAATAAAGCAAAAAGTTTGTTCAACCTTTTGTTACGTCGAACAAAATGGCGACTCTGCTGGGGACTACCTTCTTCTCCAATAAGAAGGTTGTGACGCAATCTGATGACAACTTGCTGGACATTTCTCAAGACATGCTGGTCGTACGCTTCGACCAGCTGGCTTTCGAAGATCTTCTCTCTAATGAAAAGTCTAAGACTTCGAAGCGGTTCATACAACCGAAGAAGACTCGACGTGTCTGCAGGCCTAAGGCGACTGCAGCCAGCAGCATGACGGCGGGAACTGCGTCTCAGGACCCCCTCAACGTCAAAGCTGTTTCACTTAACAAAATTGCCAAACAAAAGTTGGAATTTGAAAATAAAACGAGAAAAAGTACAAGAAGTACAAATTTGATTCTGGGAAAGTATTGCTATGGAAGTCTGATCTGCAAATGATCACTTTGTTCCTTGGACCATATGATGATGATGAAGATCAATGCTTAAAGTAGAACAACTTGGAAGAACTAAGTCACCAGAAAGGTATCGACGCACTTGGACACTGATGGCGAGGCCGAATGCTTCCCTGCTTTGCTTCACTCTGTTCTGAAAGAAAAGTTGAAGAAGAATGCTCCGGAGAATCAAAATCTCAAAGTTCTGATCTTTGTATTCTCTCCTGTCTCTGTCTGTCTTGTGTTATGAGAAAAATGAGTCTATTTAAAGACTTGGGCTCTTGTGCGTAAAAACTCAGCAAAAGTTCCATCTTTACGCTACAACTGCCACCCATGATCGAAGCCATCCTCTGCATTTGTTGACGTGTGTCCCATCACTTCAGTAAGGATAGGATGCATGTACACACGTTCTTCGAAATATGTGATATGAAGGCCATGTAGGCAAACCACGTTCCAAACTGGTCAGAAAGAATAGGGCGTAAAAATAGCCCCAACATCCTCTGGGCGTAAAGCAGTAAGATGAGCGTAAAATAGCTCTGTCATAGTTTCCCGCGTAAAGTGGTTATTGAATAACCTTGAGCGTAAAAATGGCTCAAATAGACTTTACGCACACATTGTTTTATGAGCGTAAGAACTCGTGTAAAACTCCGTGCGTAAAAGAAACCATATAGTGAGCATAAAGTAGCTCGATCCACATAAACGACAAAAATGGTCTTTGTATGAGACAAATTCCGTTGGATTCTGTGGTAAATGCCATCATTAATATCTTCATGTCAGAGTTTGCATTAAATGCGAGATTTGACAGCTTTGTCCAGCGTAAAAGAGGCTGCTCTGTCCTTGGCGTAAAATCATAAGTGTAGACCCAAGCATAAAATGATCAGCCTGCTTCAGGCGTAAAGTGATTTGCTTCTCCTTGGCATAAAGGGGATCAATTTGAGTAGACTGATCTATCACTTTGACCCTTCTTGTGAAGCACTTTTTACGCTCCTACAAGACCCCCTTCAAAGTTTTCAAATATCTCCAAAATTTGAAACACTTTGAACAGAAGCGTAAAAGTTGAGATTTGATCTGCCAGCGTAAAATTCGGGATATGCAACAGCCATCCGCGTAAAAACGGGGATATCCAACAATCGGCATAATTATAGGGATATCCAACAGTCGGTTTTGAATCTCTCTATAAATAGGTCTTTTCAGAGAGAGAAAACACTTTTACTCATCTTCTTGAATTCCTTCGCCTTTTCTTTCTTCGAAACTCTGATCTGATGGCTCCTAAGAAATCATCCGCCGCCGGTAGCAAGGGGAAGAAACCAGCCATTGATTCCTCATCGACTGATAATGTGAAAACCCCTACCCAGTCATCAACACCACAACGAAATCCCAATCCGGCCGTGGCTCCGCCTATGATGGGTAAAACCCTATTCTTTGGCTGGGAGAAAACAAAACCGTCGGGGAAGAAGAAGATAAACCAAACTTTCAGCTTTTTACGCCCACGTTGTACGTGTTAGCGTAAAGCTGAAATAACATCGTACGCCCACGTTGTTCGTGTTAGCGTAAAAGATAAAAAGAATACGTCCACGTTATACGTGTCAGCGTAAAATTTGGTTTTACGCCCACAGTTAAGGTGCTAGCGTAAAACTTAACTACGCTCATGTTCATACATGCCAGCGTAAAAGTTGTATTACGCTCATATCACTATGTGGTAGCGTAAAGTTAATCAATCATTGAGAGATTTTGTCGAACAAAGACTTCATAAGCTTTTCATCAACTTTTAGTAATCATAAAAAACTTCGAACTAACTTGATCTCTTTTGTTATTTCACCAGTGGATTTGCAAGTTCACCCCCTCGCTGAAGTTTTCGGATCGTCAGTTGGCATGGTGGGTTCGAACTATTTGGAAGATTTATCTCATGTCCAATTTCCTCAGTCGAACCTCGAATATCCGGTAGAGAGGGCACAGTTGATAGCAGCTCAAGGGGATAGGATGTTGCTATCCATGATAAATGGGGAATTGTTGAGTTCACTAGATGGACAACACTTCGCAAAACCAGCCTTTTTAATTGGAGATGCCATTGATTGTAAATCCCAGACACACCCCAAGATGGAGTCTTGGGTTTTCAAATTTGGAGATAGAGCCATGTATCTTCCAGATATGGACAGAGATTATCCTTTGTCAGCATTCGTCCATGCTACTCATCCTCGATAAATGTTATGGAATTTGACTCCCAGCAATCATGGACGACCGGGTAGAATTGTTTTCAAGAGAGAGCGTGCCAATGATATGGGATACTTTGCTAGTGTTCCCAATGGAGGTGTTACTTCTATCTTTGGCCTTATGCCAGGCTCTAATCCTAGCGAAGATTCCGGTTTAATACAGCCAGTACAAACCCCGATGTTTGTCAATAAATTTATGAGGGATGCTGTATTATATCCCCAAACCAACCCCAGACTGCCAGGATGGTTGACTCCATTCAACCAGAGTTGGATCCAGATAAGTCTTTGGATGATGAAGAACTTTGAGGCAGAGTTGAAAGATATTGGCTTGTACGAAGCGGTAGCTTCAACCAGTCAGGGTATTCCTCCGAATGGAAACTTATTTTTAGCCTTGATGGAGATATATCTAAGTTCAACTGGAACTTTTGCCACCCCGAAAGGTGAAATGGGTCTTGCCCTTCATGAGATGCAGTTTATCTCGAAGCTGCCAATAGGGGAAGCCCCATATGAAGAATACGTTCCCTCCAACAGGGAGCTTGCTGAAATCAGAGGAGTTAACCCTCAGTTAATCGAGATATACGAAGAACTGATGTGCCACTACCTGATTTGTACCACGATGCATGAAAGTACATCCCATTTGGCGCATATCAACAAGTGGACGACTTATCTCTTCTTCCATAAAGATAAGATATCCAAGGAAGACAAAAAAAGTTTCAGGAAAACAAAGCTCCAGTAATCAACATAGATTCGACAATCCCCTCTAACAAGGTTCGGGATATGATGATTACTTATAAATTCCCGAATAAATATCTGTCTACGAAGACTGGAAAATTTCCTGCCGGAACTGAAGCCTTGAGCTTCCTCAGATATGGTAGTCAGAAAATCTCTCGGACAGCTTTGCTGGCAGGCTTTCTTTCTTTATGGTTGAGAAGATGGGTTTTACCGGGTATTGGTACTATTGACAGAATCTACCGCAGTGTGCTATGGCCAGCAGTACGTCTGGTTTTTAAAGTCAGGATTAACCTGCTGTCAGCCATGGTGTGTCGAATAAATGCAGGTTTAAGGACCTTCGGCGAGGAGTTAATCAACAATGCTCCTCATCGAAATGTTTTTCCTAGAGTAGAGATGCCCTACACTTATCTGATGGGATGGCTGTTGCATCACAACTGCAGATTGTTACCGCCAGGCCCAGGTGATGATGCGGAGGTCTTCCTCCAAAAATTTAGCAAAGCTACATGGATTGCTACGACTGTGGCAGATACCCGAGCAGTTCTGAACTATTCTTATGGTTGGAACTTCTTCTGTACCCGGCCGCAAGTTCCAGCAGATTGCTTCGGTGTCCAGTTTGAAGATGAAGTTGAAAGAAGAGTTGTATTGCCACAGTCAGTCTTTAGATGGCTTCAGTGCATCAGACCTTCTCATCTGATGTACAAAAATGAAGATAATTGTGCGTTCGAACCATACTTACCCAGTAGGTTTGCTCGCCAATTTGGGTACGACCAACTTCATGTTGGTAATCCTTCGACTAATTTCCGTCACTATGGGAAATTACTTGACGGAGCTAGGGGTTGGAGGTATTTCGGTTCTGCTCGGATTGGTGCTAAATTTAGAATTTTGACTGCCACTAGCACTACAGAACTACGTATACTCCATACGTATGCCCACTTTTACGCTTCAATTCATTCTTTTGTCCACGGTTACAATATGAAGGGTAGTCTGAGGTGGCCTAAAGAAGGAGATATTGAGGAGCAGGTCAGGGTACCAGCAGACATCCCTGACAATACTGGCATTCCAGATCCATTTTTAGAAGTTATCCCAACAGGAGTTGGAGAACCAGCTGCAGAACCTATCATCATTGGCAAAGGCCGAAAAAGAAAACAGAGTGCAGCCGCCACATCTCCAATGAAAACTCCGGAAAAGAGGAAGAGGTCTACCACAAAAGGGCCTACCAAACCAAGAGTTCACACTCCAGAAGAGGACATTGAAGAAGATCCTCTCGTCGGTTCTTCCTCAGTCTATCCTGGAGAAGGATCTTCAGCCCCTCCACAGATAGTTGGATCAGGAGCTGTAACACTTTTGTCTCCTGGACGTCTTAGCACCTCACTCCATTTATCGTTGCCGTCCAAGGCACAAGTTACGGAGGGTACTACTACTGTATCCACTGCTGATCAAGATCGCATTCCATCAGACGAACCGGCTCTTGACTTTGAGGATGATGATTGGGATGGTGATTATGATACATATCTTGAAAAAAATGCACATATTCCAAGTATTATACAAAACCTATACGGAATTATATATCATGATTTTGTATACTAACTTATTTTTGTTCATTTTGCAGATGTCATAATTGTACCAAAGCCTGTAGCTCCTCCTCAAGAAGAAGAAATGTATAAAGAAAATGAGGAGTCTGAAGAGGAAGCTTCTTCTTCAGAAAACTCAGATGCTGAAGAGAAGGGAGTGCAAAAACCTGAGATGGAGCCTCAAGAAGAACATCCTCCATCACTTGAGGCACAACAAGCACAATCTGAATTGTCTTCTCTTGCTGAGGACCAGCACAAAGAGAAGACTAGAGTCGACCCCACTGTAGGTGATGATGGGACTATTGGAGGAGACCCAGACTTGAACAAAGAATCAGCTGTAGAAAGTTTCACCACAACTGAAACAGTAGAAAATCCTGTGGAGCAATCAATTGAAGAAGATGTTGGAGGCATGCTTGAACTTCTAACAGAAACTGAGGAAATAATAACATCCTCTACTGTCGTCACTGATCCAGTACCAGTTTCTGACAAGCCAATGCCAGAATCTGAACCAGCTCCTGTAGTTGTCACCACATCCACCAACATTACCGCCGCCAGAACTTCAGAAACGGCTGGAGTGACAAATATTGAAGACGTTGCTGCTGAGGTCCCTGGGAACCAGATAACAGTAGTAACATCACCAGCTCCACTCCCGTCTGTTGTTGTACCGATTGGAGATATAATCCCTGAAGCTTCTAGGGATCAATTGGCTATAACGGTAGTAGCAACCACGACTTCGTCTCATCCTACTGTTGCACCACCAACATCTGTTCCCGATTTTCGAGAAAGAGATCTGTTAGATATTGTTGCCATGCCAAGTTCCAGCACAGAAATGGATCTCCTCGTTGAGATTTATACTGACACCTTTTATAAGAGCCTGGCAACCTTGATAACATTGGTCCTAAATAAGGGCCTCAATTAAGAGACTCTGAAGACGGCAATGGCTTCGACCATCAAGAACGTTGCTTTGTTCAACGATACTGAGAGAGCTGTCGCATTAGAGAAAATTGTGGAGGACCTTGAACAGCCAACCAGAGAATATCTTAATCTGTCTAGTAAAACTGTTGAAAGTCTCATCGAAGAAGAATATGATGCCTTAACAGCGGATTATCTCGCTCGAGAGACTACATATAATACAGCTCTCCACGAACACAGTCTGAAGGTTGCCAAAGAAAAAGCCTTTTTGACTGGCATAAAACCTGCACTGCATGGCCACAGAGTGGCTTATGACACTTTGAATATAGATATTCAGAGCAAAAATGACATAATCCGTGAAGTCGAGGTAGAGCTAGCTTGCTTGAAGGCTGAAAGAGAGAAGATGATCGATGCTCGAAATCTGTACCTCACCCAAAGCTCAATTTTAGAAGAGAAAGCTTTTGGGGCTGAGTCGACCATCAGAACTCTTGATGAAGCAAAGGACAACTTGATAATCACCTTTGCTGAACTTTCCCGTATTTGCACTCCTGAAGCTTGACGTGCGAAGGCTACCAAGAAGGTTATGAGTTCTCGTGGCAGACGGCTAGAAGAATTAAAGAAGTTGCTCCAAGATGTTTCCACTCCACCTTAAGAGAGTGTTTTGTCATCTTTTTGTCTTATCCATTCTGTAGTATTTCCACCAGAAATGAATGAAAGATTTGTTTTGTGATCCTATCGTTTATTTGAATTTTAAACAATAGGTAAGAGATAGAAAGCACTTACCAGAGGTAATATGGACGTGACAAGTCTATGATGAAATCTTGTTTTGTATGGGGTAGAAAATACTCATCAGAGGTTATATAAACATGACAAGTTTTCTAAACTCAAACATTATATCTATCCAGAGGTAATATGAACATGATAGATAATGTAATCTTGTTTTCTATTTAGAGTGTACAATACTATCAGAGGTAATATGAACATGACAGTATGTAAGAACCCAAAGAAAAGTAGATTTAATATCTATGCAGAGGTCAAATGGACATGATAGATAGGAAAAGAAGGTGGATTTAGTATTTACCCAAAGGTTATGAAAATATGATAAATAATAAATCCAACTTTGTATACTAATTGGTAAGATAAGAAATCAAAATCCCTCTTCAAAGAGACAAGTAATCAGCTTAACCAAACTTTGGTAGCTGGGGATTAAGAAGACAGATGTTGTTGAAGATATATATGAGAGAAATAAATGAACCGATGGTGGCTCAAGGGACATTTTCAAATGGTTCGGATTCACCATCAGTTTGAACCATATTGACTGAAAGTACTTGGCCAGATTCATCTTTAGATTGAAGTTCTTCTGAATCTGATGATTGTGAAGAGCTAGAAGAGAATTATTCTTGTATATTGTCATTAAACATGTGGGACGGATCATATCCCAACCCATGACGAGTCTTTTGGTAAAACGGATCACCACATAATGGTAATCGTCTACCCTTACCTTGATTGAGACCTTGTATAGTCTTCAAGTCATATCCTATGTTCTGGATAATCTTGATAGATTGTTGACTATACTTGTCAATTCGGATTCTTTCCTTGTCTTTATCCTTCAGCTCATCTGTCTGAGCAACAGGGATATTTCTAGCCAGGCCAAACACAATTTGGCGCTTGTTTTTCTTATCAGACGGAACCACGAAATAAGATTCTTCATGACGTCTAAAAGTTACGCAAGCTTGTAATGAAGCGGCCACAGGTAGAAGATAAGGAGAAGATGTTAGGAACCTTTGAGCATAAGGTCCGACATCGACATGAGGAGGAAAAGAATTCTCCTTATGATCGATGTATAAAGTTTCTTCTAGCTCGATGTCGTCTTTATATCGATGACTTTGATTATCAGAAGATAAAGTCATTCTTTCAAAAAACTTGACAGCCATATACTCGAAAAGAAATATTCAATGATATCAAAAAGTACAGACTGATCAATATTTACATCATTTACGATTTGACTGCTACGCCTCGGATTGATCATCAGTGGACTATTATCCGTCTTCTGCGTAGATTTGCCAAGATTGACAATCAATGGTAGTTCTGGATCATTCGTACAAGAAGTACGTCCTTTGACTTTGATCATAAAAGGTTGAACTTGGCTCTTAGCAGGAATATTTATTGATTCTTCAGATGAAGTTTGAGTTCTTCCTTTAACCTTGATTATCAAAGGTTGATCATTGACAGGTTGGGATTGGATTCGTCCCTTGACTATGACCTTCAAAGGTTGCTCCTCTGGCGGATCTTCATTAATAAACTGATCCTCAGATGATGGTTGATCTTCAGCCATGTCTGATATATCTTTCACATGCTCTTGTTTATAAAGCCTTGAATCAGAGAAGTAGGCTTCGACACCCTTGAACGGATTAATATCAGCAAACTCAGTTTTCACAACTCCTTGGGAGTCCACATATTTGAAACATTGGTGAAGAGTTGAAGGCACAATATTGTGCTCATGAATCCACGGTCTTCCAAGAAGAATATTGTAGGATACGTCCGAGTTGATAACATAGAAAGTTACCATAGTTCGAAGATCACCAATCTAAATCTGCAGACGAATCTTCTCCAGTGGTTTGCTCTTGCCAGAGTTAAAACCGACTATCGTAGTACTAGTGTAAGTCAGCTTACTAGTAGGAATCCTCAGGGGTCTTAGCATACTCTGAAGAATTATACTAACTGAAGACCCAGGATCAATATAAATCCTGTCAATTTCAGTGGATCCGATATATCCAGTGTAGCACAGAGGCCATCATGCTTGTTGTGTTTCAATAGCATATCCTCTTGCGTAAAGGTGATATTGGGAATTACTTCCATCACACTATGACATTGCGGACATGACACTGGTATATTATCAGGAGTCTTGAGTTGAGCCAACCATGAATCTGCTTGAAGTAAAGCTTCGCTCAAAGTCTTTCTGCTTTCTCTGGAAAGGCGAAGCAGTTCAAATATAGATAGTCTAGCCAGAGTATTGGCTAACTGAGCTAGAATGTCAAACTTGTAAGGCTTTATCACCACCCCCTGATTGGAAGAAGACTTCAATGGGATATCAAAGCGTACTGCCTTATGTTTCCCCTTTTCAACCACAGACGGTTTAACAGGAACAGGAGAAGGTTGAACTGGTAGAGTTTCCACTACCTCTTCTGCCTTATGTTTCCCCTTTTCAACCACAGACGGTTTAACAGGAATACGTCTTTGTGGTACTCTTTTCCATATCTTGTACCAGCAAAAGATTTTTTTTCAGACTCAGGAGAAGGAAGTACCATATTACAGGATTTAGTCTTTCTTCCCTTAGCCTTCTTCTTGTGAGGGTTGTTACGAGGAACTTCAGAACCCAATCCAGCAGTGGAATTCTAATTTTGAATTTGTAAAGGAAGACGTCTTCCTTTATCATGATTCAAACCTTCTGTCTTTTGAAAGTTGTAACCCATCTTCCTCATGAGAAGGACAGATTGTTGACTATACAAGTGGATAGGCAGTGAACTTTGGACAGGTGTTTCAGCACAAAAAAAGGAAGAAACCTCTGCAACTACAGGAGAATGAAGCATAGACGTCTCTGTAGTTAAGGGAGGAGAAGGATTCGGGATACGAGGAGAAATCCCTGTTGGAGCTTTTTCATAAGCAGCAAAGACTTGTTGTGCCCGGTATAAAGGAATACTATTCATGGCTAGCCACTGCTGATGAGTAAGCTTGAGCTTGGTAGGAGGAGCTAGACTTGGAGGACAGATGTTTAGTCCTTTCAGTCTATCTTCTAGAGGAAGGCCATCCCATAGATGATCCAAGTCATCAGGATTTGAAATAACATGAGAAATCATGTTGCAGGTTTTGACTTTCTTACCTTTCTTGGATCTTAAAGTTTTACCTTCATTTTCCAACTCAGGTACTAAGTCAGGATGTACGCACATAATTTTACCATTCTTCAATATGAGCGGCAGCAATCCTGTATTTTCTTCCCTGGCAGGCGGAATATTCACGATCTTCATCGTCGCCTTCGGAATTGGGATAATTCCATCTGGGACTTGCTGTGGAGGAAAATCCCCAAATTGAAGAGAAACCATATTGGTTGTAACCGTATGGTCATCATTGGTTAAAGCGATAGCGCCACCATTTATCAGCTCTTGGATCTTCTTTTTTAAGACATAGCAAGCACTGGTAGGATGATTAATGTATCTATGATAGATACAATATTTGGGATTGTCAGTCAGATTCACCTCATTAGGCCTTTTTGGCTCTGGAATCTGAAGTTTACCACTTTTCACCATACATTGAAATATCCCTGGGATATCACTTTCGTCAAAAGAGTATTATTCCTTTGGCCTGGAAGATTCCTGATTATTTGGCGTCGTTTTGTTCTTGGAGAGATTGACCATAAGAGTATCTTTTCCTTTCACATTACGATTGCCGGGGTTATTACCAGGATTACTTTTCTTTCCTCTATCATCTGAGGCGAAAATCATCCCATGTTCACGAGCCAACCTACCATTGGTCTCGGCAAAAACTGCTGCTATGATAAACGAAGCCCAATCTGAGAACTGGGAACCCGTGAAAACAGCGATGGATGGTCGTAGATTCATCTTGCATGTATCAATCAACGCTGAATCTGGCATACCAGGAGGCATCTTTAGAGTAGCCTGTCGAAAACGTTCAATGAATGTCCGAGTATCTTCTTTCTCCTTTTGTTTGATTTCTATCAAGGAGGACATGTTCATGTCCATACCTCCTTCATAGAAGCGGGAGAGAAACATTGCCTTGAATTCGTCAAAAGACGAAATAGAGTTATCGGGTAAGCTACGATACCAGTCGTAAGCTGAACCCGTCAGGCACCCGATGAACACTCGAGTGAGAAGAGCATCATTTTTCTGCAAGTGTACAGTCATAATATCAAAGTAATTGATATATTGACTGGGAGATGCTTTTCCATCGAATAAAACCATAGATTGTGGCTTGAACTTCGGTGGAAAGGGTACATCATTCCAATGAGGAGGATAAGGTTGCTTAATCCCTAGCCTCTTAAGCTGATCTTTGTGCCTCAAAACTTCAAACTCTGCTTTGAGTTCACGCACTGCTTGAATGGCTTCACTGGTTTGAGGAAGCACATTTGATTGAATAGTGGTTGGATGTACCGTAACCTCCACTGGAGGTGGTACATCTTCTGGAATGATAGGATCTGGAGATGCAGAATTTTGATTAACAGCAGGCTCTTGAATATTCAAATATATATCAGCCCCTTGACTATCTTGAGTTTGTGCTGCTACTGGTACCGGAGTTATTACTGTAGGTTGAGCAGTTTGCTGATTCAAAATTATCTGATGCATGCTTTGCACCATGTTGAGCATGTCTTTCAATGATTGCTCCACGGCAGTGAGACGTTGTTCCGTATTAGCAGATGACGTCTCTGGTTCATCTCCAACAGCGTAGGATTCAACCTCTCTTGAAGATATAGAGGGATTAGTATAGAAGTATGAATCCACACTATCGGTATCAGACTCAAAAGATTGAGTACCCCCAGCTTCTGAATCAGAAGTCTGTAATTGTCTTTGTCTTCTTGATCGAGTATTCTGATATACTTCTTCAAAGGAATCAGGAAGCCTGTTGAACTGTTGTTGACCTAGGGTTTGGGACATATTCCGTCTTGGATGTCGTCCTCTGTTAGTATGAGATGCCATGTTGACTGACACATATGACAGCTCATGTTCTTGGTCTTCAGCTTGATGTTGAGGCGAGTTAAAACTTAAATGATCAAAAACTGACTGTTTTGAAGCCGAACAACAACAGTTGATCACAACCTGGTGATATTCACAATGATGTTTTTCTTGGGGGAATATTACCGGAGATTGTCTGTTCTTACGTTTTTGCATTAGCAATTCACGTAAATCAGAAGGAACATATGGAGTATTCTTCTTTATTACATTTAGGGCAGAAAAACGTTTAGTCCCTTGTGTATAAAAAAGATTACTGGCTGTATTCGCAGAACCAAACTGTACATTTTTACGCGTTTGGAGTTGTGTGCGTAAATCTTGAGATTTAACACGAAGGACTCCATTTTTAGGGCATGTAATTTGTAAGTTTGGTACTTTACGTAAAGCAGTATAAGAAGGTTGTTGGTGTAGGACAGAAGCTTTACCAACGACATTTTTACGCTGTACACGTTTAGGTACATTCACATTAGATGTGCAAACATCGTTGTAAATTTTATCTACACTGTCACAGACATGAGACTTACCTTTACGCGTAAAACGTAAAAATTGATTATCTACTACGTCACAGACGGGAGATTTTGCTTTACGCGAGGAGCGTAATTTATTTGGGCCTACCACGTCACCGACGGGAGACTGATTCTTACACTCAGAAACATAAACTTTAGAGTCTGCCCCATTACGAATGGGAGATTCATTCTTATGTACTGAGTGTAAAATTTGGTTCTTACCCACTGAGCGTAAAACTTGATTCTTACGCAGTGGGTGTGAAACCTGATTATCTTCACCGTTACAAACGGGAGATAAATCGTCACACTTTGAGTGCAACTCTGAAGTAAGGACTGCCTCGTTACGAACGGGAGCCCCTACGACAGGAGTGGGAAGAATTCCCTTGTCATCAGAAGCAACAGAGAGATCAGAAATCACTTTGGATTTGGGAATCCAAACTTTTCTTGCGTTACGAGACTTTTGAACATTGGAGTGGCGAGAACCACCCCCAGTTCGGAGTATTTCTTCATAGGCAGTCTGGTCGAAGTGCACAACCAGAATCTTCTTGGTCGAACCGACCGAAACATCATCATATTGAGCAATCGCCTCCTCGTTAGAGGACAAGGTCGTCCCCAGCAGAGTCGTCTTTTTGTTTCACTTAACAAAATTACCAAACAAAAGTTGGATTTTGAAAATAAAACGAGAAAAAGTACAAGAAGTACAAATTTGATTCTGGGAAAGTATTGCTATGGAAGTCTGATCTGTAAATGATCACTTTGTTCCTTGGACCATATGATGATGATGAAGATCACTGCTTAAAGTAGAACAACTTGGAAGAACTAAGTCACCAGAAAGGTATCGACGCACTTGGGCACTGATGGCGAGGCCGAATGCTTCCTTGCTTTGCTTCACTCTGTTCTGAAAGAAAAGTTGAAGAAGAATGCTCCGGAGAATCAAAATCTCGAAGTTCTGATCTTTGTATTCTCTCCTGTCTCTGTCTGTCTTGTGTTATGAGAAAAATGAGTCTATTTATAGACTTGGGCTCTTGTGCGTAAAAACTCAGCAAATGTTCCATCTTTACGCTACAACTGCCACCCATGATCGAAGCCATCCTCTGCATATGTTGACGTGTGTCCCATCACTTCAGTAAGGATAGGATGCATGTACACACGTTCTTCGAAATATGTGGCATGAAGGCCATGTAGGCAAACCACGTTCCAAACTGGTCAGAAAGAATAGGGCGTAAAAATAGCCCCAACATCCTCTGGGCGTAAAGCAGTAAGATGAGCGTAAAATAGCTCTGTCATAGGTTTCCCGTGTAAAGTGGTTATTGAATAACCTTGAGCGTAAAAATGGCTCAAATAGACTTTACGCACACATTGTTTTATGAGCGTAAGAACTCGTGTAAAACTCCGTGCGTAAAAGAAACCATATAGTGAGCGTAAAGTAGCTCGATCCACATAAACGACAACAATGGTCTTTGTATGAGACAAATTCCGTTGGATTCTGTGGTAAATGCCATCATTAATATCTTCATGTCAGAGTTTGCATTAAATGCGAGATTTGACAGCTTTGTCCAGCGTAAAAGAGGCTGCTCTGTCCTTGGCGTAAAATCATAGGTGTAGACCCAAGCGTAAAATGATCAGCCTGCTTCAGGCGTAAAGTGATTTGCTTCTCCTTGGCATAAAGGGGATCAATTTGAGTAGACTGATCTATCACTTTGACCCTTCTTGTGAAGCACTTTTTACGCTCCTACAAAAGCCACAGAGAAGATCCTAGATGCTACAGCCCTATCCCCTCGTCCGATTCTCGTCCCAAAAAAGCGTGGCAAAGAAGATGGTAGTTCTATGGTTGATCTGACGAAGAAATAATGCCGAAAGAAGCGCGCACCGGTCCAACCCCTCATGATGGGAGTATTGCCGACAAGGAGATCTGTCTTCGACACAATTGCTTTCCCTTCAGGTAAACCTTCGACGGACTCTAAATACTACTCACCCGCTGGTGGGAGTAGGAAGAGATCCCAGGTGGCTCGCATTTTGTGCAACAAGCGTGCGGCACCAGCGGCAGACTAGAGGCCAGTGTTGACAGTAACATGCGCAACCGACGGAAAGCTATACAAGACTGGCTTTCCCGCTCCGATGCCTCAACCAATCGAATCTCCCTTCCACTAGGGTACTTCTATGCGTAAGCCAAGCCAGGGGTACGTCCCACGGAGAGGGAGTCACGCAAGCGGCGTTCTCGCAGGAGCGACAGGAGGCTTCCTCGCCAGACCCACTCTAACCGTACTTACATGCAGCTTCTATGCATGTACAATGGGAGTGCTACGATAGAAGAGCCAACCCTCTCCCAAGTGGAAGAAGAATCTGTGGCACAAGACGTGCCTAAATCAAGGCACACTTGCATCCAGATTACTATCAACTGCCGCTGTCAGCAGACGGCTGTGCCATCGCCAAGCAGGCGCTCCGTCTTCCAGAGACTCTACACCACGTCGACTCCACGCTAGAGGCCTAACAAGAGGTCAGTGAAACTTAGAGAGATGAGCCCCGCATCGCCACATGATACGCGGCACACGGTTCTAGAGCTTTCAAAGGGCCTTCCCAGAATCCTTCCATATCGGTTGCTAAACCGAAGAGGAGGTCAGAGAACAGCAAATCTAAGGTACCCGATGCACGTGTTCCAAGGCACTCCTTCCAAATTTGCATTGGGTGCCTTATCAAAAACTAGGGGTAGCCAGCCTCCTACTATGCACAACAACCCCGTGTTCCAATCTGATGAGGCGTAATATGATATGGATGTCTCGATTGGCGCAGCCAGTCACCAGACCGGGGGTAGCAATCATACTAAGTCCGGAAAAGATTATAATCTTACGGTATATCCTCAGGGTAGCGAGACTCAGGCGTCTGAGCCAAAAAATGAAGGATCCACGGCTCCTTCGAGTCACCCTCATACTCGGTCTGTCTTCATGGCCGACGGCAATGAGAAAGACAACAACGAATCTCTCCGGCGTATCGAAGTCCACGAGATGAAGTTGGATACGCTGACGGACACCATGAAGACCCTATCTTTGGTCATATCAACCTCAAGAGTAGCATGGCCCCTGCTGCTTCTACACCTACGCGTGATCCGCCAACCAATGATGAATCCAGCAGGTTGCCTACTATCAATCAGGTATGACCATTCTCGTCTACTCCATCGGCTACAGGCTCCGAAATGCCTGCCCAGATACAGCAGGCCATCAAGGAGCTGTATGCTTATCATGATACCAAGGAGAAGCAAGCAACGCTCAGGAAGATGGGGATCCGGCAGCCATACCCTGCCGAGTGGGACAACGTCGTTTATCCTCCCAAATATATTCCGCAAACGCTTACACCTTATGAAGGGATGGGGTGTCTCCGACAATACTTGAGGTACTTTATCTCAGTAACTGGGCAACTACCAAAGGAAGATGCCCTCCTGTCCAACATATTCATAGGAGCCCTGCAGGTGGTATCCTATGAGTGGTTTTGCAGTCTTCCGGACGACTACATCTCGTCCTTTGAAGACCTGAAGACTCGGTTCGTGGACCAATTCTAAGAAGGAGGCATGGATATGACCATATCGACCCTTATGAAAATTGTCTAGAGGAAGAAAGAGCCTATGTGCGCATACATCGAGTGCTTCTACCAGGCAGCGCTAAGTTTACCACCTGGCATGCCCGAACCCATGCTTATGGACTCCTGCCGCAAGAACATATTGCCCGCTATAAAATTATGGCACAGTGCTCCCTTTACGGAGTGGATGCCTTTCATTACAGAAGCAGATGCCGCACAAAGGAAAGCCCAGGACGTGCAGCTCCGGTGGCTACACTTTTCTGCACCTGAAGATAAGGGGAGACGCTCATACAGCAACAACCCTAAAGGTGGAAAAGGCAAGCAAGCCATGACCGTCAACATCTCCAAAGGTTCAGCAGTTGCGAACCCCAAGTCTGCGGAAGCGCAGATGCCAAGGGAGACTTATTCCTTCAATGACTAGGATACACTAGAGCTCTTCGAGATGCTTACGAAGTGTGGCAAATTGTCCATCCCGCCACCCAGGCATCCCGATGAAGTGGGAAAGGTGGAACCTCCTAAGTACTGCCATTATCACCAATACGTCCATCACTCAACACAGGACTGCTATGTGTTGAAGGGGCAAATTCAGTACCTCATTTACGCCAACATCATATTATTGAATTACGAGGAGAAGACCGTCACATCCAATATGGTTACTCTCCAGTTCAGGAGTTTTTCAGCCACAGAGGCACAAGATGGCATCATCTCTACTCCAAAGGCGACGATGGAAGTAGTCAACCTTCCGCCAGCATGGGAGAACGCTCAAGGGCTCATCCCGTTCTCCATGCCTCGAGGCGAAGTCATGTGGATACATCCTGACTCGGTTCCCGACATGATGACATCTACGACCCTTTCTACTGAAGGAAAGAAAAATAAGGCATGCCGCATGGTCTTGACGTCGACCGATGATGCTTTGGTGACCACCCGTTCGGCACAGAGGAAAAAGGAGAGCCAGGCTCCAGACCAGGAGGAGTCTCCACCAATACTCCCTCTATCCCAGATATATCAGGAGCAGGTCCACCTCAGATCCCTGAGGCACCAGAGGCGGGTCCATCCCGGGCCTCTACCATGGACAAGCAGAAACATAAGGAGGTTCGCTTCGACAAACCCCTCAGAAAGGATCCAGCAATCGGGCCTATCAAGCCCACCAACTTTGATATTCTAGCGCAGTTGGCTAATACTCCGGATAGATTGTCACTTTTCTAGCTCCTTCGCCTCTCTAAAGAGACCCATGATGCGCTCAGTAAATCTTTACAGAATACCGAGTCCTTTTTATCCCAGGTTCAGCCACCGAAAGTGGATCCCGCAGCTTGCCCATATTGTCACATCGTGGTCGAAGTGATTCCCAGTATCAGTTTTACCCAGCAAGATATGTTGCTAAAGAATAACCGACACAACCGCCCCCTGTACTATACGGGATATGTCGGTGCCATTAAGGTCGATCGCATCCACATCGACCCAGGTTCCTCTTTGAACATTATCCCAAGAAGCTTGCTTCAAACTTTAGGGGTTCCAATGCACCGGTTGACAGTCTCGAACACAACAATCAGTGGATTCAACGCAGAAAAGAGTGAGCCCTTGGGCAAAATTTGCCTGAAATATCATATCGACGACCTTCATACTGAAGTGACTTGCTACGTCATTGATACAGACATAAATTATAACATGCTGCTGGGACGACCATGGATCCATGAGCACATGATTGTCCCTTCCACCCTACATCAGTGTATGAAATATATGGCCAGCGATGGGACTATCAAAATGGAGTTCGCTGATATCGACCCATTCCGAGGACTTGAAGCCTATTATACGTATGCCAATATATACAAGTCGGTCCCCTGGGATGACGACAGCAATAATGCTGATGATGAGGTAGAGGCAGCTCCAGAAAGCGCAGCAGTGGCTGAAGAACCCTTAAAGGTTCGACTGAAAGGGAGGCCCCCAAGGTGTTAGCGCCTCTTGTTGTTAAGCTTCGGGGCAAAGCTCCACCTTCACCTCATGTGATGATGGGAGATGGTCAGGAGCCTATACGAATGATGTTACTCCGGAGGTCCCCATGGCTGACCATGAAGGCGCAAGAGCATCCGACCACCATTTCCTTGATGGTCAAGCTGAAAAGAAGACATCCTCCTTCTCCTCCGGTGGCAACTTTGCCCTCACTGACGAAGAGCTAAAAGATTACATCTGCGTCGATACAGAGGCCCACTCTTTCGACGTCGTAATCCTTTGGGACAAGATATTCTACTTCATTAATTGAAAGTTGTCATCGAACTACTCTGGCGCATGCTGGAACACCAAGTATTTCCTGGACAATTCTTTGTATAAACTATAGACACAAGTGACAACTGCCAACCATGTGAGTCGGGTTGTCCTTTCCCAAGGTACCTAATTTGTAGTTCCAGTAAGGAAAAAAAAGAAGGAGAACCCATCATATTCGGTCGATTGGAGCATCCGCAGCGAATAACTCCTGAAGACCTAGATCTCGACAGCGACAAAATGTAGTTCTACCGCTACACGCCACATGCCAAAAACCTTATCCAGAAGATTAGCTATAACCTAAATAGCAACAAGGGGCTCAATTATGGTAAAGGCCGGCGTCTTCTCATATGGATTCACACCCCAAAGGAAAAAGATGAAAACTACTACCAGCGTACTCGTCGAGGGCTGGGGTATGTTACACCTACGACCACCTCAGAAGAATCAGAAGAAAAAATCATGAGGCACTCACACTCTTCTGACTCCCCAACTTGGGACTCCGATCCCAACATGGGTCAAGTCCTTAAGAAGATGTTGTCTGCTAACATGATCACAAATCAGTTAACTGTTGAAGACAATCAGCACAGGCGGTTACAAGAGCTAGAAGCGTTGGATGAAAAGTGCTTGCTTGTGCAACAAAGGATTGAGCTTCACCAAGCTCGCATCTCTGGGGCCTTTAACAAAAAGGTCCGCGAAAGATCCTACCAGGTGGGCGACCTCGTCTTGGCAGTACGGAGACCGATGGTGATGACCCACAAGACGGCTGGGAAGTTCGAGCCCAAGTGGGAAGGACCGTTCTTCATAGAAATAATGTACTCCAACGGTGCTTATCGGCTAGCTAAGCCTAATGGGGACTTGCTAATGATGCCCATAACCGGCAAGTTCCTAAAGAAGTATTACGTTTGAAGACCGAACCAGCATAGGCACTCACATCCCTTGAAAAGGGTGCCTATGAGTTCTGGTAAGGGGATCTCTCGCTCCCCCTCATATATATTCTCTCAAGTAGATGAAGCACTTCACGTCCACATTACCTCTGGATTGCTCCTCTATGCCTGAAAGACGCGACTACCATGTCCAAATTACCTCTGAGCAGTCGTTATTCTCGCATCACTTCTAGGATTATCTCGGTGATTTAGAAAATAGTTCAAGTCTATATTACCTCTGGATTGTCGTTTTATACCTCAACCACCATGACATTCACCATCATCGCCATCACCAGCGCCCCGTCGACCATCATATTCGCCTCCTCCGTCCATTCCCTCGGCTGCCTCCGGCCACACTGGACCGACCACAGATTCATAAACAACCACCGCCACAAGGCCATCCCCGTCACTACGTCCCACCATTCCACCATCGTCCCTGACAGCATCACCAGCTCCATGCCTCATTCATTAAACACCACTACCATCACCCCATCTTACCACCACCTTCGTTGCCTACCGTTCACACCACCCAATCGGAACTTAGAGAGAAAATAAAAAAAGAGGGAACGACAGAGACTCACTGGTCTCCGGCTACCTGCCGTGACCACCATACCTCCATCGTCCTGTCCCTAGCCTAGCCCAGCCACCAAGTACCTTCTCCTCCTTAACTTTTCATCGCCCGACTAGTCGGCCTAGCCACTATGGTCATCCTCGTCGCCTATGACCGACACTCATGCCAGATCCTGCGTCGGGGAAGCCGTGCTACGGCGAGCTCGACACCAAGCCATTGACGCCTGCTCCGACCTTACGCCACGAGCGTTGCTGCTGCGCTGAGCCATCGATCATGTCGGGCCATCAGCCGTGCCGGTGATGCATCATAGCCCCTTCTATCGACCTCGACAATGCCGTGCTCCGGCGAGCGAGCGCCGCTTTGGTAAGACCCCTCTCGTTGCCCCTCTTCTCTCTTACTCTTTTCGAATTTGAGCATTTGGGAATGGGATTAACTAGGTTGCAGCTGCTTTATTGGATATGGGGATTATGAATTTTTTGACCAACAGTCAACCCTCTCTCCCCTTGTGTATTTTGAAAAGAGCCTTAGCTCTGTGGGAAGCCCAAATGTTGGTCGAGCCTTAGGCTCCCTCTCCCTTTGAATTCTATATTATTTGTATGTATGATGTTTTGGATCCTAGCACGATTATTGATGAAGGCTTATTTAAATGGTAGGATTTTGCTTATGGGCTAGGCTAAGGGCTATCGTATATAAAATTTTAGTGATTACTTTGTTAATAAATGGTTTTGGATTTTGGACGGGACAGCCCAGTAGTTTTAATTGATTAACTTATTAAATGTTTTGGACCGAGCCTATATTATTGGTAGTATATGTAAATGATTAGTCTTGCATAAATAAAATGTGAGTGTATTTGTATACGAGCTTTTATATTCATATGTATATGTTTTATATTTTCTAATATATGAGTACCTCCTAGTATTTCTATATTTATTTCTGTATGTATTTGTTATGGATTGAGTTGGTCTCAGAGCCCTGTAATATTAATTCTGGTTTAATGAAATTTTGGACTTTAAGCCGTAGAATAGATATATAGAATATTGGTGTGTATATAAGTGTATATACATTTGTATCGGTTTTATTTTTATAATAATTATTAATTATATTACTTATGGGAAATATATATATATATATATATATATATATATATATATATAAATATATATATATATATATATATATATATATATATATATATATATATATATATATATATATATATATATATATATATATATATATATATTCCAACCCTCCATTTTATGAAAATGTAAGGCGCAAAATGTCGAAGCCTATACAAGAAAGCGCTATTACGCGACAAAAAAGATGGGGGTGAAAACCCGAGCGCTGCCACAAAAAGCACAAGTATCCAAAGCGATCAGGAGATCACAGAGAGCCAGAAATAATCCCTGACGTGCTGGCAGGAATTCTAACTTTGAAGTTTTGATGGATATCTTCTCTGATTAGTTGATAGGAGTTGTAAAGACGGCTCTCGTATATAGATTTATTGCAGTTCTTCCAAGTAACTCACATGATAGCGGCTACGACGATCTGGTGTCCGTGAGAGGCATTCCCCCAGGAGACAAGAAGATCGTTGAAGCCTCCACCAGGCTAATACAGTCTACATCTCCTGGAGAAGTAACTCCACACATGCGCTGCCAAGTCTCTGGAGTACAGAATGTGTTCTACGGTCTCAGAATAGTGTTCCGAGCAGCAATAACAAGCTGAGGCTAGGCTGAAAATGATGGTGGTAAGTGCATCATCAGTAGGCAGCTTCTTGCAGAGCGCTCTCCAGATTTGAAAGGACCAATTTTTGGGAATACAAGACTGCTAAAATGCTTCTAATATAGGGGATGGCATACCAATGACGCGCAATGTTCTCCTCGCTAAGGCTAGTAAAAAGGCACCATCAGCCGAAGGGGACCATCGCAGAGCGTCAGGGGCATAGTTGATCTGTAATCCGGATGCTGCTAGCACCACCGCGGCCTTCTCGCCATTCCACTCCCAAGCTCTCTCATAATTCCAATTGTCATCGCAACCCCACAGATCGTGGATTGAGTTGTTGGATGGGGCTGCCTGGGACATCTGAAGGAGGGTGTCCCCGAGCCAGCATTCGCTAAAGATATTCGAGGCGCCCGAGCCCAGCTGGAGACGGATCAAATGCTCGGCACAATCTCTTCCGTGAAGGATGCGATGCCAGGACGAAGAGAATATTTTGTTGTGAATGGCTACAGTAGGATACAAGTGCCTGAAGTACCTGGCCTCCATGAACCTAGTCCATATGGTGCCTCCCTCCCTGATCTTCCACCAAAACTTTATGGAACAAGCGTCCACTAAGAGTTGCAATATGCAAAACCCTAATCCTCCCTCCTTCGTGGGTCTGGCCATGTAGTCTCAACTAGCCCAATGATGCTTGACCTTGCCTTCACTGTGACCCCAAAAGAAGTTAGCAAAAAGGTTCTCAATAGTGGTCAGCACCTTTTTAGGGGAAGAGCAAGCGGCGAAAGTATAAATAGGAATAGAAGAGAGAATATGTTGTATCAGAATCATCTTTCTGCTAGGCGATAAGGTCTCGTGGTGCCATCCCGTTATAGTCTTTTTGATTTTTCCTACCAGCCCTTCAACGATGCCTGCATTGGATCTACCATACACCAGCGGACATCCTAAATAATTTGAACAGCAGATAGGCCACCGTAAATGATGTGATATTAGAAATGATGGAGGAGTGATCCCTATTGGCCGAGTGGTGAGTGTAGATAACATTTTTTTTGGGATTAACACGCTGGCCGGAGCATCTAGAGTATCTCTTCAGTATTTTGTGGATCACTTCAACTGACCTGACGTCGTCTGAGGAGAAGATAAAGATGTCGTCCGCGTAAGCTAGGTAGGTTATGATCGGACATCCGGTGATAATGTGATAATGTTGAAAGCGAAAAGCTCCAACCATTTTATTAAGATTTTTGCTGAGTGCTTCAGCAGCAATGATAAAGATGGTGGATGATAAAGGGTCTCCCTGCCTGACACCTCTGCTAGATTTGAAAAACCCTTCTGCTTGCCCATTGATAACTGTGGAGAACCAGGAATAGCTGATAGATCTGTAAACAATGTCAATCTAGGTCTCGAAAAACCCAAAAGCCCTGAAAACCTATATCATGAATTGCTAGTCGAGCCAATCATAAGCTTTCTCTATATCGAGCTTGATCACAATGTTCCCTCCTCTAGTCAAGAATTTCATGTAGGTTCTTATTTCTTGTGCCAGGAGGATGTTGTCTAGGATGTTACGGGCATGGACGAATCAGCTTTGCTCCTCAGAGATGATCTTGGGGAGAAGATCTGGCATGCGGTTGGCAATGATCTTGGAGATGGTTTTGTTGGTGAAGGTGCACAGGCTCAAAGGGCGAAAGTCTTTGAAGGTCTCCAGGTTGTCCTTCTTAGGGATGAAAATAAGGTTGGCACTAGCAATCGATTTGGGGTATTTCACTCCTTAAAAGAAGGAAGTGACCACTTATCTGATTTGATGATATCCCAGCAAGATCTGAAGAAGACGCTGATGAATCCGTCAGGTCCTGGCGTACTGTGTTTGTTGAGGGCCCAAACTGCATATGTAACTTCAATCTCGGATGGGGAAGAAGAAGATGAGTATTGTCACTATCATCGATCAGACTAAGGATCACAGCTAAGAATTCTTCGTCCTTGACTATATTATCCTTGGTAAATAGCTGGGACAAGAAATTAGCAGTCATGGTTTGAATGATACGTTAATCTTTCAGGATATGGCCTTGCTTGTTTACGATCTGATGGAGGTTGAGTTGCTGTCTGCGCCCTTTGACACATGAGTGGAAGTAGCTAGAATTTTGGTCACCTTCGATGACCCAAGTCAGTCACATTTTCTGTTTCCAAAATTCTGTTTCAACTTTTAGCCAAAGTTTTAGCATGGCTCTAGTTAGATTAAGGGAGGCACAAGCCGTCGGGGATCTATCGGAAGCAAATAGACTCTTTGCTCTGATAGCGTCGTCCTCAACGGTGTGAACGGCTTGGAAGCTATCGTCGATGGCTTCCTTACTCCATACAGTAAGGGCTTCTCTCGTAGCTTTCAGCTTGGTCGCCACACTGTGAAGAGGATCGGGATCAAAAGGGGTGCTCCAAGCAGCTTCCACAGTGTGCCTAAATTGTTTGTGGATGGTGGCTCTAGAGTTCTATGAAACGAAAAGTTCTCTTGATCTGGTTAGAGTTACTTCTGATTTCAATGAACAGAGGGAATAGTCTGATTCGGTAAAATTTAGTTGTGAGAGGTTGAAGATAAAATCCATATCTGCCCACTAAGAATTGATAAGGGCACGGTCTAATCTTGAATATTGCCGACGGGCACCTTTTTACATGTAACACCCGGTGAATGCGCTACCGGCGTAATAGAGGGGAGGACAAAATGGCGTCGAATATGAAGTTGTTGAAGTCGTACATGGCCACCAGAGGGGGTGAACGACCACCAGACTTCTCCTCTCTACTGGTGATCGTATTGAAGTCCCCAACATAGAGCCATAGAAGGTTGGTGAAATTTGTATGTTTGGCCCTCAGATCGTCCCACAGTTGTCTGCATTCAGGTAGTTCAAAGATGCTGTGGACCGCCGACAGAAGGGCTCGGGATTGCAGGGTGGGATGCTCAACCCAACACAAAAGCTCCTGCTTGGAGTCGTGGATAACTCCGAACTTAACATTTGTCGAGAAAAGGATCCATATGTCATGACAACCCATAATGGCTGAGGGGAATCCTAACTGAAGTTGGATGGATTTGAGTTTCTTGGAGGGGATTTTCGGTTCAATAATAACTAATATGTAAATTTTGTGGATTTCCATGAGACTAGTAACCCGTCTCAAGGTTGGTTTGTTTGCCAGACCCCTAACATTCGAAGAAAGAATGTTAAGCATTGGGAAGGTTATGTTGGGTGGTTTTGTGAGTTTTGCGACTGACCTGGTGGTCATGTCCATGGACTCTTTATTGCTCTTTTCCTTCTTCTTTTTTGATTTGTTGAATGAGGTTGCCTCCTGTCTGTCCTCCTTGATATTGAGATCTCTGTTCAGGTCGTCTATAACCTCGTCCGGGTGCAAGTAGGCCTCTCCGTCAATTTTAGCTAATGCACCGAAGTGGTTGTGCTGGCTGGTGAGGCTTGCCACTATGGCCTGTTGACATCTAGCGACTGGAGCCTAGCCGATGTTGGCCAACATATCCACTCGCACGTTCATAGTATTATGTGTAGAGGGGGAGGCCTTTGTAGTAAGAGAGCTGGTGTCCCTTGTCCTGGGTCCAGTTGAGTCCACAAAGGCGAATAAATGACATCCATCCCCCAGTCGATAACTCTGGAGTTCCCAAGTCCAGACGTCGACGTGGGCACCCAAGTCTTGACTTCAGAGGGGGGTGTTTCCTGCAGGTTATCAGGTAGTTCTGGATCTAGCATATCAAATTTGTTGGAGAGGTTGATAGCTGGGGGAAGGTAGGGCACCATAGTGCTGCTATGGGAGATAGAGGATAATGGGCGGGAGGTACCGGCAGATCTCAAATCGAATGTAAGAATTTGGCAGTAGTAGGATCGAAGGTCAGAGATTTTATTTGTTCTGTCGAGAGGAGGCAACCTTTTGACTCACTTTTTACTTCAGCTCCGGGTGCGCCTTGTAGCAGTGTTTTGTGGAGTGGCCACGCAAATGGCAGTGCTTGTAAAAGATCACATTAATGTTATAGATAATTTTTTGGATGTGTGTTTTGTTTCCATGCTCTATCTGTATTTGATTGGAAAGGTCCTTAGACAAATCAAGTTCTATTCAAATTCTAGCATAGTTTCTCCTAGTGAGGTTACGGGATTCCTCCGCCAAGGCCACAAATGTCCCAAAAGATTTGGCAATTCTCTTCATGGCTGCAGGGGCGAAGCAAATGAGGGGTAGGTTTGGGAGAGTGACCGAGGATGACACGATAGCCGAGCCTTCTTGGGTGTTCAAGTCTGGGGACCATTTAATGATTTTCATGCTATAATTGTCGATCCTACCAATGCCTCTACTCCAAACCTTCTTTTAGTCGCTCTCAAATGAGAGGTGAAGGAACATATGTTTGGAATCCATCGGAGCGACCCTGTGTCCAGAGGTGAGGCCCCATCTAGTGACGACTTCTTGAACTTTCGCCAGCTTCGGGCATCCCACATAGAATTTTTAGACAAAGGTCTTAGAAAGGTAGTGGATAATAAGGAGATTTTGTTCGTGGAGAAGGGGACCGAAAGCGGCTGATTATCTGACGGATCGAGGTAAATGATGTCCTAGAGGATGATTTCTACGGGGGAAGGAAGTGTTTTTCTCCACGATCAGGTCTGAGTGCCTCCGTATAGGACATCATGGGATACGGAGGAAGCTTCTTGGAGGGTGGGTAGGAGGTTGATGGAACAGCACCCCCCGAAGAAACGGACGACAGAGGTGACACAGCATAAGCGCCAGCACCTGCGCCACCAGCTGGTAGCACTATATACTGATGTGCTGAGCAGGGAGAGCCATATCCAGAAGCTCCACCGAGAGGTGGCGCACCAACAGATGGCACCGAAGGAATCGAAGGGTTCTCTGTAGAAATAGGGGCTACTATCTGAGTGGAGGGGGTAGGGGCTCCAGCTGGCGCAGGCTCCATGCACAATAAAGGGCCTGGGGAGGCCACAGATGTTGCGCTAAAAGACAAAGGAAAGGAAATAGAACCAGGCCCTACTGAGCAGGCACTACATGGTAGAGAGATCTATACGCTAAAGGAGTCGGGCCCCACAGCCACAGGCCGGGCGCCACCAGAGAAAAGTGCTGCCTCAAACGAAGGTAGGCGAGAGCTTGTACCACGAACACGTGGAGCAAGGGGGCGTTATTAGCTCACCATACAAATGGCGCTGAGGCGACGTAAGCGTACATCCCAAGGAACACTCCCCAACAGAAGGCACCGGAATCATGAGACGACTACAGCTGGAGGGCACGAAAACTGACGTGTTCAAACATTCAAACAAGTGCATACAGGTGTAATGCACGAGGACCAAGTCGTCAGTCAACGGGACTTTCGAGGGGTGATGAAAGCAATCGAGGGACCTCCGACCGTACGGGCCAACCGATACAGCTAAGCCCACAGCCGGAGAGAAGTGTGACGGGAGGGTGAACCGTACGACGAACGAGCAGATTCTGCACCCAACGTCAAGGAGGAGAGAAGAGGAGGGAATCTGGTCGCTATATATATATATATAATAATATTTCTTGATTTATTATATATATATTAAAAAAAGAATTTTATTGATGTATCAGGCACAAAATGCTGAAGCCTATACAAGTAAGCGCATCAAGCGCGAGCTAAAAAACAGACAAGCAAAAGGTCCGTAGCAGAAAACTTCTCGCAAGGACGAGCGCCATGCTAGGATAGAATAGACCGAACGAAATCTGCGGAATGTGAGCAAAACCTTCTGGTCTTGGAGATTTGCCGTAAGGTTTCCCTGAACAGCTGGTTAGGGTTGTATTGGCGACCTTCATATCTGAATTTGTTCCGATTCTTCCAAAGGACCTAGATCCCGGCGACTGCGACGATCTGATGCCCATAGGAGGAGCCCCAACTGGCGAGGAGATCGTTAAAGCCCCCGTCTTGGAGATCGTGCCTGCATCGAAGGGAGAGGCTGTCCTATAGGCCAGCGGCAAGGTCACCGAAGAGCAGGACGTGCTCGATGGTTTCTGGCCGAAAAGAGATTGCAGTAGTGGCATTTCGATGCCAGGCTGAAGCCGATGGAGGTTAGGGAGTCGTCGGTAGGAAGCTTCCTGCGGTAGGCTCTCCATAGCAGAATAGACCATTTAGAAGGGATACAGGACTTCCAAAATGGGGCAATGATTAGGGATGACACACCAATGCCTCTAATTACTGTCTTGGCCGACGCTAACGAAAAGGTTCCTTCGGACAAGGGAATCCACTTCCAAATGTCTAGGTCGTTACAGAGTTGGCTGCCAGTGGCGGCAAGTCTGTCTTCGGCCTCTGGGAGAAGCCAGTCTCTGACCCTATCTTATTGCCAGCCGGATTCAAAATTCCAAAGATCGTGGATCAAGCAGTTCAGAGGGGCGTTAGGGGTTGGAAAGTGGACGGCGTTCTCGAGCGATCGTTCATGGCACTGCAATGACCAATCGTTGTCAGGCTGTAAGTGAATGTGTGGTTCAGTGAGGTGACACCCATGAAGGATGCGGCACCAGGATGCCGACGATCTGTTGTTAGCAACCGCGATCGCAGGGTGGTGATATCGAAAGTATCTGGCCTTCGTAAACCTGGTCTAGAGAGAGAGGTATTCGTGCAGAGCTTCCACCACAGCTACATGGAGCAGGCTTCGACGATGTTAGTCATTTTACTGAAACCCAGCCCGCCCTCATTCGTGGGTCTGGCTATAGAGTCCCAGCTGACCCAGTGGTGCTTGTCCCTACCTTCGGAGTGGCCCCAAAAAAAGTCAGAGAAGAGGGATTCCAATGAGGATAATACCTTCTTAGGAGGGGAAAAGACGGCCATTTTGTAGATGGGGATGGAGGATAGGACGTGCTTGATCAGGATCATCTTACAGCCCGGAGATAGGGTCGCGTTGTGGCAGCCCTCGACTTTTTTTCTAATTTTTCTCACCAGGTCCATGAAGATGCTAGAGTTCGCTTTCCCGTACACCAGTGGGCAACCTAAGTAAGAGAATGGTGGGTATGCGGTGGCAAAAAAGGTCATATTGGATAGTGTTTCCGAGTGGATCTTGTCAGTTTTGTGGTGGATGTAGATAACCCTTTTGTTGGTGTTAAATCGCTGCCTCGAGCATCTGGTGTATTTCTCTAGAGTGCGGTGGACCACCTCGACCGACCCGATGTCACCGGAGGAGAAGATGAGGATGTCATCTGCGTATGCCAGGTGGGTGATCAAATGGCAACCGGTGGTGGTGTAGAAGTGGTTGAATCTGGGAATGTAGGACATGTTATTGAGGTTTCTGCTCAGCACGTCTGTGGCTATCATGAAGATGGTGGCTGATCGGGGGTCCCCCTATCTGACCCCTCTGCTGGATTTAAAAAAGCCTGCAGCTTACCCGTTTATGATAGTGGAAAACCGTGAGTTGCTTATGGATCTGAATATGACGTCTATCCAAGTTTCGGAGAATTCAAAGATTCTAAAAACCCAAATCATGAACTGCCAGTCCATGTGATCATAGGCTTTCTCCATGTCAAGCTTGATGGCGACGCTCCCTCCTGGCTGGGAATTTCATGCAGTTAATCATTTCCTACGCTAGAAGGATGTTGTCGGTGATATTCTGACCCGGGATAAAGCCACTTTGCTCTTCGGAGATGATCATGGGAAGGAGGGCTACCATACGGGTGGCGATGATCTTCGTGATGATTTTATTGGTGAAGGTGCATAAGCTGATGGGTCGAAAGTCTTTGAAGGTCTACGGGTTGTCTTTTTTGGGGATGAGGATGAGGTTTGTGCTAGAGATGGCGTTGGGGTAGCTAGCACCTTAAAAAAAGGTGACCGCGGCATTGAGGAGGTCGTGCTCAATGATGTCCCAGCAGTATCGGAAGAACATGTCGGAGAAGCCGTCGGGCCCCAGAGCGCTGTACACGTCGAGGGACCACACTGCGGCTTTAACTTCGTCCACGGATGGGGGGGTCAGCAGTTGATCGTTCTCACGGGTGCTGATCAGGTTGTGGATCTTGGCCAGGAAGTCCTCGTCCGTAGCGATGAACTCTTTAGCGAAGGGTTTGGTGTAGAAATTGGTCGCTGCTGCATGGATGTTCCTCTAGTCTGTAAGAACAGTACAACTGTTGTCGGTGATTTGGTGCAGGATAAGCTGTTGCTTGCAGCCTTTGACGCAAGAGTAGAAGAAGTTGGAGTTTCTATCCCCTTCGGCATCCCAGGTAAGTCTGGCTTTCTGTTTCCAGAATTCGGTTACGACCTTCAGCCAGGATTTGAGGAGGGCTCTGGTGAGGTTGAGCGTGGCGCGGTTTTCTAGCGAGCTGGTCGAGGCGTACTGGGCCTCAGCCCGAGTGACATCGTCATCTGCCGTCTTAATAGCCTGAAAAATATTGCCAAAAGCGCTTCTGCTCCAAGACGAAAGCGCACGTCTGGTTGCTTTGTGTTTTTCCACCACTCGAGCGAGGGTGTCGAGGTTGCTAGTAGATCCTCATGTAGAGGCCACGACTTTGTGGAATTGAGGATGGTAGCTCCAGAATTCCAGGAATCGGAAAGGTTTATTGATAAGGTTAGAATTGCTGCTAATCTCGATCATGAAGGGGGAGTGGTCAAATTATGTGGTGTTGAGGTGGGAGTGATTTGAGATGAGACCCATGTCTGACCAACGATTATCGACGACCACACAATCGAGACGGGAGTATTGTCTACGGTTGCCTTCCTGCATGTTGTACTAGGTGAATGCTTTCCCGGAGAAGAGGAGTGGGGACAAGTGTTCGTTGAAGATAAAGGTGTTGGAGTCATTCATGGCCTTCTGGGGTGGTGGGCGGCCCCCAGACTTCTCATCTCTGCTCGAGATCGCGTTAAAGTCGCCGATGCAAAGCCACGGGAGGTTGTTAAGGAGGAGGTGCGTGTCTGTCAGAGTGTTCCAGAGCAGCTTGCGCTCGGGAATGTCGCAGCTACCGTGGATGTCAGAGAGGAGGGTTCGGGATTGAAGGGAGGGCTGTTCGACAAAGTAGGAGAGAGCCTGTTTGGTGTCATGAACGGTATCGAATTTGCATCCGGCGGCAAAGAGGATCCATATGTCGTTGTATCCGGCGACTGCGGCCGGGAATCCGAGATGCAGCTGAATGGATTTGAGCTTTCTGTGAGGGATTTTGGGTTCGATGATGACTAAGATATCTATTTGGTGGATCTTCTTGAGGCTGAGTAATCTGGTCAAGGTGGGTTTATTGGCCAGCCCTCTAACGTTCCATGATAGGATGTTAAGCATTGGTATGAGTGCGCGGGAGAGGGGAAGGGGGGTGGTTGTTGTGCTTCGTGGATGACCTCGTGGTCATAGGCGTTGGCAGTGAGTCTTGTTTTTTCTTTTTGTTGTGGAAGACTTTGTGGGGTCTTGTCACGACCCGCACCCGCTTTTCGGGATACGAATGCGTATCCAAGCCAGCCTACGCCGCAGTGTCGGCGGTAGAACGCTGTATAGCCACAATGCTCAAAATCACAAATAATGCTCATTCACAAAAACTAATTTAATTTACAATATTCACAAATTTTATATTTGCAGAAAAATATAAACTCTTACAAGTATTGAAATTTTTACAATACATCTATCTAGCTAATCTCTAGGTTTCGTCTACAAGTACGCCCGTAACTCCCAATGCTAAGTGAAGCCACCGCTAACATGAAAAATGTTGGTTTTCAGTCAGGAATGGAACAAGTACAATTAACTGAATGTAGTTCAAATAATGAAAATGACTATACAACAGAGGTTAGACATGAATCATATGTTTCTGAAAATTGACAGAAAAAGACATGAGGAAAGACGAAAAATCAATAATGAATAAATAAACTAAAAATACTTTCCCACTGTTAGAAGTACCTTTGATATGTGATTAGTCTGAGACACTACATCGCGAGGTCTACGAGGTCTCCTTGCACAAAAATAAACAATGTCTACGAGGTCTACTTGCAGAAAATAAACAATGTCTACGAGGTCTACTTGCCGAAAATAAATAATGTCTACGAGGTCTTCTTGCAGGAAATAAACAATGTCTACGAGGTCTACTTGCATAAAAATAAACAATGTCTACGGTCGGATCACACATCCTTGGTACTTCTCATTCTCGACTTAACAATTTATAATAGAATGTAAAATCACATAACCAATGGCCAATCAATGAAATATAGTGAAGATCAATATCGAAAAACGGACAACAAACTGTACTCGCCTGAGGTCCTTTGCTGGTGAAATCGACAATTCCATTACGTCCAGAATAGTCCGATTAGCCTAGGATCGGTACGATAGTTAGAATCACGAGAAATAGGAATAATTGATTAGCCGCGATTAAGATTGATCTGTGAAGGAAATTCGTGTAAATATATAAGAAATTTCAGAAAAAATTTATTACCATATTAATTTAGACCCTTTAAAAAAGTATTTATAACTATTACAAATTATTTTGGAAAAAATAATATTATAAAGGCCAAAATATACCTTTAACCCAAAATATATTATTACTCTCAAAGTCTGATAATTTGCGTAAAGCCCGTTGAAAATAATATATATCTCAAATCGCATAAAAACTTGTCAACAAAAAACCTTATTAATATTTAAAGTCCAATTCTCTACTATACATACATAGCTGTAATAATATTTTAATTAATTCTATAATAAGATCCATGTGTTAAGACATTATTAAGCCCAACCCAAAATAATAATCTATTTTAGAAAATCTTTATAAACTATTAGAAATCATTAACTAAATATATTTCATTTAGTCCAAATCACAGTAAGGTATTTAGAAAAAATATTTTCAAAACTAATTAGAATTTTAGAAGCATTTTTGCTACTCAAAATCCCTTTTTAAGAAAATACTCATAATACTTCATATAAAAATTTATTGAATAAAACCACTAGCATTTCATCTAGTATTTTAGAAAATACTATTAAAATAAAGTCCAAAATAATACTAATTTGGTTTACCCAAATTTATACCAAAAAAACTATTAGACCTGAAATCGAAACTTTTCCACTAGGCTCACTGGCCCAGCCAACCCATAGATTAAATAATAACCAAAATAATACAAAGCTTAAATAAAAGAAAGAAGAAAAGAACTTCTCTTTACAGAAGCAGAAGAAGAAAATAGAGTTAGAGAGAGAGTGAAGAAAGGAGGATTGGAAGAGAGGGGAAGTGAGAGTCTGGGCGAGAGGGAGAGAAGAGATTCAGAGAGTGAGTGAAGAAGAGATTCAGAGGGGCTCACCAGAGACTGGATTCGGCGGCACCCGCGGTACGACGGTGCTCCGCTGGCTCGCCCGGTAGCGCCAGCTCCAATGCAACAGCGGAGAGGGTTCCACCGACGGCACAGCGGTCGTCGGATCTGGATGAAGGGGTGTGGTGCTGGTGACGTTCTCCGATGCTGGGTTCTGAGCGGTGAGCGGCGGCCTTCGAGCGGGGTAATTGCTCGGCTAGGCACCGGTAGAGAAAGGCGGCAGCGACGGATGGGCCTCGTCGGTTCAAATCTGGCAGGTGGTACTGCAGTCTGGTGGGCGACGTGAGGGGTTGTGTTGTAGTTGGTGGCACTGGGATCCCAGATCCGGTGGTGGCAGGCGGAGCTCGGGGCGGTCACGACTCCGGCGGCTCTCTACACAGGTGAGTAGGATGGTGGCAATTATTTATGCTTTTGCAGTGTTTGTTTTTGGGTTATAATGGTGGTTTTGGTTGTTTGGCCGGAGTCGGGGAGTGGGATGTGGCGTGCGGTTGCGGATTCGGAGTGTCGAGGCTGTGATGATGGCGATGGAGGTTCTGGAAGGGTGATGATGCTGGGTATGTATGGAGACGGCGGGTTCTGTCACTAGTGGCGGTGGTGGCAGAGTAACGGTGGTGGGGCACGGGTAGATTTGGAGAGAGGTGGACGGGGCCGAATGCGGTGGTTGATTGCGCTAGAGTTGTAGGAAAAGAGGGAACATGGCGAGGAGGATGGTCGACCTTGAGTAGGACACGGCTCCGGCAACGCCTACCATAGTAATGGAGTGCCGGATTAAGACTAGTTTGCTGACAGAGAAGACAGAGTTAGGGTTAGGTTTCTGGAAGTGTCGCGTGTCCTGCGTGACACAGGATCCGAATTGAGGGCGTGTCCGGTATGTCAGACACGGAAGAGGAAAGATATAAATGTAAAAGAAAGCGGGGAAGGAACTGGATGGACATGGACACGGTGCATGACACAGTACTATCGTTTGGATATTTGGTTATGGCTGGTAGGATGGTTCGGAGAAATTTGGAGAAGGCCTCCTCAAATAGGAGTTGAAGATAAGGGTTGAGAGTCCTGATTGGATAACCCTTTCCTATGTTTTTAAATCAAAGGAAATTTTAAATCCGAATGAATCTAATCATATCTCTTATTAGATAGTTATATTAATTTAAAGCAACAATTAATATTATCAAATAACTCCAAACATACTATTTCAAAAATCAATTTATTATTGAGATAAATTGAAAGATAATCAAATAATATTTCAACTATATCTAGGCAACTCTTAGTTAGTCACCATAAGTATTTAAACTAATATTTTATATTATCAAACTATTTTGAAGCATAATTGATACGTATAAATTCAAATATGATCAAAGGACTGATTACTACAATATTTATGATTTTAAAACCATTTTCAAAACTAATCTTTTGAAGCCCAAGAATAATGATCAATATCATTTGTATTTCAAATAGTAAGATTTCAAGAACAATTATTAAAACTTAAATACAATTTTCAAATCATGATTTTTAAACTAGTTTTTGAAATAAAAATAATAGTAAAATTATGTCTATACGTTCAAAGAGATTTTATTTCAAAATAAACAAATAAATAATTTGAAAATTTTGAGAAGAGGGGTTACAGGTCTGGAGATCGCTTCGGAGGGGCCGGGCGTCGTAGCGGACGATTTGTTTATTGAGTTACCCTGCTCCTCTGGCTGGGTGGCTTCCGCGTCATCGACGTCTGCCATATTTGTTGAGTTGCCCTGCTCCTCTGGCTGGGTATCTTCTGCGACATCGATGTTTGCCAGTGCGCAGAGGGGGTTGCTGGGATCGAGGAATCCGGCTTCTCGGGCTTGCTGCAGCCTATCGGCTGGGGCGAGGCATAGGTTATCCTGATCTGCCGCGGGGGCTGTGCCAAAGATTAGAGAAGATTCTTCTATACTGGTGAGGGCTGGGTGAAGAATCATGGCAAGTTGGGCTTGCTCACCACAGGCTTGGGAAGCGACTGCAGGTGGGATCTCGCTCACTATGGGAGAGATCGCACTAGAAGGGGGACTCTCCAGGTTGTTGGCAGAGGAGGACGATATGAGGATGTCGAAACGGTTGTTGAGAAGGATGGTCGGAGGCTCGAGGGGAGCTTTGGCATTGTTTGACGGAGATAGGGCACGGGGGCTGGGGATGTCGTCGTTGTCTTCGAAGTGGGAGTGTTTGTTAGGACGGGGGAGGATCGGATCGGAGGGGGTAGAGAGGGTCTCCTTCGGGGTGTGCGCCTTCCTGGTGGGTTTCTTCTTCAGCTCCGGATGTGCTCTGAAGCACCGCTTGGTGGGGTGCCCCCGGATCTAACAGTGTTTGAAGAAAATAATGTTGTTGTCGTACACCAAGTCCTGGATGATCGTCCGGTTCCCGAGCTCGATCTCAATATGGGTGGGGTATCTGTTGCCAGGTCTAGTTCTACACAAATTTTGGCGAAGTTCCCTTTGGTGAGGTTGTCTGTTTCTTCTGCAATGGCCACTAGCGACTCGAAAGAGCTAGCGATTCTTTTCAGAGCGACGGGGGTGAAGCATACTAGGGGAGGTTGGGGAGGGTAATCCACGTCGAGATGATAGACGAATCGACTTTAGGATTGAAGCTGGAGGACCATTTGACGATTTTGGCGCTATGAGCGTCAATGGTGGTGGTGTCTTTGGCCTAGACTTTAGTTTAGTCCGAGTCGGAGGAGAGGTGGAGGTACATATGCTTTGGTTCCATCGAGGCGACTCTGTAAGAGGAGGAGAGGCCCCAGCCTACGATGACCTCTTGGGCTTTGGAGAGCTTTGGGCACCCCGAAGGGAATTTCAGGACGAGCATTTTTGTGAAGCCAACCGCTAAGGAGGTTATCTTTTCATGGAAGAAGGGTACTCGAATGGTATGGCCATCGGAGGAGGCCGAGATTACAATGTCCCGGAGTTCGGGGGCCTCATAGTGGAGGGGGAGATGTGACCCTCTATCTGGGCGCAACGCCTCGGCGTAAGACAGAGTCGTGGTGCAGGATGATGTCCTTGCGGCAGCGGCACCCAAGTTAGGGGGCACGAGACCTAATGCTGCGAGCGCAAGCGGCTCCGGAATCCCCCGGGAGATGGCGCATGCGAAAAGAGGAAGAGATGAGGACAGCGCATGGCAAACAGGGGCGTCACGGAGGAGAGCCGGGGAGGGCGCATGACTTCCTGGGGGGCACATGAGACCGGTCGGACACCCGAGAAGTGGGCGCATGCGACGGGGAAGGCAGAGCAGTCGTGGTTCGGGGAGTGCGCATGGGCACAAAAGAGGGGGATGGTGGGCGCACAGACCCCTACGGGTGCTGTGGGCGCATAGAGGCTCGGGCTCGGGGTGGACGCATGGGAGCCGGAGGTGGTGGTTGGGAGCGAGGAATCCTCAGAAAGTGCTCCTGGGAGCCAGAGGAGTGGGCGGTGGGCGCATGGTCCCCCACGGTAGTAGCGGGCGCATGGTTGCCCGAGCTCGGTGTGGGCGCATAGGTGCCCGAGGGAGGAACTGAGGGCGCATGATCCCTCTTGGGAGGATCGGGGGGCGCATGAAGAACGCGGCCGGGGTGGGCGCATAACAGCAGCTATCCTACGAGGCACGCGCGTACTCCCCTGACTCCGCGAGGGTATGAAGGGGAAGTTCGAAATTCGAACGGTATGGGCGGGACACTTTAGGGACGGATCCCGAGAAGGAGGGGGTTGTTCCCGGGGATGAGGAGAAAGTCCCAACTGCGATGCCAGACGGCTGGGGAGGGGGTGGCAGGGGTTGGCCGGGGGCGGTCGGGGCCAACTGAACGGGGGGGCCGAGCGCGGAGGGGATGGGGCCCGAGGGAGCTCGGTGAGCGACGAAGCTGTGCCCGGAGGCCAACGAAGTGGCCACGCGACGCCCTAGGCCAGGGCTGGCAATGGGGGAGACCACCGTGGCTTGCGGCCCACCCCTATCGGCACGAGGCCGACGATGGCTAGCTGGTCGCTGGACCAGGCGGGGAGAGATCGCTCGCTGCGAGCTGCCAAGGAGGGGCGGGCGGAGGAGCCAGGGCCAGGCGGGGGACCGCGGGGGAACTGGGGCCTGGGGAGGAGCGGCCGGCGGTGAGCAGCCGCCCGGCTCCGGTGGCGAGCGCGGGGGGGGGGGGGGGAGGGAGGGGTGGGTCATCAGGCCATCGGGAACGCAGGGGGAGATATATATATATATACGGGCAGAAGACAAATTCTATGAAGACTTCCATTATACGGGCAGAAGACAAATTCTATGAAGACTTCCATTATCTTCTCTTCACGAATTACAGAGGATCGACGAAAGGAGATAGTGGCTAGAACTGGTTTCTCTGTTAGAATCTTGCCTGTTACATATCTAGTGTGTCCTCTTACTGTTGGTAGGAGGAATGGGGGTATGTATGAAGATCTAATTCAAAAGATTAGAGCCAGCGTGGAAGGGTGGCACTACAAGGTGTTGTCATATGGTGGAAAACTTGTATTACTAAAATATGTGCTTACATCGATTCCAGTATATACATTAGCAGCTTGCAATCCACCAATCACTGTTCTGCGACAGCTAGAGCAGATTTTTAATAGATTATTTTGGGGCTCTAAAGATGGGATCAATAAGAGGAACTGGCTCAGTTGGGATAGAATAGCACGACTGCAAGAGGAGGGTGGCTTGGGCATTAGAAGACTGGAAGAGGTCACGAATTCTATGACTTTGACTTCTAAATTATGGTAAAAATTCATGACACAAGAGAGTTTATACACTACATTCTTTAAAGTAAAATATTACTCAAGGCAGCTGCCTTCAGAGGTTGCTTTGACATTGAATGCCTCTCATGTCTGGAAGCGTCTCATACATGGGAGGGACTTGGTTGGACGCTTCATACGGAGGTGTTAGATGGCAATGAAGAGAAGTGTTTGTGGACCCAAATTGCAACAGGTAACTTCACCCTGACATTGGCTTGGAGAACTATCAGAGTTGCAAAGCCTATTTTGCCACATTTTAAGCAAATATGGAATACATGTATGCCAATCAAGTGGTCCATCCTTATTTAGAGGATATTACACTTAAAGCTCCCGACAGGTGATGTAGTTCAGGGATTGGGATATCAACTTGCTTCTTCATGTCGTTGCTGTAACAAAGCATCTACGAAATCGATCGAGCATATATTTAATAGTAGAGATATGGCTCATCATTTTTGGGATTCTATGCAATTCCTTCAGTCAGTAAGAGGCAAACACAACACTTTATTGCAGAGGCTTCAGAGATGGTGGAAGAAGAAACACAAGCATGTTAAACAGTTAGTCATAGGAGCTGTGTGTTGGGTTCGATAAAAAAATAGGAATAAGTGGCGGTATGAAGGTTACGTCTTCATTAAAGATCAGTTGGTTTTCGAAGTTCGTCGGCAAGTTATGAAGAGATTGGCTTTATGTAAACACCAGAGGGGGCTGAACTGAAACTTGTAGTTCACTTGTATGGTTTTTTGATCATTAATAAAGCTCAGTAGTTATAAATATATATATATATATTAGAAAAAAGAAATTTTATTAATGCAACCAGCTCACAAAGAGCAGAACACAGGGCCCATAGGCTGGGCGAGCCCCAACGGGGCTCCAAAAAGCAACATACAAAATTCAAAAAAAGCAGGAGGGAAAAGGACAGCGACATGCAGCTCGAAGGGGCCTCGGGACGCACAAGCGCGGTAACCGAGGGGGGGCACAGCCCGAGGGGGTCTCGGGACTGTCGACCGTGGGGCCCGGGGGGGGGGGGCTCGACCCCGGGGGGAAGCAAACCACGGCGAGGGGGGGAGAGCCACGACGAGGGGGGAGGAGAGCCACGGCGAGGGGGGAGCCGGAGGGGGAGGGACTCGACCCCAGGGAGGGGCTCGGCCCCGAGGGGGAAGCGGAGGCCTCGCCACGGCCCAGGGAAGGGGAGGGGAGCCACGGCGGAGTGGAGGGGGGCTCGACCCTAAGGGGGAGAGGGGAGGAGGGGGGAGCGAGGGGGCTCGACCAGTGATGGAGCCACGGCGGAGGGAGGAGCCGCCGAAAAAGACGAGGAGGGAGGGAGAGGGCCGGGGAGGGGGGGCTCGACCCCGGGGGGGAGGGGGTGAGGGAGCCGGAGGGGGGGCTCAACCCCGGAAGAGGAGGAGGGGCCTCATGGGAGAGGCGAGGAGGGGAGGAGGGGGCTCGAACCCGGGGAGGCGGAGGGGGGCTCGACCACGAGGGAGCCACGGTGGAGGGGGAGCCGGAGGGGGCTCAACCCCAGAGGAGGAGGAGGGGCCGCTTGGGAGAGGCTAGAAGGGGAAGAGGGAGCTCGGATCCGGGGAGCCGGAGGGGGGGATCGACCACAAGGGAGCCACGACGGAGGGGGTGCCGGAGGGTAGGGCTCAACCCAAGAGGAGGAGGTGGGGCCGCCTGGGAGAGGTGAGGAGGGGAAGAGGGGGCTCGGACCCGGGGAGCCGGAGGGGAGGCAGAGGGGGGGCTCCCGGAGGGGGTGGGGGCCGGAGGGCGGGGCTCCCGGGAGCTGGAGGGGGGGCTCCCGGAGGGGGTGGGGGAGCCACGGCGGAGGGGGAGCCGGAGGAGGGGGGCTCAACCCCGGTGTCATAATATATATATATATATATATATATATATATATATATATATATATATATATATATATATATCTTGATTTATTGGAAAGCTCTCTCTATATATAAATATAATAATAATATTTCTTAAATGTTATTGTTAATTTTGACCTGATTTATGTTCTTTTGGGGTTTTAAAACTAAAATGATTTTTCGGTTTAGGCAAAAATAGTTGATAGAATTTCTAGACAGTATAAATGATTTTCCAAAAACTGGTTATATTTATTTACTTATATTCTTCCCGCCGAAATGATAGATCGCGATTTGTGTAGTCGTTCCCATTTCTTGATCCGATTATCGTGCCGAACTCTGTTCTTGGACTTCTATATACCAAACTTGGCTATTTGGACCATTCTGGACTCAATGGAACTACGTGTACCGTCGTTTGGGACCATCTTGTGGAGTATAACATCGTACCTATCCCGTGTCGACACGTTCATGTCATTAACGTCGACTCCAGCTAAATCAAGGCGAGTGCATTATCTGATTATTTTTATCATGATAGTATCTATATTGCCTGCTCTAGACTACTTTACTTGATGCTGACACATTGTTAACACGGATTGGTACTATATGGATGTTGTCATGCGATATTATCCTTTTGTCGGGTACATTGGGTATTTTATCATGTACATCGTGTACTCCTTGTATTCGTATTATTTATATACTCTGATGTTCTCTCACTACAACAAATAGGGCATACAATAGCAGTTTATCTATAGCGTTCAAGCCTCCCTGCTATAGAATGTCATCATCAATAGCGTTCCTTCCGCAGTGCTATTAAAATAGAATACAATAGCAGTTTATCTATAGCGTTTGAGTCTCCCTGCTATTATAATATAATCATCCATAGCGTTCATATTGAAGTGCTATTAAACGTTCATACAATAGCAGTTTATCTATAGCGTTGAAGCCTCCCTGCTATTAGAATGTCATTATCAATAGCGTTCATTATGCAGTGCTGTTAACAGAACTTTATATAGCGTGTTATGAACGTTGTTACAGGTATAGTTTTTTCTGAACGTTGTTATGCCCATATGTCTAGGGGTGAGCATTATTCGATTTTTGGACCGAAATTCGAACCGAACCTAACCGAATAAGAGATTCGGTTCGGTTTGAAAAAAATTCGGTTCGGTTTCGGTTTCGGTTTGAAAAAAATTCGGTTCGGTTTCGGTTTCGGTTTCGAAAATACTAAAATTTCTTATTCGGTTTCGGTTTTTGGATTCGGTTTCGGTTAAATTCCACTAACCTTTCAGAAAGTTTATCTAAAATTCCTCTCCCTGGTAAACCGAATAAGAAACACTACACCAAAAGATGAATTTTCTAACACAATTTTTTTTATATTGCTAACGGTTTTTTATCGTTACTAATTACTAAGGGTATGTTTGATCGCAAGGTGAAAAATACGTAGAAAAGAAATTAATTCCATGGAATTATTTTTCTAGAAAAAAAATTCCATGGAATTTTAAAATTTTCCATGGAAAATTTAATTTGGTTGTTTGATTGTCATTATTTTCCACGGAAAATAGTTATTTTTCGTGGAAAATGATATTTTTCTATGGATTAGACAAGTTTCATTTTCCACCATTTTAGAAGAAAATATAGAAAATGATAGTTTTTTGGAAAATAATTTCATGGAAAATATAAGCTATCAAACACTACAATTGGTGGAAAATTTGTAGTAAAAATATTTTTTATGGAAAAAAAGCCCAATCAAACACAGCCTAACAGTAAAAAATGTTGGTAATGCATAAAACCGTTGGTATAAATACGAAAAACTAAAATTTAATATAAATAACACATCTTATTAATGTTACAACACTGCAAAATCGTTAGGAAGGAAAATAAAAATTGAATATAAAAACAAATCCCCTACCCGTGTGCCTTTCACGTGGAATAAAAAGTGTTTGGGAGGGGGGGGGGGGAACAATTTTTTCGTTCCCCCCATTTTTTTCCCCTAGTAAGCCCTAAGGACCTCGTTTCCTTAGAGATGGTGAATCCTCTCTCACTCCAGAGACCTCTTCTCCTGGAGGTGGTGAAGCCTCTCTCCCTCCGAGGGCCTCTTCCTCTGAAGAAGGTAAATCTCGGCAGAATTCACCCCTCCTCTCATCTCCTCTACTCTTTGCCTCATGCGCCGTCTCTCCTCCTCTCCCCTTGGATCCACTCCTACCATCTTCGTCTCCGTCTCGGCTAGACCCCCCACCGAAGGGAGGTCAACTTGGCCAGCCATATATTGCAGGGCTCTTCTATGGTCGCCATCCCGAGGTTCCCTTTTTATGGGACGTTGCTGCTGATGAGGAAGGAGAGTCGGGGAGAGGCCCGGACTTGGTGCTCCGCAGCCACGAGAACAAGGAGTATGAGCCCGAATAGAGCCCCTCTAAAGCAGAGGCTTCTTCTAACCGGTGATTGCGATTGGAGCCCCCGGAAGCAGGGACGCTACCATCCACAAACCCTCTACTATCCATGTCACTATTGCTTGCAATATTGTGACTTTGAACATGACCCCTGTCATCCGGTGGATCAAGGATTGGTCTGGTCTACATCCCTTCGCCCGAAACCCTAGCCATAATATCCATTTGTTTTGGTCAATGATTTAATTGATTTTGAGGTTTATTTTGGTGTTGGATTCTGTAGGAGACTACATCGACAGGGAAGAAGGGCTTCATTTTGAATATATTGGGCACATCATGAATGCTCTAAAATACTCTAGGACACACCAAAATGGTTTCGGTAGCCATGGACGGATCCTTACACTGTTATTTCCTACTTGTGTCTGTGGAACACAGTGCTAGTTTTTGATATGGACAACTTTTGAGTACAATCGAATTGTGTTGGTTAGCGTGTTATAGGAACATGAATACTACATGACAAAATATGGAGATGGCAAAACAAACAATTGTTGAAGATGTTATTTTGTTTTTCAGCATAAAGATTTTGAGGATATTGAAAAACACCTCATAACCATGTCAGAAGCTATGGATTTTAAGAATTCTTATGAACCCTGATTCAAAGTAATTTTAAGGATTCTTTATCTCATTACTTCTAGTGTTTTTTGAATTTGATTATTCACGTGATTGAGAAGAGTTATGTTCATGAAACAATAATTAGGTTTGAAATTTCTTTCTCCAGTTTATCTCATAGAGATAGCAGATTAACCATGTTCATTATGTTCATGAAACACCTCATAACCATTTCTTTCTCCACTTTATCTCATTATGTTCATGAAACACCTCATAACCATGTTCATGAAACTTGGTTCTACGATTAATATTATGGTTTATTAGCTTGTTATTGTCACACAAATTTCTTTGTTATATAGATGTATGTCGTCTCGTGCAGTTTGATGAGCAAAAAGAGGAGGCTGCAGTTGAACAGGTTCTAAGGTTGTATTTTTGGATGTGCAACAACCCGGCCCTGTAAGTACACATTACTCTCTTGGTTGAAAACTTCAAAAGTACAACTTATAAGTGTAGAAACTGTTGAATATCAGTAGACATTGCATTTTTTTTTGCTAAGCAATAGAAAAAAGTGAAGCTGCAATTGGCTGAGGTCGACGCGGCACTTGAGGCGTGCAAGAAACCTCCCGAAGATGCTGGTCCCCGGATCGTTGGTGAAGGTCTTGTCATTGATGTTTGATTAATACCATAGATAACATTCCTTATGATTGGCCAGTCTTGCTATGCAATAATGCTAATTAATACCATAGATAACATTCCTTCTATGTATATTTCCATATGCTTCAATTTTCTAAGTATGTTTCGTTATATAGGATACATGAGGCTTGCGATTCTTCAATCCATGTAAAGGTACCCCTATGTTTGATTCTTTTTATTTACCTGAATCCACCTGTTTCTCTCACATACTACTCGTGGCATATCAGCCTATCTTTATGGTTCCTTAACGGGCATTACAAAGTCATCCAATTAACTGTACTTAAACACATATTGGGCTGTCACTAAAACATGGTTTAGGAAGGATGTTCCTTGTCCACCAGTCATCCGTTTGTGGTGCTTAGTCATTTCTTGAGTATCAAGTTTTAGTATGTACATATATCTGATTTGAATTTTTTGAATTATACTTGTAGGACTGTAACAGAAATCAAGGAATCAGAAAACAGAGCCCGTGCCCAAGCTGAAATTCTACAAACTGCTTTAGATGAACACAGTCTTGAATTACGTGTAAGAGCTGCTAATGAGGCTGAGGCTGCTTGCCAGCAAAGACTCTCTACTGCTGAAGCAGAAATAACAGAATTAAGGCAAAAGTGGATGCTTCTCAGAGGTTAAATATTCTTATATACCTTATCCACAATTTATATGCGTATTTACTTGCTACAGTGGACTGTAAGATTTATTCTGGTTTATGATTCTGTATTTTTGCCAAGAATATGCATAACCAAGTAATTCAGATCTTTTTTTGTTGTTGCTCCCTCCAATCTATTTTATCCATATTGTTAGTTTGATAAAATCTAATATTTTTGTTTACACACGAAAAATGAACTCCACATTTGAAAACTTCGCAGCATCTAATAATATAAAGAGGAAAATATTCTCCATTCCAAATTGTTTCGACTAGTCTATGCAAGCAGGGGCGGATCCAAGTGTTCCGTTGGTTGGGCTGTAGCCCATCCCATTTTTCTAATTTTTTTTTACTATATATGTATATCAGCCGGCCCACACACACAAACAAAAAATATTAGCCCACCCAGTGAGCAGTGAGTCACAGTCAGTGACCCAAATCCAGCTACAATTGTGTGCATGTGCCAATACAACTTGAGAGAGAGAGAGAGAGAGAGAGAGAGAGAGAGAGAGAGAGAGAGAGAGAGAGGTAGTCTAATAACAACTAAACTGAGGAAGGGAGTCTAAGTGTGCTATGTGACTGTGTAAAGAATTGAAAAGTTGCTTTTGTATTTCCTTACAAGACCAGGAGTCAACCCATAATACCCATCCGAAAGCATCCTCCAGGAGAATGCGTGTGTGATTTCTGTTTTCTTTTAGGGTTTGTTTGATAGTTGCTACAATTTGAAAGGTTACTTATTTCGATTATTTATCAGTTATATATTATAAATTGGCAAATCATAGTTAGGCTTATACATTTTTTATTATTTAGAAATCAAACTCAGGGAAGAAAATGAGTCAACATTCTTTTTGGGTGGGGGAAGGGGGAGGGGGTGTCATTGTGTCAGAAAATGTCTAGTGCTAGAGGTCAATATTTTTATTCATTATGACAGGTATCGAACCTTACAATTTACAATTAGAGGAGAAATTATGTCGAATTTTTGACATGACATTAGTAATAATGTAGTAGCCCACCCCAACCTTAAATCCTGGATCCGTCCCTGTATGCAAGATGCAGAGGTTAATATTTATTATGCATGTGTGAGAAGGCACCTATAGTAATTACTAAGTAGCAATTTCATGGTTGTTTTTCAGATTTTTTTTTGCTGATACATGTTCACTATATACAACCAGTCAGCAGTACCAAATAAAATAGACTAGGATCTGATTCCGATGGGAGAAGGCTTGGATGATGATGATGATCTTTCTGATTGTTTGATAAAATATGTTTTTCTTAGACATCTGTTGGAGATTGAAGAGGCTATACGAATTAAAGATGTTGAAGCAGCAGCGTATATTACTGAGATCGAGGTCAGGTACCACTATATTTTATTCAGAACTTGAAAGTTACGCATGTTCTCCTGATGTATAGATTTACTTTCCTTCCACAGACTATTGGCCAGGCATACGAAGATATGCAGACCCAGAACCAGCATTTGCTTCAACAAGTTGCTGATAGAGATGACTATAACATTAAGGTTTGTTTAATCCACCAAATTTGATATTGGCGGATAATCTAGATCTACTATTCTGATAGAAAACAACTATATGTATAACCTTGAAAGCATTGAGTTGAAATTGAATTGATCTTAACTTATTTCTTTATACACCTTTGCTCCACCAACAATTGGAAGACAGAGAGTGCTGGCCTTCAGTGCTTCAATTGTTCCTGACAAAAGAAGATTTTCCATAAAATGATCAAAATAATTATGACAATATAAAGATGTTGATATATATATATAGTGTTATTGGGCTTTAGTCCCACATTGGCTAGAATGATAGGAGAGGAGGCTAGCCTCTCCTATATATATGTTGTTACTCCATTCAATAAAATCACTTCAAGTCTCAACATGGTATCAGAGCCTAAAATTGCTTAGCATACCGTTAGAGACCCCTCCTCCACACAAACCCTAACCCTAATCCCCCTTCTACGCCGCCGCTGCCGCCCGCTGCCGCTGCAGCTGCTGCCGCCCGCTGCCGCTGCAGCTGCTGCCGCGCCGCCGCCGCCGCAGCGCCGCCCCGCTGCTGCTGCAGCTGCCGCGCCGCCGCCGCCGCTGCCGCGCTGCTGCCGTTGCTGTGCCGCTGTTGCGGCTGCAACTGCTGCTGCTGCTGCCGTTTTTACGGCTGCAGGATTCATTGTACCGCTATTGCGGGTACAAGATTCACGCTCGTTTCTGTACCGTTTTTACGGCTGCAGGATTCATTGTACCGCTATTGCGGGTACAAGATTCACGCTCGTTCTTGAGATCAATCTCAAGGAGATGCCTATAATCCCTAGATCCGATGAAATCAGACATATTCGGATTTAGGAGAGGACGGCAAGGACGAGCGTGAGTCGTGGAGCAAGTGTGAAGTGATCGAGAAGAAGCATCGATGGAGGAGATTCTCAAGAAGCTGGATGCTGACGATGTGGCGACATTGCTGAAGTTGATAAAGGTGTCGGCTGGTGAAAGCACGACACGAGCACCGCCAAAGTTAGAACTACCCTCCATCGATCTGAAGTTGGATGGACCAGCCACCTATTTGAGTTGGTCACGGCGGGTGAGAAGAACCCTTGCAGGTAAGAACCTGGAGGGATTCTTGACAGGCGAGAAGACAGAGCCGGAAGAGGGCTCGACAGGACGCGACGAGTGGAAATCCACTCATATGGTGATTTATATCTGGCTTCTCAACTCCTTAGTCCAGTCTATTGCTTCCACAGTAGATGGCATTGAGATGGTGAAAGACGTATGGGAGAAATTGAGAAGAACCTATGATGGCATAGGTAACAATCTACGGATCTTCCAGATAAAAGGGGAGATCGACGACACCGTACAAGGCGAGAAGATGGTGCAGGAGTACGCTACGGAGTTGGAACGCCTCTGGCTGGATTATGATCACCATTCCAAACGGGCAAGCTGCGGGGACCCAAAGTGCAAGGAGAGACAGGTGTGTCTGCAGGAGAGGACGATGAAATTCCTTAAGGGACTGACTGCAGCATTCACACAGAGAACAGCCTTACTCCTCGCCCAGCCAGCGATCCCTAGTCTCGAGGAGGCTATCTCAGCCATGATTCAGGAGGAGACGCGGATCAGATTACAGACAGGGACAGGCGCATCATCGACAGGTGCTTTACCCGAAGTGAAGTCAGCACTAGCAGCTACCGGTTCGGGGGATACAGGATCCAAGGGAGAGCTCTGGCAACAGAATCGGCAGTGCTACAACTGTGGGGAGATGGGCCACCATCGATATGCTTGTACCAAACCACCTAAGGAGGGAGACTCAGGTGGTGGACGTGGACGAGGATATGCTGGACGTGGACGTGGTCGAGGAGGCCGACGAGGCGGTCGAGGAGGCTATCGGGCAAACCTGCTGGTGGCAGATGGGAATGGAGGAGCTGGCGGCGCCTTTACTGAGGAGGATCAGGCGCTACTGGATCTGCTGGAGAGAAAGCAAAAAGCGTCAATCGAAGGAGACAGGAGGAGCGTAGCAGAGGAGGCATCCACTCCATTCTTCAACGCCGCTATGTATGCCCATCCATCAGAAGGTACTGACGAGTCTCACGCTCTTGCATCTATGTCTTCCCTTAAAATGTCAGACTGGATTATCGACTCAGGAGCATCTCGGCATGTGACCGGAAATGCTAGTAAGTTTTCCTCGTACACTCACCTAGCATCGACAGACACCATTCAGACTGCGGATGGTACTTTCCAACCAGTGGTCGGTAAGGGTACTGTTAATTGTACGGGTTCAGTAAGGTTATCCAATGTTTTGCATGCTCCATCCTTCCCAGTCAGTCTCTTGTCTATTAGTTCTATAATTCTCCAACTAAAATGCATTGTTTCTTTTGATATTCCTAAGGTGATCTTCCAGGAGAAAGGGACGGGACGAAGACTTGGGACTGGCACTTGGCATGATGGACTGTGGTACCTAGATCAAGACGGACTGGACTCAGCATTGGTGTCTATGGTAGAGAAGGCTGGAATGGAGGAGCTGCAGCAGAAGACTGAAGACACTTTGATACTTCATCATAGGAGGATGGGGCATTCTTCCTTTGATACTCTAAATAAGTTGTATCCAGATATGTATGCAAAATCAAATAAAAGGAAATTAGTATGTGATGCATGTGAGTTAGGAAAACTTACTAGGAGTTCATATGTTGGAAATGGTCATAAGAGTTCTTCAGTCTTTGAGGTAGTTCATTCTGATGTTTGGGGCCCATGTGCTACTAACACTATGAATGGGTATAAGTATTTTGTTTCGTTTATCGATTGTGCATCTCGTGTCACCTGGCTGTATTTGATGAAGAGCAAAAGTGATGTATTTGCTTGTTTTCGGGACTTTCATAAATATGTCCAGACTCAGTATAATGCAGTGGTGAAGATACTGAGATCTGACAATGGGACGGAGTATACCAATAGGACACTTGCAGAGTACTTGTCAGCACATGGAATACAGCATCAGACCTCTTGTGCATATACACCAGCACAAAATGGAGTAGCAGAAAGGAAGAACCGACATCTTCTGGAGACCGCAAGAAGTATGATGATCGACATGAATGTCCCACAACACCTATGGGGATATGCGGTGTTGACAGCAGCTCAACTTATAAACAGGATGCCTTCAAAAGTCCTGGGATGGAAGTCTCCATGTGAAGTATTACAAGGTAATAATAGTGGAATACTTCCACTAAAGGTGTTTGGATGTGTGTGTTTTGTGAAGGACAACAGACCATTCGTTGGAAAACTTGACCCTAGAGCAGTCAAGTGCATCTTCGTGGGCTACTCAGCAACTCAGAAGGGGTATGTATGCTGGAGTCCAGTAGAGAAGAAGAAATTTGTTAGTATGGACGTCCACTTCCGGGAGCATGAGCCATATTACCGCCAGGATGGAACTTCGTATAACACGCCTCATACTACAAGTATAAGGCGAGAGGGGGAGATAGAGAACTTGGAGAACCTGGTGGTAACCGATTTAGAAGTTTGGCAGAGAGACACGGTTGAGGAGGAACATGAAGGTGAAGCGGAACAGAGGGAGGAGACGAGAAGTGTTACACCTACGGCTCAGGGGGAGTTACTGACCTACAACAGGAGAAACAACAAGCAGACTACAGGACCAGTACCTACAGTGTCAGTGCCAAGTCCCTTGCCTGCGCCTGTCCCAACTCCTGAGACACCTATACCACCATCCTCCTCATCTACACCACCATCCTCCTCATCTACACCACCACCCTCCTCAGGTGATATCGTTCCTCCCATACCACTACCTACACGAAGGACTACTCGCAGCAATGCGAGAAATCCTCCGGATAGATATGGTTGGGATCTTGCTAAGTTTGTTTCTTATGATCATATATCTTCTTCTCATGGAGCATTTATAGCATCTTTGGATAGTATTACTGTACCTAACAATTGGCAGGTTGCCAAAAACGATCCAAAGTGGAAAGCGGCAATGCACGAGGAGTTGGGAGCTCTTGAGAAGAACCACACTTGGGAGCTGGTGAGACTGCCAGAAGGGAAAAGAGCAGTTGGATGTAAATGGGTTTTTACTGTGAAACAGAACCCAGATGGACAGGTTGAGCGCTATAAAGCTCGACTGGTGGCAAAAGGATACAGTCAGACGTACGGCATCGACTATGACGAGACCTTTGCACCAGTGGCGAAGATGAGCACTGTCAGGACCTTGATCTCCCTGGCAGCCAATGGAGGGTGGAAGCTACACCAACTGGATGTGAAGAATGCATTTCTTCATGGAGATCTAGTAGAGGAGGTGTACATGGAGATACCACCAGGATTCGGCACAAAACAGACAGAAGGCAAGGTCTGCAGACTGAAGAAGTCTCTCTATGGACTGAAGCAGTCTCCTCGGGCATGGTTTGACAGGTTCAGGAGAGCAATGATAGGGATGGGATATCAGCAGATCAATGCTGATCACACTGTCTTCTTCAGACGGAGTGGAGGCCATATCACCATGCTTGCAGTATATGTAGATGATATGATTATCACAGGCAATGATGAGCAGGAGATCGCCCAACTCAAAGTAAAACTTGGCAAGGAGTTCGAGGTGAAAGATCTTGGCCCCCTTCGATACTTCCTTGGGATTGAGATTGCTCGAGATAATGAGGGAATCGTTCTTTCTCAAAGGAAGTACGCACTGGACCTGCTTACGGAAACAGGGATGATGGGATGTAAACCAGCTACGACACCGATAGACCAGAAGTTTAAACTGGATGCTGAAGCTGGAGAACCAGTTGACCGGGATAGATATCAGAGATTGGTGGGCAAGTTAATCTACTTAAGCCACACTCGACCTGATATCAGCTTTGCGGTAAGTGTAGTAAGCCGCTACATGCATGACCCCCGGAAGGGTCACATGGACGCAGTGTACCAGATTCTGAGGTACTTGAAGGGAGCCCCCGGGAAGGGACTGATCTTTAGAAGAAATAATCATGTAGGCATTGAGGGCTATTGTGATTCTGACTGGGCTAGCTGTGCTGACGACAGGAGATCCACATCGGGATACTGCATATTTGTAGGAGGCAACTTGGTCTCTTGGAGGAGTAAGAAGCAGTCAGTAGTGGCCAGATCAACAGCTGAAGCAGAGTATAGAGCGATGGCCTTGGGAGTCACAGAACTATTGTGGTTGAAGAATATGCTGACGGAGCTAAAGCTGGACCAGGGAACAAAGATGAAGCTATGGTGTGACAACCAGTCAGCTATTAATATTGCCAACAATCCAGTGCAGCATGACAGGACCAAACATATTGAGATTGACAGATTCTTCATCAAAGAGAAACTGGATAAAGGAGAACTAGAGCTGGGCTATGTTCCAACCAAAGATCAGGTAGCAGACGGACTGACAAAGGGGCTTAGTTCTATCAACATGATGAGAGGATGTGACAAGATGGACTTAGTGAATATCTTTCGCCCATCTTGAGGGGGAGTGTTGATATATATATATAGTGTTATTGGGCTTTAGTCCCACATTGGCTAGAATGATAGGAGAGGAGGCTAGCCTCTCCTATATATGTTGTTACTCCATTCAATAAAATCACTTCAAGTCTCAACAAAAGAAGAACTGAGCAATTGCACCATTACTTGATAATAGACTGGAGACGCAAATAGGCACACCATGAATGATGAATTTTTAAAAACTTCATCCAAAATTGCTTCACACTGTCAGGATTTAACTATTTACAACACAATAATTCATGTCTTTTGAACAACAAAGTTTTCTTAAAGAAGATGTTAAAATATTGAAGAAACAAATGATTTTGAAGAAACCTGAGTTACCAAAGAGTACTCTTACTAGCCCTATTCCTCGTGTCAATATTTGCGAGTAGCAGTATCAAGTGTTCCAAAGACCACTATACTGTGCTTCGTGTACCAAAGACCAGAGACTTTCTCCAAATGCTATGTTAAGCAATGTCCTAGATAGCGTGCATGATAGCTGTGTTGTGCATGAGATAGGCTTGACATTCCTTTACCTGAACGCGTAGTGGCCATCCTAAGAGCAGCCAAGGTTAGGAGGAATGTCAAGATCTTTGATGCAAATCATAGTGTCCTCAATGCAATTAAAGGTTATGGGCTCGAGCTAAATGTCATAGATCCGAATGAGACTCTAAAAGATATCAGTGATGATGCAGACATTGTAATGCAATGGATCAATAAAAACGTGCAACCTTTTCTTCCTGATACACATATTCGAGGGATTGCAGCAGGAAACGAACTACTTGGAGTAACAGATATCGGAGTGAAACAAGCTCTACCGGGTGCTATACAAAATTTATACAATACCCTAAGCAGGCTTCAGTTGGCAGATGAGTTTGAGAACAAAGTTCCTTTCTATCTCAATGTATATCCATTTTTGGTTTACAAAAATGATCCTGAGCAGATTAATGTTAATTATGCTCTCTTCAATTCAAATTCTGGAATTTATGATGTAAAGATTGGTCTGCGCTATGACAATATGCTTGATGCTCAGATAGACGTTACTTATACAGCTCTGGAAGCTGCTGGATATGATGGTCTATATGTAGACTTTGGGTTTGCACTGTGGGATCCAGGAATCAAGTTTTTAGTATTGGTCAGTGTTCTGATGCAGGGGATCTCAAAATCATTCAAGGTGAGCGTATGGGATCCAGGTATATTACCGATTTGCAGTAGTGCTTATTCTTTCTTTTTTTTCCTACATTTGCAATCTGGCACTTGACAAACTATTATGAAGAAGTTCAAGTTCAAGCTCAGTATTAGTTAAGCTGGTTCAAATTCAGTATCAATTAGCTATCTAGTACCAAGCTATCATAACTAAGAGGCTAGTTCAATTTTTCAAGGCTCAAAGCCATTCAATCATCCCAGCTAAGTTTTAGTTAGGCCCAGTTATGGAGCTAGTATCAGACATAGATAGTATCAGGCATAGTTGCACATAATGCTCCTTCATCGGGTGTTGGAACACCTTCAGCAGCCCCGCTCAAGCAAAGTTTAACCTTACAAGATTACCTGTTGGGCTGGAACATCTTCTATAGGAGGCTCAGGTGCTCTTCCTGGACTAAATAACATATATAATATTGAAGCTGTGAAGCGTGCATAAGAGCTTGCTGCTAAAATGGGATATCACTAGGACATAAAGTTTGCACCTCTTATAAATATGTTTCCTGGGCCCTCAGTGATATCAGAGGGAGTTAAGGAATGGAATATGCAAAGTATCAGTTACCGTAGTTGGTAGATGATCCAAAGGTTAGAGTAGCAAGGCATAAGCTAGTGGTTAGTAGCAGAATTAATAGAAAGAGCTAAGCTTAGTTCAGTAATTCTTAGTCTTCAGAACAGTAGTAAAAATTTCATGTTCAGTTTAGGAGTAGCAGTAACTCAAGAGCATAGGCAGTTGCAAAGAGTGAAGAATTGTTTCCTGATCCAATCAAGTGATTCTCAGTACAACTCAACTGAAACAATTGAACCAAAATTTATCTGCATACAAGCTGGAAATGGCAAGAGTTGAAGATACATAGGAGCATTATAAAGCAAGATTTTTTTCCCATCATACTTGACCTTGAGTCATGGTCAAAATAAGGGGAGGGTATTGATACATTCCTCCTCAAATGTATCCTTATTCCAGTATATAGCAGTTCAGTAGTAAAGCTTCAGATATAAGAGAGCATTTCAAGTATTAGAGTGGAGGAGTTGGTAACAGAAGTGGAGATGGTACCAGAAGTATGGCATTGCTGCATATCAGCAACTAGTACCAGTATAAGATAGTTAGTCATAGGCCACGTCAGCTAGCCAATTAGCACAGTCAGCAATTAATCAGCTTAGTCAGCCAATCAATTAGTGAATGGTAGAATGTAGTTACTGCGCTAATCTCTTTTCAGGGGTCTCATTTATTTATTTATTTATTTTATTTTTATGGTTCCAAAAAAAGGTCAGCTTTAACATCGATCCTTAGTATGAGCTTATTTTAAGTTTGTTTTATGTAAATAAGCAGCAACTATAAGTAACAAAGAAAGTGATATTGATCTTCTTATTTTCCAATCTTGTAATAAGGGTTGAACAGTTTATATCAAGCTCTTCCGAATTGTCAATTGCTATATATTTCAACTGTGTGCTATTTTAGGTATTTGCCTCTCTAATGCATCTTTACAAATGCCTGTCCTTGGCACTCTCCTTTGCTGGTTCTATGTAGCTACAAGTGTTATGTGGTTTTCTACAATCTTGCCCTTATTGATGCTACTCCTAACCCGCTGGGATTCTCCTTCTCAACTTATACTGTGTAGATTTAGCGCAGACATTTTTTATTTTCTTAAATACTGAACTGAAGGTATCATATTTTCCTTGTATAGTCTTCTCTTTCTAGTATGTGGTTTTCTAGTATGCCCTCCATTGCCACAAGTTGTGGACTTGCTAAGTATGTATGGATATGAATGGATCACTAATAAATTCAACTGATAATGGATTTCAGTTGTTTGGTCGATTATAAATCATAGAATTTTAGGCAATTTTCTATTGATAGCTAACTCATAAATTCAACTGCTTGTTTATTAACCAGGAACACTAATGTTTCCTCCTATATTTATGTAGGTTGGATGAAGTAAGAGGATTTCTGAGGAGCTTTGGTGGTGGATAGGCTCGAAGGGTTCGAGCTAAATTTTGGATATGCAACATTTTGGATATATGTATGGAAACAATTAAACGCTGACTACGTTGTTAATATTTAATTTTGGAGAAATTATGAAGGATTTTGAATGTTCTTGACAGTGAAATTAATGAATTTACTTATGTTCGGAATTCATTTTGTGATTGATTCGTCGAGAAGTATTTAAATTTTTGAATACCCGCATTCTGTGTATATATGCAATAGATATCTGTGGCATTCTGTATATCTGCAATACTATTTTGATGTGATGCAATACTATTCTGATGTGAATTATTTCTTTACACTAATGCATTCTGCAATAGCATTCTGACATGTTATTGGTGCACATATAATAGCGCGAAAGAAACGCCATAAAAATCAATTTGCATCGAAAAGCTATTAACAAACAATAACATACAGGAACGCAATTAAAAATCAACAGCGTTCGCGAACGCCATAAATAACTTATAGCGTTAACAAACGTTATTAAGAAACTATAGCGTTTGTAAATGCTATGTAAACTCTATAGCATTTGTCACTGCTATAACAAGTCTATAGCGTTCATGGACGCTATAGTAACTCAATAGCGTTCATGAATGCTATTACTTTTCTATAGCGTTCTTAAATGCTATAACGCTGTTATAGCGTTCTCAAATGTTATAACCTGTCTATAACGTCAATGAACGCTATACTCCATGAATAGCGTTTATGAACGCTATAACTTTATAGCGTTCTTGTACATGGGGTTATTATAGCGGAGGCATATATAGCGGACGGAATATGCTATAATATGCATTCTACAGCGTTCAGCGCACGCTATCGTATCCCATATCTGTTGTAGTGTCTCATGTACTCTCGTGTGCTTATATCTGCTTCATATTCAAACTAAAAATCGTGTACGTAATATTTCGTGACTAGATCCTTGTGTATTGATTGGGACGGAGGAGTAGAAGTGGTTATGTGATTAAATCCCTCTAGTATACCCATGTATATGTCGATTATACCTTCACGTATAATGTAGTTCCTTTAGAATAATCATGTACAATCTAAACCAATCACATAACTGTCTTGTGCTCTAAATCACTTATATATTATAGTTTAACATGTTCTCTATTTTATTTATGTACTTAGTTTTCTTATATCTTCATGATGCTACTTCTCTATTTCCCTGTATTTTCTTCCCAGCGTATTATGTATTTTATTCTATTGCGAGTTATATTTTTCCTACCATGCCATGGAACTACTTTTAGAGTTATGTGCTTCGCTCCAATCCTGACTGGATAACTATTTTTAGGTAATGTTATGTCCCACACCCTGGACTTTATGATGACGGATCTCCATGTATTATTAGATCGTGAGATGACCTCTGGAGAGCTATAGGCTATTGTAATTTTGATTTATGTTTAGTTATCGAATTTGTCTCCGATATATTCTGATCATGTATATTCATTTGTAGACTTTAGTTGTTTCGGAGTTATTGATATCTTCCCTATTTTATATCTTTATTACTTGTTTGTGATGTGATTTGAGTACATTTGATATTATTGATCATTTAGATGTTGTAGATATTATTGGGTATTTGATACCGTTCTACCGCCAATATTGCGGCGTAGGCTGGGCGCGGCTCACACACTCGTGCTCGAATATCCAGGTACGAGTCATGACACATTTTTATGGTGGCCCATGCAGGTCAGTCTTTGCAACTAATACGAAGTCGTTGTAGTACTTAGGCTTAGCCGTAATACTACGAGCATGTCCTAGGATTCAGATTTAATTATAGAATATTTTAGAAGATTTGGGACTCAATCACATATTAGGGACTCTTTATATATTCTAGAGATGACCCATGAGAATCTTACTTTGAAACTCTGTTGAGTCTATTTTCACTTGCTTTGCTCGTCCTAATTTTAAATATATGCCCATTATCGAACACTATTCTTGTATTGGAAAAAATTTTATGGACCCCTGAAAGAACTAGAAAGTAGAAGTTTAACATATATACTATTTAGGTTGAGGAGTGAATGATTAGCCAATACTATACATGAAGTTTGAGAATTATTTTAGGCCCTATTCAAGAAATTTTGAATTTTGACCAAGATGGTACCTTTAGGACAAGCCCTGAGAATCTCACTCTAAACCCTACCTCGAAATCTGTTTCTGCTTGTTTTCACTTACTCTTTTTTGATTCGTTGTTGAATTTATTTTTTATTATTTTTTGTTGACTTTGATTTTTGTATCGAGGTATTTTTTATGGATTGAATTAAGGTATATTCTGATAACATACTTGATGAGGACAGATAGAAAGCTAAATGTCTGCTTTAGTTAGAGAATCTAGAATTTAATCACAGCCATACTAGCTGGTATGACAAAAACATAGAGCTTGATTTTGGGTATACTTATCCTAGTTATAGATTTTAGAGTTTATCGTAACCATACCGGTTGGCGTGGGAAGAATTTTAGATAACATGATTATAGGGTATTACCTCAATTATGGACTCTATCGTTTATTACAGCTATGCTTACTGACGTAGCTAAAATTCTCGCAACATAATTTCTGGAAGACATGTATGATTATCAGATCATATCTTAAATTGGTTCACTTCATTATGACTAGATGAGCAAGAACAATTCCTATCATTATTTCTTTTTCTTACCATTATTTCTTCGTCTTATTTAACTCTGTCCTAACCACTTCGATCAACTATCTCGTATCTATTTCTGTCAGCTACACTTTGATTTTTTTTTGAATTCTCGTATCTCTTTACTTTGGAAAGGCCGAGGAAATATCATAGTCATATAGCTTGAAAGGGACGAAATTTACTATCATGTGGTAATCTTGGTAGAAATATAAGATATTTGACATTTAGATAAAATTGTGGGATAAAGATATGACTGAAATCGGAAATGAAATCAAGAGGCCGATATTATCAAATTGGAAACAATTAAACTTAGAGGAATATTTCAAATATGGATAATTTTGGAAAGAAAGTAAAAGGATTTTGAGTAAGAATACAGTAAAATATACATTAATGGTAAAAACTGTAATATTTTGTAGTTGTACTTTTAAAATTGATAAGGATATTCGAGGGCGTTGATTCTTGAGAATTTAGATGCTTTGTTGTTACTAATTCTTAGGATATTACCTTAGGGAATTAAGATAGGATACCTAAATTTGGCATTCGCATATATGGAAGGAAGCTTATGACTATATGCGATGACGACATGAAACTGAACAAAGATTGGTAAGAATGATTAGGAATCGGAAGAACACAAAATCTTTGAGTTATAGAACTTTTTTTACAGATTTTTGTGGAAATTATTTTAATTAAAGAAACGATAATATTTGAAGGTATAAAAGTTGAAGGAAATTATGAAGGTTGATAATTGAAATATTGGAGAATAAATTTTTATAAGGTAGGGGGGCATTATATTTGAGTAATATGAGATGTATAACTTGAACGGATGCTCGAGGATATTTTATAAACCTGATTCAGAGATTTTGGATCCAATTTAGGCCAAGGTGGAGGAATTTGGATTCAAGATGTTTAAGTTGATAGCGAAGTACAAGGTCAAAAAATCGAGTACCAACAAAGAATATGCTTCATGGTTATTGCCTTTGTAATAAAGGTCAAGCCTATAGTATTTATAGAACAGCTTAATCTTTATGACTAAAGATTATGATTTTTGGTTGTAGTCGAAGTAAAGAGAGATGATTACCTTGACTTCCTCCTAGAAAACCTTACCCTTGATTTTCTTGACCTAGTAAAAGAGATTTTATTTACCTTATCATTGAGCCATTTCAAAATTTCAATATCATCGAATTTTGATCCACTTTTCATGACCGATCAATTTTGATTATCTTATCATGCCAAGGTTCTTGATTCTTGACCATACTCAAGTAATTTAAAATCAATCGTAACTGGATTTCCATCAATTTATTGCACACACTTAGACTTCGATTTTGTTTTCATTGTACCTAATCCTGTCCTAATCAAGAATGAATTGACTTATTTTATATCATGTCAAAACCTAAAACTTTTGATCATGGTTAGGTTTCGATGCCACTAACACTCGTGAATAAACCTTCAAATTCAATTCTTAATAATGACTAAGTTCTGTACTAATCATGATTTGACTTAACCACTATTCCCTGCGTTCGGTCGTGCCTAGATGACGTAGCACGACTAACGACTTTGAATCCCATGATCGTTATTTTAACGATCAAGATTATACGTATTAATTTTGCCTCTGAATCGTACAGGAAATTTTTGATCCTTGATCGCAACAATCCTATTTGATTATGAACTTTGTCGTTTCTAAATTTAATTGATCGCGTCTGAATAATTTTTTGTCGTATCCAATTTCGATTCTCTAGTCACTCGTACTCGAATTTTATTCCTAATCATGACTAGGTTTAAAAAAATTCGTCGCTCTATCCTAAAATCGTGCCTAAGTGATTCTAGTCATTCCAAATTCATATGCCTTGAATTCTATTCGTGACCAAGTGGTTTTGATCCTTAGTCATTGATCGTGCCAAATGTTTCATTGTTCCTAGCGACGCCCAATAGCGTCGTTCCCGTATTTGAACGTGCCTATATAACCTTTAATCTAACCTTATCGAGCCTAGATGATATTGATCATTCTATACTTAGATCTGATTCTAACCTTACCGTAATTGAATGATTTTGATTTTCCTAATCGCAACTTCGCGCTTAAATAACTTGAAATTATTCTAAATTGTGTCTAAAACCTTGATCCTCGATTATGACTATATGATTGAATAATCGTGCCAGAATTTAGGCTTGATTATGTCTGAACAATTTTCTATTCCTGTCGGAAATTCAATTATGTAGATACTCGTGCTTAGGTTCCATTCCAAAACTTGCCTAAGTTTTGGTTTCATAATCTTATTCTAGATCGTGTGAATTTAGATCATCTCCAAATTTTTAATCACGTCCGAGCTTAGATCGTATTACATGACTTAATTAATCATGCTCATTAAATTTTAATAGCGTCCATAAGACCTTAACTTCAAACTTTATCATGCCCAGAATTGTATCCTTGGTCATAACTAAGTGCTCATCTTAATTGTACATGTGCGACATTGAGCCTGATTTTCTTCAATGCCTAAACTCTACTGATTATTCGGTACTTGAATCTCAAATTCTCTCTTCACTTCACTAGCCGTGACTGAGATCGTGCCTGAATAGCTTGAATTTATTCCTAAATCGTGTCTGAACAATATTGTTCATATTACGATTTTATCGCGCCAAAAACACTAGTCGCGCCTAAGTTATTTTGAACTTGATTATCGTAATCACGTCAAGTCGTCATTTTTTGATCGTGCCTAGGTTATTGACTAAACTCTCCATCATTTTGATCCCTCTGCCAACCTTAAATTTCGAGGACGAAATTTCTTTAAGGATGGTAGATTTTTTACCACTGCTAACCGGGTTTTTGATTTTCGAAATTTTGTATATTTTTTTATTTAATTATTTTTTGAATTATCATGAGTCTTTGATAAATCGTGAATATGATATATATGTACAATTTCGATCGTATTTGTTGGTCTTTGGTTTTGTAAAAATTAGTTTTATGTGAGATGATTACGCTAATTGAAATTCATGTCCACTTAGAGAAAATATATAAGTTATAGATATTTATTTGTTTCTCTCTCGTATCGGGCCAAGGCCGTTTCGGTCCTAGTTTAGCCTACCAAGCCATTGGCTTGGATTGTGGACTAGGGCTTTGAATTTAGTTAGTTATTGATATTTAGTAGCTAAATTGTAATTAGCTAGTAAATTCTACTAAACATTAAATTAACTAATTAATTAAGGAATAACAATTGTTAGGGGTTAGTGTGAAGTTAGTGGTTAGTAATTTTAACTAATTTTCTATTTTCTATTATAATTACATTGATTTTAGGGTTTCCCTTCCTACCTTATAAATATGCTCACTTCCCAATATGTTATAGCAACTTTTCCAACCCAAATTTTCCTGCAACATTCCTAGCCGTCACTCTTGTAGCAGCATCTCAACCACCACCATAGCCCGGCCACCCCTGGCCAGCCACCACCACAAGACCAACACCAACACCAACACCAACACCTACACACCATCCTCTCCTCCCTCTGGCCGACCTCCCCCATACACCACAACCACCATTCTGCCAACACCATCATCGACACCTCCACAACATTCAACCACCGCCCTTATCCCGACCCGCCATCAGACGCCCAACATAGCAGCCAACAACATTATTACCACCAAACCATTGCCAGAACACCCTGGCCAACACGACATTCAACATCATCGCCATCACCAGTGCCCTATCGACCATAATATTTACCTGTCTGTCGCCCATTCCCCTCGGCTGCCTCCGACCACACTGGACCGACCACAGATTCACAAACAACCACCTCCACGAGGCCATCCCCGTCACCATCTCCCACCATTCTACCACCATCCCCGAAAGCATCACCAGCTCCACGGCCCACTCATTAACTACCACAGCCTTCACCCCATCTCACCACCACCGTCGTCGCCCACCGTTTACACCACCAAATCACAACTCAGAGAGAAAATAAACAAATGAGGGAATGACCGAGACTCACCTGGTCTCCGGCCACCCGCCGTGACCACCATGCCACCACCGCCCTGTCCCCAGCCTAGCCCAGCCGCCGACTTCCTTCTCCTCCTCGATTTTCCTCCGCCCGACCTGTCGGCCTAGCCACTGTGGTCAACTTCGCCCCTACTACCGACACTCGTGCCAGATCCTGCACTCGGGGAAGTCATGCTCCGGCGAGCTCGACACCAAGCCACCGACGCCTGCTCTGGCCTTACGCCACGAGCGTTGCTACCGCGTCGCGCCATCCGCCGCGCCGATGATGCATCGCAGCGCCCCTCTGTTGACCTCGGCAGCACCGTGCTCCGGCGAGCGAGCACTGCTTTGGTAAGACCCCTCTCGCCGCCCCTCTTCTTTCTCACTCTTTTCAAATTTGAGCATTTGGGAATGGGATTAACTAGGCTGCAGCTGCTTTATTGGTTTGGGGAATTACAAAATTTTTGGTCAACATTCAACCCACTCTTCCCTTGTGTATTTTGAATAGAGCCTCAGCTCTGTGGGCAGCCCAAATTTTGGCCGAGCCTTAGAGCATCTCCAACCCTATTGTCTTGTTAAGTGTTGTGAGTCTTAGGTGGCTCCTATGTGGCATGAGCCACAAGACAATGTCTTGCTTATGTGGCAAAATTATATCTCAAAAGACAATGAGATAGAAAAACTCTCTCCAATGCAAAAGTATGGAGGTGACAATAAAAAGTATTTTTTCCAACTTCCAAGACAACTTTTAAGACAACTACTCATCTTCTTTCTTTTTTCTAATATTTTTTATTCATAATTGATGACATGGAAGAGAAGACATTGTCAAGTGCATTGTCTAGAACTAGACAACCAACTTCACAATGTCTTGTTTAATTTTTGCCACATAAGCTTCACAATGGACTTGACAATTGCATTGGAGAAGAACTTTTGAATAAAATTTTGTCATTCCTATGTGGCAACCACTTTTTTCCAAAGTCACAATAGGGTTGGAGATGCTCTTAGAGCATCTCCAACCCTCTTGTCATGTTTTGTGTTGTGAATCCTATGTGGCATAAGGGACAAGACAATGTCTTGTATAGGTGGCAAGGTTATATTCACAAATGACAATGGGTTTAAAAAGTCATCTCCAATGCAAAAGTATTGAGAAGACAATACAAATAATTTTTTACAACTTCCAAGACAACTTTTACTCTTCTACTTCTTTTTTATAAATATTTTTATTCACAAATGATGATGTGGACATAAAGACATTGTGAAGTGCATTGTCTAGATCTAGACAACCAACTTCACATTGTCTTTGCCATGTCATTGCCATGTCAACTCCACACTTTATTTCACATTTGCATTGGAGAAGTACTTTTGGAAAAAATGGTTGTCATTCCTATGTGGCAACCATTTTTTCCAAAGTCACAATAGGGTTGGAGATGCTCTTAGGCTCCCTCTCCTTTTGAATTCTATATTATTTCTATTTATGATGTTTTGGACACTAGCCCGATTATTGATGAAGGCCTAATTAAATGGTAAGATTTTGCTTAAGGGCTGGGCTAAGGGCTAGAGCATATAGAATTTCAGTGATTACTTTGTTTATAAATGGTTTTGGATTTTGGACGGGACAACCCAGTAGTTTTAATTGATTAACCTATTAAATGTTATGGATCGAGCACATATTATATGGGAGTATATGTAAATTACTAGTCTTGTATAAATAAAATGTGAGTGTATTTTTATATGAACTTTTATATTCTTATGTATATGTATATATTTACTGTATGTATTTGTTATGGACTGAGCTAGTCTAACACCCCAGTAATATTAATTCTGGTTTAATGAAATTTTGGGCTTTAAGCCGTAGAATAGATATATAGAATATTGTTGTTATATAAGTGTATATACATTCGTATCAGTTTTATTTTTATAATCATTATTAATAGTATTACTTATGGAATATATATATATATATATATATATTTATATATATATATATATATATATATATATATATATATATATATATATATATATATATATATATATATGTGTGTGTGTGTGTGTGTGTGTGTGTGTGTGTGTGTGTTTTGGTCCCGAGGCATGGATATAGATGGAAAACAGGAGTTCAGCAAGCCTACAAAGTAGGTGCCACAAATGCGGTGTTTAACAAGCCTATACAGTAGGTGCCACAAATGAGGAGTTTAGCAAGCCTATACAGTAGGTGCCACAAATGAGGAGTTTAGCAAGCCTACACAGTAGGTGCCACAAATGAGGAGTTTAGCAAGCCTACAAAGTAGGTGCCACAAATGAGATAGATCTCAAGAACAAAGTTAGGCCTCCCTACTCAGTAGGTGCCTTAAGACCTCAAGAACGTGTTACAGAGAAACAAAAGAAGAAGAGGAGGAGGATTAAATCTGCTGGGGTGTAAAAATACCGTTGCTCAAAGCAAGATTCATCTCTATACGATCCGCTTCCAGGAACCAGCAAGTTCAAGAGAACGTCTAGAACGCTAGTCAGTCAATATTTGTGACTTGAACGGGCTTTCTGAACTTTACGGGCTCCCTTAACTCTCTTCTTTTGTGCATCTTGGAAATGAGGCAAGGGAGCTCTATTTATAGAGTGGAGTGAGACCTCACCATCTCTCATATCCGATGTGGGACTAAAACACCAATATACTAAAATAGAGTTTGATGTTTTACATCATCCCACAATCAACATAGTCGAGTGCTAGCCCACGCCTTCCGCCCGAACACTCCCGTGCATGCACGAGACAACCTGGAGTCCGTGTCGAGTCCGAGCACGCACAACAAAAATCAACTTACGTCCTTATTGGAATTAATCATTTTTTTCTTAGTTAAATAACCCACATGGTTTCCTCCTTAGGGTCACCACCCTATGTGCATATCCCAATAACACATACTCATATATATGTTGAGATAACTCATGGTGCTTTTCCAATGTGAGACTAAACTTTACAAAGCATGTTGAGAGCAAGCTCTCTTTATGTCAAGGAGCAAGAGCACCAACAATCCTCCATATATCTCATCATATATATGTGTCTAGGGTTGAGCATTCCCCACAGTAACTGTCCATTTTGCATTAGGATAGATGTCGCTGGTGACTTGAATCTTCCCGCATGGGTTAAATAACAATGCGATACAAGAATGGACTAAGTCTTGAATTATGTCCCACAATTATAATTCTTTCCACTCACAAAGTATAGTTATATGTGCTTCTGGTTGCATATTAAAGGTCCTGTGCCAGCCTGGTTTTACTGTATAATTTTGGACGTCTACAAGTTTACCCTCAAGCGACAGCCTGATATCTCTTTCCATACACTATAGGTAAGTTCTTTATTAAAGAGACATGGCATGAAGCCTTGCGCTTCCTTGCGGTGCTACGTCGCTATGACATGGCCTAAAGTCGAGGCATAACCCCTACCCGGGAACCTCATCGTAGTGTCATACTACTGTAGCATGAGGTCACACCTTTTTGTAGTGCCATTCTACCCAGCATGAAGCCTAAGGCTTCCTTGCGGTGTTACGTCGCAACGTCATGGCTTGCAAGGCCAAGGCTTTACCCCTACTTGGGTACCTCATCGTGGTGTCGTGCCACTGTAACATGGGGTCACCCTCCCCTTTATAGTGATGTCTACAACTCTTTAATTTTATCATACAGCATTAGGCTATCTGCCTATTTACGGTACTACGCCGCTATGACTTGGCTTGCAAAGCCGAGGCATTACCCCTACTTGGGAACCTCATAGTGGAGTCATCCCACTATAGCATGGAGTTTTACTCCTTGTAGTGCTGTGCTACCGTGCTTCCTGTAAAGCACACCAGGCATTCACTCTGCTTGAGAACTTATTAAGACATTTAAGCCAACCTCAACACAGGATCCGTTTTCGCAGAAAACACATAGTAGACAACAGTGGTTATGGATTCGTAACCCTTCCATGTTTCCAAGAACAACTACCCACTGTTACCTGATAGTTTTTCATTCAGTGGTCCTCCCTTGAACTGAAAGTTAGATGTCTAGTAGATTTCTCTTTGAACTAATAACATAAAACTTTATGGTAAGATTACAAAAATATACTATCAGAATGCCTTCAAGCGCATCTTCCCTGCTGTGTCTTCAACCAGCTGACGCTTGAGGCCCTTTGTGAACGGATCTGTCAGTTCTCTTGACTCCGAACATCGATTACTGTAATGACACCTCTCTTGATGAGATCGTTTACTGTCCTGTGCTTTAACCGCACAGTTCTCTTCTTTCCGTTGAAGAGATCATTTGATGCCACCATCGCAGTCGCTTGGTTGTCGTAGTATATCGAAATTGCCGGTATCTGTGCTCCAACCACTAGAAGATCATACATGAGCTCCCGAAGCCATTCTGCTTCATCTGTTGCGGTATCAAGTGCAAAGAACTCAGATTCCATAGAAGACCGCGAGAGCATAGTCTGCTTCTTCGACTTCTATGATATAGTAGCTCCACCCATTATGAAAATGAATCCACCAGTGGACCTCTCACTCTCCAACACTGAGCACCAGCTGGCATCACTGAAACCTTCTACTACCGGCGGCTCTCCGCTGAAGTACAGTATATATGTCTGAGTCTTCTTGAGATATCTCATAACACGCTTCACAGCTTTCCAGTGTTGAACGCCTGGATTGCTTGTGAATCGACTCAACATTCCCATAGCAAAAGCTATGTCAGGCCTAGTGGCAGTAGTAGCATACATCAAACTTTCGATGACGCTAGCGTACTCCAATTGCCTGACGCTTTCCTTTGAGTTTGGCTCTAGCTTCTGATCACTTCGGTACGACGTATCAATTATGGAAAGATCATAATACCCGTATCGAGTGAGCATCTTCTCAATGTAATGAGATTGTGACAGTGCTAATCCAGTGTCCGTCGGATGATCTTGAGTCCCAAGATAACATCAGCATCCCCCAAGTCCTTCATACTGAACTTTGTCGAGAGGAACTTCTTTGTCTTAGTGACACAGCTTATATCCGTACCTAGGATTAGCATGTCGTCCACGTACAGACAAACGATGACTCCTCTTCCGTCAACAAATTTAGTATAGACATACTTGTTTGTTTCGCTGACCCTGTAGCCGTTTGATCTGATAACTTTGTCAAACTTCTCATGCCATACTTTGGGAGCTTGCTTTAAACCATATAGAGATTTTACCAACTTACAGATTTTGTCTTCTAGGCCTCTGACAACAAATCTTTCTGGCTGTTGCATATAAATCTCCTCGGTCAGCTCGCCATTCAGTAATGCTGTTTTTACATCCATCTGATGTAGCACCAGTTTGTGTATTGCTGCAAGGGCAATCAACAATCTGATGGTTGTCATCCGTGCTACTGGAGCATATGTATCAAAGTAATCGATCCCCTTTTTTTGAGAAAACCCTTGGCCACTAGCCTGGTCTTGAACTTGTTAACGGTTCCATCAGCTTTCATCTTCTTCTTGAAGATCCACTTGCATCCGATGGGTTTTGCTCCTTCGGGTAAATCAACTAACACCCATGTGTTATTAGAGGTAATTGAGTCAATTTCATTGTCCATTGCCTCCTTCCAGAAGATAGCATCTCTGGTCTTTATCGCCTTATCATAGGTAAGTGGATCTGCTTCCACATGATAGGTGACGAAGTCATCTTCGAAGCTCTTCGGCCTCCTTGTTCGCTTCGTCGACGGCTCAGCGAGTTCTGGTTCAATTGTTGTTTCTCCACCAACAACTTTATCTTGGACTACTAGCTTATATGAGACCTCAGTCTCATTTGTACCTACATCATTCTTCGAAATATCTGGGAGAACAATGTTTTTGTGTCGTGCAAACTTATCTTCAAAGTATTCACAATCGCGAGATTCGATGATATAATTTGACTCAATGTCAAAAAATCTCCCGGTATCACTCTTCTCGACATATCCCAAGAAGATCGCCTTCGTAGTCCTTGTCCCCAGCTTCTGAATCTTCAGATCTGGGAGCTTCACATAAGCCAGATACCCCCACACTCGAATAACATTCAAGTTAGGTCTGACTTTGAACCAGAGTTCATGAGGAGTTATGCCAGAAGTTGCATAAGGCACTCTATTCAGAATGAAAGTGGCCGTTAATGCAGCTTCTTTCTAGTAATATTTTGGAAGACCTGCAGTTAGCAGCATTGAGTTCATCATTTCTGTCAACGTTCGGTTCTTCCTCTCTACTACTCCGTTAGATTTAAAATAATACAGAGTAGTAGTCTCGCAGATGATTCCATGTTCTTTGCAAAATGATACGAATTCATGAGAGCGATATTCTCCGCCTCGATCACTTATCAACCTTTTGAGTTGTTGTCCAGTTTGCCGTTCAGCTTCGGCCCTGAACTCCTTGAACTTCTCGAACGCTTCGTATTTAGATTTGAGCAAGTAGACGAATGCGTACTTAAAGAAGTCATCGATGAAGGTTATGAAATACTTTATCCCAGCTTTTGTAGAGAATTATTTAAAGTCACAGATATGGGAGTGTACCAACTCCAGAATATATGTGCTTCGATTGACCCGATGAAAGGGTTTTCTAGTGATCTTAGTCTGAGCACATACTTCAAACTTCTCTACCTTACCCTCACATTTGGAGATAAGTCCTAGACTAGACATTTTGTTTATTCTTTTACAGTGAATATATCCTAGCCTATTATGCCACAACTCAAGAGAATAGTCAGAAAGAGCGATTGCATTTATTTCATTAGACTGGTTTACAAGCTGAATTTTAAACATCACTTTGGTTTGATAAGCCTTTCCGAACTATGTTTCCTTCTTGTACATCACCATCTGACCATCATTAATGTCCATCCTCAAACCTGCGTTGCTAAGCAGGCTCCCAGAGATCAGGTTCTTGGCAATCACCGGACCATGCTTTACTCCTTGGAGCGTCAGAGTGTTTCCGAAAGTGAGTTTCAGCTCCACAGTCCCGATCCCCAGAACTTCAGCTTGGGCCTGGTTCACCATGACAACCTTTTCAGGAGGTTGGCCGGTACGTGACAAACCATTCCTTTCCAGAGCAGACATGGCATGTCATACCGGTGTCTATCCACCAGTCAGAGTCAGCCCCCTTAGTTGTGACCTGAGCGATCATAGCAACGAGGTTAGAAACCAAAGAAACCTTACTAGGCTCACCTTTATCTGATTGTTTGGGCTTGGATCTGCATTCACTCTTGTAGTGGCCTTTCTTGCCACAGTTAAAACAAGTCACGTTGGACTTGGGCTTCTTCTGTTTGAAAGACGGTCCCTTTACTTTCAGATTAGTGAAGTCTTTTTTGTGTTGAGAAGCCGCCTGTTTCCCCTTGGAGTCTCTTGTCTGCACCAGATTGGCCTCGGCCAATTGTTTAGACAAAGCATCCATCTTCTATTGAGAACGCATCTCGTCCTCAACGTGGATTTCTTGCAAAAGATCTTTCAGACTGATCTCGAGTTTCTTTCGATGCATTCTTGCATAGAACGTATTACATCTAGCAGAAAGTTTCGAGACGATCCCTCCAACGACAAACTTGTCGACGAGGGGCATCTTTCCATCGTCCAGTTTCTAACGAAGTTTCAGAAACCCCTTCACTTGAGGAAGCATCGCCTTCTCGTCTTCAAAGAGCCACTTGTGATATTTTTTGACGAAAAATATCTTGCTCCTGTTTTTGTCTTCCTCGTACAGCTTTTTCACAGACTCCCATATTTCTCTGGCACTATCCTTCTTTGAGTAGAATTCTGCCAGGAAATCCTCCATAGCATTTAGGATCAGAAGCCTACAAATGCTATTATTCTTTCTCCATTTGGCCTGACGTTTAGTAGCCGCAGTTATAGCGACAACAGACCCAGTATCTGGAAAAGTAGGTTCCTCTTCAAAGAGCACGTGATCAACGTCTCAGAGTTGAAGGTTGAGAAAGACCTTCATCTTCCAGACTTGATAATGTTCTCTATCAAACTTTTCCAACTTGTAGTAGTTAGTTTGGAGGAGTGAAGCATTAATGTTTTCCATCGTACTAATCTTGCTTTGAGATTATTGGTCCCGTGGCGTGGATATAGATGGAAAACAGGAGTTCAGCAACCTACACAGTAGGTGCCACAAATGAGGAGTTTAGCAAGCCTACACAGTAGGTGCCACAAATGAAGAGTTTAGCAAGCCTACACAGTAGGTGCCACAAATGAGATAGATCTCAAGAACAAAGTTAGGCCTCCCTACTCAGTAGGTGCCTTAAAACTAGAAGAATGAGTTACAGAAAAATAGAAGAAGAAGAAGAAGAAAAGAAGAAGAAGATGAGGATTAAATTTGCTGGAGTGTAAAAACACCGTTGCTCAAAGCAAGATTCGCCTCTATACGATCCGCTTCCGGGAACCAGCAAGTTCAAAAGAACTTCTAGAACGCTCGTCAATCAATATTTGTGACTTGAACGGGCTTTCTGTCAGTGCCTGCAGGGGGGTTGCCCTCCTCGGTCAATCCCTTCGCATCCCCTTCTGCGAATCCCCTTGTCTTGTCCAATACGGAGATGCTCAGGCCTGATTGCTCTGTGGCTCACTTCTCTTATCCCAAGGTCATCAACCTCCTGGATATAGAATACTCTGTTCTATCAGGCAGTCAAGTGATCTCGGTCCCCTTCTCCACTGACGAGATATCCTCTTTATCAGCCACCTTCTTCCTGACCTTCATTCTAAAATTCTCGTTAGGGTGCCCGAAGATCTCTAGGGTCCAAGAAGTTATCGTCGGTTGGGGATTGGCAGCTGGATACAAGGTTGCGCTGATGGATCCTAAACGTATGTTCCTTCACCTCTCCTCTGCAAGTGACTATAAGAAGGTCTGGTCCAAAGGCACTGGAAGGATCTATACTCATAGCATAAACATCATTAAATGGACCCAGACTTCAACACTAAAGAAGACTCAACTATAGTCTCCGGGTGGGTCACCCTCCCCAACCTACCCCTCATATGTTTCGCTCTCGCGGCCATTAAGCAAATCGCCAACTCATTTGGGACTTTTGTGGCCTTGGCGTAAGAAACCCGTAACTTATCCAAAGGAAATTATGCCAAAATTTCTATGGAACTTGATTTGTCTAAGGGCCTGCCTAACCACATCCAGATTATAATTGGCAACAATTCACACATCCAACAAATTGTCTATGACACAACATGATCTTCTGCAAACACTGTCATATGCGAGACCACTCCACCGAACATTGTTACAGGGTGCATTCGGAGCTGAAGAAGAAAGTGATTCGTAAGACTGCCACCTTCGAACATAATACAAATAATCAACAATCTTCGATCATACCCCTTCCTAACTCAAACGTTCGATTTGGAGAAAGCACAGGCGCATCCAGCTCCCAATCCCCGGTACCCCCGAGCAGAGCTATGGTGCCCTACAAACCGCCGCTATCAACCTTTTCAATAAATTCAATACTAGACTCAGACCTGCCAGATGGCAATCCAGAGTTATCCACCTCTGCAGTAGTGGACAACTCGGTTGAAGGATTAGAAGACTTCAACGACACTGACAGGGAGGCGGTTGCTGACCAGCTCCCCTTGGAAACGGTTTCTAGCAAAGAGGTCCTCCCTATACCTGAACCAGCAGAATCCTCCTTGACCCACAATGCATCGATCATAAGTGTGGACGCTCTGGCCAACATCGAACAAGCATTTGGAGCTAGTTTCCATCAAGCCTTTACGGTCGGCCTCACCAGCCCGAATAGCCACTTCGACGTATTAGCTGAAATAGTCAGAGAGGTCTACATGCACCTGACTGAGGATGCTAATGACTTTACTAAAGATACTAACAATTTGACGGGCGACAAAGAGGCTACCACCACCAGAATATCAAAGCAAAAAAAGAAAAAGAGTAACAAAGAGTCTACGGTCATGACCATAAGGTCAGCCGCGAAACTTATCAAATTTCCCCTACCACATTCTTAATGCTTAATATTCTTTCTTGGAATGTTAGGGGTCTGACGAACAAACCTACCTTGAGAAGGTTAATTAGTCTAAAAAAAATTGACAGGATTGACATCATCGTAATCATTGAACCCAAACTCCCCCATAAAAACTCAAACCCATTCAGCTTCAGCTTGGCTTTCCTCCGCTGTTACGGGATGTCACAATATCTGGATCCTTTTCTCAGCCGATGTCAAGTTCGGTATTATCCAAGGCTCGAAACAGGCACTCACGTGCGAGATGGAACACTCCATGCTCCAGTTCCGTTCGATATTGTCTGCTATCTACGAAAGTTGTGACATCCTCGAACGCAAGCTGTTATGGGACATCCTGATGGACACTCACCTTAACCACATCAACCTTCTTTGGCTATGTGTTGGTGACTTCAACGTCCTCACCAGTAGAAAGAAGAAATAGGGGGAGGGGTCTTCCTCCCACCACGATGGCCATGAATACTTCAACAACTTCATATTCAACGCCCACTTGTCGACTCTTCAATACTCCAGCAATGCTTTCACATGGTGTAACATGCAAAGGCAATACTCCCTCCTGGATCATACTTTCGTTAATGGTCAGTGGACAGGGGGATCATCTCCAACCTCTCACACCTCATCCACACTGAATCGAATCATTCTTCCCTTCTCATTGAAATCAGAAGCAGCTTGAACCAGATCAAAAAAGGCTTTTGTTTCCTTGACCTCTGGAGCCATCACCCCCAGTTTAGGAACACCGAAGAAGCCACATGGTGCATCTCCGATGATCTAGACCCTCTGATCCGTATGGCGGCCAAGCTGAAAGCCACGAGAAAAGCCCTTACCGGCTGGAGCAAGGAAGCTTTTGGAGATATCTTCCAGGCCGTTCGTACGGCTGAGGATGACATCACATGTGCGAAGACTCTCTTCGCGTCCGAGAATCCCCTGTGGCCCCTACCTCCTTCAACCTCACCAGAGCACTGCTGAAGTTTTGGCTGAAGGTTGAGACAAAATTCTAGAAACAGAAAGCTAGACTTTCTTAGGACATTAAAGGCAACAGAAACTCCAGTTACTTTCACTCCTATGTCAAGGGGCATAGACAACAACTCAACCTCCACCAGATTACTGATGAGAGTGGCACCGTCCTTAAAGGTTAACTGAGTATTCAATTGGCAGCTGCTAATTTATTCCCAGCTGTTCACTAAAGAAGCTATTGATAAGGATATATAATTCCTAGCAAAGATCCCTTGCCTGATTGATGATAGTGATAATACTCAACTGCAGATCCCTCCTTCCGAAATAGAAGTGAAAGAAGCTGTCTGGGCCCTGAAGGAATATAGCGCTCCCTGTCCTGATGGTTTTTCTGGCATCTTCTTCTGAACATGCTGGGACATCATCAAGTCGGACATCCACGAGGCGGTCACTACTTTTTTCAAGGAGCAAAGTGCCCAAGATCGATTTCATGTGCCAACCTTATTCTTATCCCCAAGAAAGACAACCCGGAGGAATTCAAAGATTTTCATCGTCTCAGCTTGTGCACCTTCACCAACAAAATCATCGTAAAAATTATTGCCAATCACATGTCCGATCTTCTTTCCAAGATTATCTTAAAGGATCAAAGCGGCTTTGTTCGAGGTCGGAACATTTTAGACAATATCCTGCTGGCTCAGGAAATGATCACAAGCATGAAATTCTCGGCCAGGGGCGGGAACATTACCATCAAGCTGGACATGAAAAAAGCTTATTGGCAATTTATGATATGGGTGTTTAGGCTTTCGGGTTCTCTGAGACCAAGATTGACATCATGTATAGATCCATCAGTAATTCTTGGTTCTCCACTATTATCAACGGGGAAGCAAAGGGATTTTTTAATTCCAATAGAGGCGTCAGCCAGGGTAACCCTTTATCATCCACTATCTTCATCATTGCCGCCGAAGCTCTCAGCAGAAATCTCAACAAATTGGTCGAGACTCCACGGGGCCAACATTACCATACCACCAGCGGTCGTTCGATCAACACTCACCTGGCATATGCCGACGATATTCTTATTTTCTCCTTTGGAGACGTCGGATCGGTGGAAGTGGTCCGCAAAATGCTGGAGAGATATACCAAATGCACCGGCCAACATGTCAATTCCTACAAGAGTATTATATTTACCCACAACTCAGCCAATAGAGATCACTCTGCCATCCTTACCAACATCACTTCCTACTCTGTTGCGTATCCACCGTTCACTTATTTAGGTTGCCTGCTGGTGTACGTCAATTCCAATACGGGCATTTTTGAAGGGCTGGTAGGCAAAATTCGAAATAAGATCAAGGGATCGCACAATGCGACACTTTCATCGGAAGGGAAGATTATCCAGATTCAGCATGTGCTCTCATCCATCCCCATCTACACCATTTTCGCCTGCTCTCCCTCTAAGAAGGTGCTCACCTCCATCGAGAACCTTTTTGCCAACTTCTTCTGGGATACAGTGATGGCATGGACAAGCACCATTGGGCTAGTTGGAACTCCATGGCCAAACCTACTGAGGAGGGCGGGCTGGGTCTCTACAGATTGCCGCTCATTGTGGACGCTTGTTCTATGAAACAGCGGTAGAAGCGTCAGCGCCATGAGTGCCGCACTTTATGGGCATGGTTTATAAAGGCCAGATATTTCCAATACTCTCATCCATCCACCGCCGATTTCAACAATAGATCGTTCGTATCCTGGCGTCGTATTATGCACGAGAGGGACCTTACGAAACATCTGATCCGCATCCAACTGGGTTCGGGAGCTTCGTCCCTCTTCTACGAACATTGGTCAGGAACGTCCTCCTTTCGCAGTATCCGGATTCTCCTCCCAACAACTCTATTCATGATTTATGGGATTGTGCAGGTGATTGGAATTGGAAGCGGGTCAGCGAGTGGCTTGGTGGAGAACATGCAGCAGCTCTGGCTGCTACTTGTCTTAAGGTCAACTCGAATGCTGACGCTCTGAGGTTGTCCACGTCGGCAGATGGTACCTTCTTTCTTGCTTTAGCTAGAAGAGTCGCCCGTGGCACCGGAGTGCCATCCTCCATAACTGGACCTTTCTAGCAGTCTTGCATCCCTAAAAAATAGTTTTTCTACTTTGGAGAGCGTCACGCAAGAAGTTATCCACTAACGATGCGCTCACCAATATTAGATTCAGTTTAGCATCCGCATATCGTTGCTACGTGGCACAACAGTTGGAGACGACAGAACACATTCTGCATTCATGAGAGTTGGCTGCGTAGGTGTGGAACCCCCTATTTCGTAGATGTAAACAGGAACATGAAGTTGGGGGCTTCAACGATCTTCTGGTCACATGGGCCAACGCATCGCACGACCAATAGATCGTCGCAGCCACCATCATGTGGGTCATCTGGAAGAACCGTAATAAATTCAGATATGATGGCCGACAATACAAATCCGATCAACTGATCAGGGAGGTTCTCAGACAGATTCACAAAGTCTGCCCCCTTTGTAACATGTCAGCGAGGGCTCTGGAACGCCTTGTTCACCTGACCGTTTTTAGGTTGTGTACATGATTTTGCCCTTCGCCTTTTTCCTTTTTGTTGCCTTGTCCAACGTTGTAGCGCTTACTTGTATAGGCTTCGGCATTTTGCGCCTTATACATGAATAAAATGGAAGGGTTTGATAATATATATATATATATATATATATATATATATATATATATTTTATTATTTTATATATATATATATATATATATATATATATATATATATATAAAATAATAAAAAATATATATATATATATATATATATAATATTAATATTTCTTGGTTAACTGGAAAGCTATATAAATAATATATATATAATAATATTTCTTAAATGTTATTGTTAATTTTGACCTGATTTATGTTCTTCTGGCTGTTAATGCTAAAATGTTTTTCTACTTTAGCCAAAAATTGTTGATAGATTTCTTGACGTTATAAATGATTTCCAAAAAATTAATTAGTTATATTTATTTACTTATATTCTTTCTTCCGAAATCATAGATTGCGACTAGTGTAGTCGTTCCTATTTCTTGATTCGATTATCGTGTCGAACTCTGATCATGGGCTTATATATACCAAACTATGCTATTTCGACTATTCTGGACTCAATGGAACCGCCTGTGCCATCGTTTGGGACTATCTTGTGGAGCATAGCATCGTACCTATCACGTGTCGACACATTCATATCATGCACATCGAATCCAGCTAAATCAAGGTGAGTACATTCTTTGATTATTTTTATCATGATAGTATCTATATTGCTTGTTCTAGACTACTTTAAATGATGCTGACACATTGTTAACATGGATTTGTACTATATGGATCTTGTCATGCGATGTTATCCCCTTATCGGGTACACACTACAAGAAAATAGGGTTTTTTTTTTGACGTTTTTTCTTCCGATGTTTATGGAAATGTCGTCTTAGGCATGATATGCCGAAATTATATAATAAACGTTGGAAAATGCCAGCGTTTGCTCTTAAAAGTCGAGGATTATCGGCATTTTTTTCTCGACGTTTATGTTTAAGTCGTCTTAGATAGGAAAATACCGACCTTCTATATTAAACGTTAAAAAATATTGTCTTTTCTACGTTTGTCTTAAACATCAAGATATTTACCAACGTTTGTTAAGAAACGTAGAATATTACAGAAAGAAAATATTGTAGCATTATTTTTCTTTCCCTCTAATATTTTGCTCTTTCCCTCCTAAAACCCTCAAATTCCTACACTTAAATGCTGCTCCACTCTTCCGATGGAAAAACCTAACCCTACATTCATAAAAACCCATGTCTTCTCTCGTAGCTGATCAACAAAACCCTTACACAAACACTAAGAAGATGAAGAAAAGGCGGAAGAGTTCATTCCTCTGTACCGGACTCGTTAGCCGCACTCAAGCCACGACATCTACCCTTGGCATCGGTTACGAACATGGTGGTACGGATTCCTCCTCCTTCGCTCCCGATGAGCCCTCATTAACCTCGTCCTGTCTTTTTCTGTCGATAAATCCATGCCAACCCCACAACTATCGTCGATCGAGGAAACCATGGGCCGAGTGGTCCACAGAGAGGACGATCACGAACTGGAGCCAACTATGGTTTGCGACCGAACGGTTGAGTTTCAACTTGGAAGGAGGAATTTGAAGTTGTGTCCATGCCAGGTACATAACATAGTGCTTGTATGTTATCTATGTAGTGCATATAATCTGCTTATGGAAATTTCTAAGTAATAAATCAAAAGAGGTAGCATACGAAAATTTTATTGATAACTCTAAAAATGTTCAAACATGTCATCAAAAATGTATAAGCTATTGAGGACCGCTTAGGCATCAACAAGTTTGTCAAGATCGTCTACGATGTCAGAATATACTTGATCCACTTCATTAGAACCTTCATCGCTACTTTTTTTTCTCTTCTTGTTTTGGGAACATAGATTGTAATTTGTAAATGATTTTTTTTGGTATTGTAGGGGAGTGCCAGTATGGTTGCATGATTTTCCAGGAATCGTGTTTCGAACCAATAATGAGCCATTAGGTTTGGAAGTTCTTTGGAAACTTTTTGAATTTTTTATTTTGGTTTGGTTAGATGACTGTGTTGGTTTTGGGGGGTTTCAAAGGCATATGCAAAATTTTACTACGTACATAGTGGCCGTGATGAAGAAGGGAAAGTTCTTTGCCTTGCAGGGAGACCATATAATTCTGGCTCAGGGCAGAAATATTAGTCATTCTTATCATCTGCACTCTATGAAATGGATACAGCCCAACAAGTATGTATGGTTAGTTTAAGTTGTTCTACTATCGTTCTTGCTTGTTTTTTTCTAATTGAAAACTTGACAACTGATCTAGAAGTTAAAAGAAAGTGTAGTGACATCTCCTTAGTAACAAAATATGCTCTAGTAGAATGTTGTACATCATTGTATGATTCATGATGTTCATAACCTAGATAGTAAATTGCATTAGATTTAACACTCAACTTTAAGAGCAAAATTTTGTTTATTTTACCTTTAAACATGTATCTTGGAGCTCCTTGGTGCATTGGTAACACATATAGGCTCCGGGATTGGTCATAAAGTTAGTTCTGCTTTGGAAGCAATGACATTGTTGACATCAAAATATGCATAGGATTTGCCTCCAATAACTTTCTACATAAATGGTATCCATTGCATTATAAATTTTAATTATGATATAATATGAAACTTGTACCTTGTGATGTAATACTTGAATGGAGGAGACTGATATTTTTACTGAGGAACTTAGGTTGGTTGGACGAAGAGATTGCTCGTAAGTTAACTGCTACTCAGTAAAAGAACCTTTTTAATCTTTTGCTTAGTACAACTGTGTATATTTGAAGTTTATATTATACAGGTTCTTGCTTTAGACTACATACATTCCTTGCGTGTTACTCATCAAGATTTGAGGCCAAACAATTTTCTTATTGCACGTGATGGTCATATAAAGGTATAATTGTTGGATTCTGCCATGGGTGGATGTATATACCCTATTTTCTAAAATATCGATTACCCGCAAACTCAATATACATGCTATGAAGTTGTTATAGAGGGAATTGATTTTCTATTTGTGTGCATCTTTCTTATTTGTCTTAATATAAGCTTGAATGGTGTAGAAGAGAGTCTGTTGATACTATGTTAAGATTGAGAATTACTGAACACATTGGATTGATTCTATTAATGGAATAAGGGGTTATATACAAGAGGTGCATAGCTCTTCTTAGTGGCTATCAAATATGCAAACACAAAACTAGAGATTAATAAGATGAAACTAAAAGAGAAAGACTACTTTATCATGTAAAGTTGACTTGAGAGGGACCAAGATTATTTGGTCCTTATGTTGTGCTTAAGAAAATGGACCTTTCAAAGGGGGTCCAGTTTTTTTTTCTTGTAGCTTAGAAACTGTAGCATATATTCTTTCTAAATCCTAATGCGTTACAATATGCCATTAGAGTTGACTTGAGAAGTTTTTTTTTCTTGGATGGCTTTTTGAAGAATTATTTTAACTGCTCTAATACTGCCCAAGCTAGAATTTGTAATTACCAGGGAGAAAGCCACGACGAAGTGTCTTTTGTAGCGGTCGTAGTATCCTGCATGCATGGGAAAGCATAGGCATATGTTCAGATTATGTGGTTTGAAATACAACTCCAGAAATTTGTGTCAATACACAAGAGTGTGTGCAAAAGGTAAGAAATCTATACAGTTCAAGGTCTATATATTACATCAACTTGGTGTTAGCAGGAAGCAGAGTTGGGTACCAGTATAGGGGTAACAAACTACAGCAGGCTATAGTGTCATGGGTGCAGGATTTAATGAAGTGCTTCCTGCAGCAGTGAACTGCAGGCATATGGGCATAAGTGTAGGTAATTGCGTGTGTGTGTCAACAGTTAAAGTTGTGTGTCCTGATGGCTACTGTGCAGAAAACTGTATGAAAGTAGTAACTTGTAATAGCACATGTGTAGACTGCAGTGTAGTTCTATGTTCCTGCATAAAGTCCAAGTATAAATCAATAACTATTGGTATCATGTCTTTGAGTAAAGCTAATAGAAGCTAGCCCTGTCACCTATTTATTAGGTCTGTTTGTTTATATTGTCTTAAATATTATATTTGTGCATTATACTCTCTAATTAGTTCTTCCAAATGATAAAGCTTCTTCACATGTTATCATATTTTGTTCTTTAGTGGGTTCGTGGCATGAGCAAGTAGCGGATACATCGAAGTATAGTGCTGCTGATGTGCACAATATAAGTGTCCTTAACGCTTTTCATTGTAATATCTCCTTTCACTAATAGAGTAGTATCCTTCTTAATTCTAATTATATATATTTTCTAGTTTACTGCTGCTTGCAACAAATAATTTATATTATAAATAGTTTTTTAGTATTGCGTTATTCTGTATCTTTATATGAGTTATTGGTTATTGAGTTGTATAATGAGACAAAACTTTCTCAATTATACAATGTTCGCCTGCTCGAAGCATATTGAAAGACACCTTGAACCTCGTTTGCAAACATGTAAGAACTTCATCTTTGATTTCATTGGTATCATGTCTTTGAGTAACAGCACTGGATGCTTTCGCATGCAATATTGATTAATAGGTAAAAGTTGTAGCTGAGAAGATGGGGATTGGCTTCTTAGCAATTGGTTTTCAGCCAAAATAGGGATTAAAGGACATACCTATTATGCCAAAAGTACATCCACTGTTTCTTAAGACTTGTCTATAAATAGGGCATGGAGAAATATTCCTCATTATGTTTTCATGCTTCATTTAGTTAGCTTACCTTTGGTAACTTTTTCACAGGGAAGATACGAGATCATGAAGAATTATATGCCAAAAGTGAGTTCTATGGGTTTGGACATGATGTTCCGTACTTGCACTGTACATGTGGGATCTTGTTAGACTCTAGTTATAAATGATCGTCTGTTCCTATCCAAATATCTTTGTATGTTGCTAAACTGCATTAAATAATAATTTTATATAATTGATGCAATAATAGCTGATTTAGTTGAACATGTACTGCTGTGCTTCTGTCCCATTAGGTTAATCTCGACTTCAGTTCAGAATCCGACATGATAAGGAAATTATGCGCTTGTCTCGCTTTGCAGCCTGTGGGTATATCAGTTTATTTGTAACTTTTAGGGATTAAGTTTATTTCTTGCATAGTGGTATCTTATTTTTACTTTAAACATATTGCTACAGCAGTATTTGCAAATTCACCATTTACTGAAGGAAAACCAAATGGTTTCCTTAGCAAGAGAAGGTGTGTACCTACTAGTTGTTCTTTTCCCATTCTCATTTTTAGTTAGAGTTTGTCTAGATAGTAGTTTCCACCCCATTTGTTACTTTATGCAGCCACATCTGGACTGACACAAATAATAATCATGCCGGAATGCTTCCATTTGTTTTTGATGACTCTTTCAAGTAAGATTATTTACTTAATCAAAGTTATCCTAATAAATTTCTGGTTTACTTTATAAATTATTAAATATATGTGAAGAAATCTTTACTGACATTACTCTTTTTATTCGCCAAGGTACTCTAGTCCTGTATGTGAATCTAATTTCAGGAGTTCTATGTAAAACATGTTACTTCTTTCATTTTCTATAGATATTTCACTTCTTGTCACAATAAATTAACTGTAAGGTACTCCAATTTGTAGTTTACTTCTCTCATGCTTACTAGAAGTAGAGATGTTTTATTCCTTTAAGGAGTGCTTCGGTACTTAGGAGACACCTAAGAGTGGGGGGAGTCCGTATAGATGGACAAGAGTTACCTGGGAGTGAAAGCTTTCGGTTTTAGGATCAGTTATTCATTATGATGGAGAGATTGAGAAGAATGTCATCATATGAGCCTTGAAGTATGGGAAGAAAGATGCTGTGAGCTTTTGCAAACTTGTCCCTTCTTTTATGAATGTTACTTTGTCAAAGAAAGGCTTTGTCTTTTTTGCCAGAAAATGCTTAATGTACATAATGTAGATGCAATATTTTCGAATCACATGCCCATCTGTGAGCTAAAAGGAAAGATAGATCTGAATTCGTTGAATCAAGTGTGTGATTCTTCACTTCCCGTAGGAATTCAGCTGCTCAGGGCACAATTAGCCCCAATTGAGGTGAGGATAAACAATTTCTTTATTAGATACTATATTTTTTTTGCAACATCTACAAATGATGCCAAATATGTGCATTTTACGGGTCAGTTCCTGTAGAAGCTCTCCAACCATTCTGGACATGGTTATCGAAAGGCTTGTGGTGTGACGCTTCACACTTCATCTTCTGCTGACGGCTTTCTCCGGGTTTTTCATCTTCAAGAAATCCATATTCATAAACTTGTATCATATACAGATTCATGTCAAACTAGTTGGGGCTTAAAGGAAATAACAAGATCTATTGAAATTTTAGGTGTATTTTGGGTGTAAATTGGTGGACACAAATGTATTTCTAGCCTTACAATTTGATATTTCTCTGTTCCAAATATGCTCAATATTGCTATTTATACTTAAATCATTAATAAACCATTGTAAGAAGCTACAAGCCTGGACTGATATTATTGAAGTTATGTTCTTGTAATCTTCTTCATCATCTATGATTATTATTTGGTTATCATTTGGTTTTTACTGATTAACTTGTTTTGTATGTTTATATTTACATTTATTGAGGTTTACTTATTTAAGTTGGCATTGCATTAGTGACATACTAATATATTATTGTTTCTAATTGGACTCTAGGCGACTGAATGCATACATGTTAGATGCTTCTTTCCATTTTCTCTAGTTTTTGCAGTTATGTAAAGATAAATGATGGCTATTTATTGAAACTTTTGACTGTTTACTCATATAATATATTTTATAGCAATTTAAAGATAAAGGGCAGTATGGAGTTTATGTTTGGGGTTATTGAATTTGGATTGTCATTCTTTTCTTCAAATATAAGAAAACTAGTTTCACTTGTCTGAATCTGATTGATTATCCGACATGATTCTTTAGGCGCTTTACAACTTCTGATCTTGGAAAGAGCTCTCAAATGGAAGTACGTTCGAGTGAATGGTTATGGAAGAGCTGACTATGTCCAAGTACCTATTGTTCGAGGAAGAGCACTCAGATAGTGGGCGTCATTGCTCTCAATTCGAACTTGTTGTTATTTTGTTAAACTCGATAGTATTGTAAAATATCATATTTTTTTATAAAAGTTTTTTTTAATTATGTACTGTTTGAAGTTACAATGTTAATTGAAGTGTGGTTTAATTACTCATTAGGAAGCTAGTTGAATACAAGTGCATGGCTAATATACCCAAATTATTTTTTTTAATTTTTTTACCTATACCGACGTTTATGTTAAAATGATGGGAAATGTTTGGAAAAGCAAATTCTAATGTTTTTTAAAAAAGGTTGGGAAAGAAGTTTAGTTTCCGACATTTCTATTAAAACGTTGGAAAATTAGTAGCCATTACATCATAATTTTCAACGTTTATTAAGCGTTGTTACAAACGTCGTCTTTACCTATACCTACGTTTATCCAAAACGTTAGAAATTCCCAACTCCGGCAACGACGACGTTTTTCGTAAACGTTAAAAAACGTTGAAACTTCCTGTGCCAACGTTTTTTTTACCTTTTTTGCGATGTTTATAAAATATTAGAAAAAATCAATTTTCTTGTAGTGACATTAGGTATTTCATGTTCATATATTTTATCATGTACATCGTATAATCTTTATATTCATATTGTTTATGTACTCTTATGTGCTTTAATGTACTCTCATGTGCTTACATGTGTTTCACGTTCAAACTAACAATCATGTACATAACCGTAACGCCCTAGTCCCAAAATACTTAGGACTAAGTATGTAGACATGCCAGCTGCATACATACGAAGTATACCCCAATATGTGAAATTCTTGTATGTATACATAAGCTGTAAAATGCAGTAATCCATGACAACTAATCTCATCCAGAATAAGAAAATAACTATATAATAAAAACCAACTCCGAGTTTATCAGTTGTACAAAAGTCGGGCGGAGACAGATCCACTACCAACTATTTAAACAAGAAGAACAATACAAGGAAATGATGGATAAAAATAGCAATAGACGATCCAAGAGTAAGCCTCCTCGATAGAAAGAGAAGACCGCGATCTTGGCTAGATCACCTGCGAAAAGACATGAAAGCACACACCTGGAGAGATCACCAGGTCCTCAGAGGGACGTAACAAGATACAAGAAAATACCATGCCATATAAACTGTGATATATAATAGAGAGTAAAAGGGGATGCATGCAATAGGGTGCCTACTAGTTCTATAGTGATAATGCAGTTAAGAACAAACCTAGAACGCTTGGGCACTCTGGCTACAGGTACAGAAAACTCAGGTATGGTCCCACTAGGATATCCGGGACCTCAAAGCATAACATTCATCGAATGTTAGAGGCCAGCAGGATCAGAAATTGGAAAGTGCATACGTGGCCGATACGTTAAGGAACTGTCCTCCCCACCCAATGCCTAGTAGGGACACATCCATGTCCCATAGGAACCTCTAGTAACTGCCAAGTCTACTAGCATGCAATTCTATTAGCAGTTACCCCTATCCGTCGCACGTCTTAGACGTATCGGTGGCCAGCCGACTATGCGAGTACGTGTCCTACATATGACTCACAACATGTGGTAAAGCATGTGTCAAGGACATACGAGATATGCCAATACCTCATCATCAATGGGTGGTTACTAGGCTAAGTCAATGCAAGAGACTAAAACCAAAAGCAGTAAAACGATCGATGGAGTCGTTTGCACCCAAGTGTGACTTGGACGTACAGTGATATAATACTAACAAAAGATAAGTAATGTTGAATATAAATAACTGAAAATAAGAATAAGTAAATTACAGAGTAAGGTGGCAAGGTATCTTGCATGGCAGTGCGGCAATAGCAACTCCAAGCAATCAATCACGTCAGCAATGAATCCCAAAATCCACGAATGGCTCCGAATGATGAAACAAACATCAAGAATGTTCCCAGTGTAAAAGATATATCTAGAAAATGCCTTTCCAAAAGTTTAATTCTTGAACATGGGCAAAATCGTAATTTTGGGTTAAAACGATGTCTGCCGTTGGATCCATTTTATATCGAAATGCGTGCCAATATCTATGGTCTCCAAAAGTCGTCAAATTATATGTCTATGGGTCCCGTTTGAGGAGATAAATCCAACCGTATGTCCAAAGTTGGATTCCGGTGGGCCGTGCATAATTTTGCCCATTGGAGCAAGTCACGGGCCTGCCAAAATAGCATTTTGGTCGACCTTTTCAGAATTGGACCAAACTTGGCACACAGGACCAGAAAAATGATACGGTCCTGATGGCACAAGTTTTGTCTCGATACGATGAACGTGTACCAAGTAATTAAAAAATTTGCAAAGAGGCCGATACGGTAAATTTTGACGAATACACATCAAATTTCGACAGATACTCTCATATGCGCTCATGTACTCTCGTGTGCTTACATATGTTTCATGTTCAAACTAACAATTGTATATGTAACATATCGTGACTGAATCCTTGTGTATTAATTGGGACGAGGGAGTAGAAGTGGTTATGCGATTAAATCTCTCTAGTATACTCATGTATATGTCGATTACACCTTCTTGTATAATAGAGTTACCGTAGAATAGTCATGTACAACCTAAACCAATCAGATAACTGTCTTGTACTCTAAATCTCTTATATTTATTATACTTTAACATGTTCTCTATTTTATTCATGTACCTAGTTTCCTAATATCTTCATGATGCTACTTCTCTATTTCCTTGTATTTTCATTCCAGTATGTCATGTATTTTATTCTATTGCGAGTTATATTTTTCTTACCATGCCATGGAACTGCTTTTAGAGTTATGTGCTTCACTCCAATCCTTACTAGATAACTATTTTTGGGTATTGTTAAGCCCCGTACTACCGACTTTATGGTAACGGATCTCCATGTATTGTTAGATCGTGAGTTGACCTCTAGAGAGCTCTAGGCTATTGTATTTTTGATTTATGTTTCGTTATCAAATTTGTTGCCGATAAATTCTGATCATGTATATTAATTTGTGGACTTTAGTTGTTTCAGAGTTATTGATATCTTCCTTATTTCATATCTTTCTTAGCTATTTATGATGTGATTTGAGTACATTTGGTATTATGGATCATTTAGATGTTGTAGATATTTATTGGGTACTTGACAACGTTCTACCGTCGATACTACAGCGTAGGCCGAGCGTGGCCCAGGCACTCGTGCCTGAATATCTGAGTGCGGGTCATGATAGAGTACCCCATGGCATTACGGTATAGAGACTTCTTATCGACTTGTCCTTCCATCTCTAGTACTGGGAGTGTCCCTATGGCATTACGGTGTTAGAGACTTGTTATCGACTTGTTATCCCGTGTCTAGGACCGATAGTGTCCTATGGCATTACAGTAGTAGAAATTTATCTTTTGTCTCGAGATCGAGAGCATCCCACGACGTTACAATATTAAGATGTCTTTATTAATTTTATACATATTTTACTTTCCTCTCTTTCCATGCATGTTATTTACTGTTATATTTGGCATATTTGTATGTATTTTGCTAGTCCCCTGAGGACCTGGTGATCTCTTCAGGTTTAGATGAAGGTATGGTACATTGATGGATGGTGATTGCTGCAGCAAGACTTCAGGTATAGTTAGTTGTTGTTATTATAATTCTTGTCCTTATTTATATTTTGTCCATTATTTAATATTTGTTGTTATTATAGCCTATTCTTTTGCAAGATTTATTTTTTTCTAGCTTGTTCATGATAAATGTACTATTGGGGATCCACTCTAATGCATTTATCTATTCTAGAATCAATACATTATGGCCTGATCAGCCTTATTACGCTTGATTCATCATTTTTATCGTTATTTAGTGGATTGAGGTATATTTGATGTCACAACCCGCACCCTGATTAGGGACACGAAAAGCGGTTATGTCCAGCCTACGCCGCAGAATCGGCGGTAGAATGCTGTATAGGTCTCCCAAAAAGTATAGCATCTAGACACAATATATAAAGACATGTCATCTCCGCATGGAGGTATATAATCTCAACTCAATCACAAGACAACTAGAAAAGATAGACATGAATATCAGATAGATATGATGAATATAGAATGCGAAAATAAAACAAGGTCACAACCAGAAATGAGTCGAAGACATAACATAAGGTCCCGAATAACATGTGTATCAAAAGTCTAACATAAGCTGGATCGCAGTCCAGACCAACCTAGCAAATAGATATAGATAGGTGTACTGTCGTCCACTGGCTCCGAGGGTGTCAGCTGGTCGCAGTCTATGTCCTGACCATACCCATAGTGGGTAGAACAGTCCGCATCTATGTCATCTGGATATATCATAACGATATCCTGTCAGGAAAATGAATGAGTACAATGCTGGCAACAAATTCCATAGTAATGACAAATGCTCTAATAGTCAATCATAATAGAGTACAAGATGAACATATCAAGATTTAAGTATAACAGGATATGTAAACTGAAAATCATGTCAAGGTGAATCATGCAAGAAAAGTAAGCTGAACTGTAATATGTGACTGATGTAATAAATATAAAATGTGCCTTGAATATTATAGCATAATGTGATCGGTAAGGGTCAAGATCAGGCTTCCAGCCGACCGGCTACAAGTACGTGGACTCGGCCCGGCCGGGATGGCAAGCTATGGATCAAGTAGTAGCACAGGTCAGGCTATACCCATCGTGAGGACAGGGTATAGCTATGATACAAGTAGTAACTCAAGATGGACATTGATCACACTATCTATAAAATTCTCCATTTCCCGAATAGTATACGAATCCGGACATAGCACGTCATGACACGGGATTCTCTAAGAGGGGAGCAAGTCCTCTTCAGGAATCAACGTCAATACAAGTACAAGAATCAAGGCCAAACAAGGACCAGTATCCCAAGAAATCCAGGAATGACATCTCATGACAGAAATCTAACAATACTAGTCCGTGCACCAATGTGTCGAGAATCAAGTAAACACTATAACTGAGCTGGTAGAGAAGATATCAAGACAAGTAACTGCTATCACAGAATGTACTCGCCTGCTGTCCTGAGTTGTAGGGTATATCAATGCTCAGACTGGTATAAGAGACCTAAAGATGAGATATTGCATGTTAATTAGGGTTTAACAGAGTTACGAATGATTTCTAATGTATGATATGCAATCTAGGTCAAACTAGGTCACACTGAGTCACACTAAGTCAAACTAAGTCAACTCTAGGTCATACTAGTCATAGCAAGTCAAACGGAATCAAGTGTTGACTTATAGTTGACTTTTAGTCAACTGGTCAACTCTGGTCAACTTTAGTCAACTCTGGGTCAATCCTAGGTCAAACTGGTCAAATGTTGACTAACTGTTGACTTTTGGTTAACTGGTCAACTCTAGTTTGGATTTGGACCATTTTAGACAAAAGGTTGACTTATTATTGACTTTTGGGTAAAAAGTCAACTCTAGGTCAATCGAGTCAAAATTGGTTGAAATATGACATTTTGTAGGGTGTACCTATCAAGACATCTAAGTTTCAAGTTAAACCGACAACCCGTATCTCGTATCTTGAATTTACCCGTTTACACTTTATATAATATTTATCCTTTACCTCTCTAACACTAAAGCCAAGTGGCTTTTCCTTGGGATTTTCACTCCCGGCTTTCTAGGATAGTAGGATACTAACCTATACTAACATGACCTACCAAGTTTCCTAGGTAAGGTGGACATCCAGTCCATCTTATGACTCATGTTGTTCAACTACCCATTACCTTGAGTATCGTAAGATACTGAACGGTATCATGAGATACCATTCTCCTAACCTCAAACGAAACCCCGATTCTAACTTAGTAGTCTACCCACAAGCTCTATTTCATATTAGCTAAGTCCTATTTCAATTAGGATACGTTTCGACACTCGTATCTCAATATTCCCCTTTCACTCACACTCACACTCACTCACAAATACACTCCTATATTTCCTCTCTCACACACACATAGGACTATTTAGGAGGGGTTTATTTAGAGGGTTATATAGGTATATATAGGTATATATATATATATATATATATATATATATATATATATATATATATATATATATATATATATATAGGGGGGTTTAGGGAGGTGGATGGGGTCAAGGGGGCTGCCACTGCTGCTATTAGCTGCTGCTGCTACATAGCTGCTGCTGCTGTTTGCAAGGGGGGGAGCAGCCCCTAATCCCCCTACTGCTGTGGCTGCTCTTCTTTTCCTTCTCCTTCTCACCCTCTATTCTCCCCTCTTGTAATCTCTTCCTCTTCTAATTCCTCCTCTCTATATCTTCTCCTCTATCACTCTCTCTCTCTCTCTCTCTATATATATATATATATATATATATATATTTATATATATATATATATATATATAATATATATATATATATATATATATAATATATAATATATATATATATAAACACACACACAAATTTTCCCCTTCTTCCTCTCTCTCTCTTCTCTCTCTCTCTCTCTCTCATATCTATATATTTCGTATATATATTATATATACTCTAATATATATATTATACTAACACTCATACAACACTACTACAATAACACTCCACATCTCATTTCCCCCCTCCTTCTCTCCCTCTCATCTATATATATATATATATAATAATATATATATATATTTTAACATATATATATCTATTTATATATATATATAAATATATATATATATTTCTATACTATAAATATATAATATATATATCATTTTAAAATATATATATATATATATATATATTTATATCTATATATATATATTATATATATATATATATATATATATATTATATATAATATATATATATAATATATATATATATATATATATATATATAAACACTAATATATATATTTTGACACACACACACAACACTAATTCCCACACTAGAGGACACATAACCACACACACATATATAATACAAAATCTCGAATTAAAGTGTCTAAAACACTTAGATGCAAATCTAAATATTCTTGGGGTGTCCAACTTGGAAGAAAATACTAGGACACAAGCAAAATCATAACTCCTCCTAGGACACACCAAATGGACTCAAACTTGACACAAATAGGGACACAACCATAGGGATCAATCCTACTTGGTCAAAACTACTCTACATGATGAAAGAATAGAAATAGAGGATAGTTTGTACCTATTGGTAGATGGATCCCAACGCAAAATCCTCCGATGCGGCTCCGACACAAAGTGAATTGTTTAGGACACATCTCTTCTCCTCTTGCTTCCAAAAGTTTGTAGAAGCAACACTTGAGGTACAAGAAGAGATTGATGGAAGAATATTTGGAAAGGGACCTTGATTTGGAGATGAATCCAAGGGGTTTGCTCTTCTTTCTTCGGAGAACACTTGGAGAAGAAGATGGAGAAAATTTGAAGTGTGAATGGATAAAAAGGGAGGGAGTGGCCGACCATATAAAGGGGGATTTTCCCCCTTATATAATTACAAGTTTGCCCCTCTCTCTTTTCTTTATGAAGGTTTAAATGCTATTAGGGTTTGGGGGTTAGAAATGACCAAATAAATATTATAATTAGGTCTAACCACTCATGTGGGATTAGACCAAACTCCTAGACCTAAATGATGAGATTGGTGGGCCATGGCTAATTAATGTGTTAAGCACAACTTAAGTCAAAATTCTCCGGAATCCCGAAATAAGTCGAATGAGATAAAATTCGAACCCGACTCCTATAATCATTAAATATTAACATTCATGAAATAAAAAATCACAAAATATTTAAAAATAAAAAATTACCATTATAGCCCTACCTTGAAAAGTGAGGATGACAAGTCTATCCACCTTAAAAAAAAATTTCGTCCTCGAAATTGAAGACAACAAACACAGGAATCATAAGCAGAAAGTAAAAAGAAATGGACTTATACCTCAGGGCCCAAAAAGATAAGGAAAGCGCTCCCACATGTCGTCCTCCCTCTCCCAGGTAGACTCACCGTCAACTAGCATGCAATTCTATTTAGCAGTTACTCCTATCCGTCGCACGTCTCAGACGTATCGGTGGCCAGCCGACTATGCGAGTACGTGTCCTACATATGACTCACAACATGTGGTAAAGCATGTGTCAAGGACATACGAGATATGCCAATACCTCATCATCAATGGGTGGTTACTAGGCTAAGTCAATGCAAGAGACTAAAACCAAAAGCAGTAAAACGATCGATGGAGTCGTTTGCACCCAAGTGTGACTTGGACGTACAGTGATATAATACTAACAAAAAATAAGTAATGCTGAATATAAATAACTGAAAATAAGAATAAGTAAATTACAGAGTAAGGTGGCAAGGTATCTTGCATGGCAGTGCGGCAATAGCAACTCCAAGCAATCAATCACGTCAGCAATGAATCCCAAAATCCACGAATGGCTCCGAATGATGAAACAAACATCAAGAATGTTCCCGGTGTAAAAGATATATCTAGAAAATGCCTTTCTAAAAGTCTAATTCTTGAATATGGGCAAAATCGTAATTTTGGTTAAAACGATGTCCGCCGTTGGATCCATTTTGCAGCAAAATACGTGCCAATATCTATGGTCTCCAAAAGTCGTCAAATTATATGTCTACGGGTCCCGTTTGAGGAGATAAACCCAACCGTATGTCCAAAGTTGGATTCCGGTGGGTCGTGTACAATTTTGTCCATTGGAGCAAGTCACGGGCCTGCCAAAATAGCATTCTGGTGACCTTTTGAGAATTGGACCAAACTTGGCACACAGGACCAGAAAAATGATACGGTCCTGATGGCACAAGTTTTGTCTCGATACGACGAACGTGCACCAAGTAATTAAAAAATTTGCAAAGAGGTCGATACGATAAATTTCGACGAATACACATCAAATTTTGACAGATATTCTTATATGCTCTCATGTACTCTTGTGTGCTTACATATGTTTCATGTTCAAACTAACAATTATGTACGTAACATATCGTGACTGGATCCTTGTGTATTGACTGGGACGAGGGAGTAGAAGTGGTTATGCGATTAAATCTCTCTAGTATACTCATATATATGTCGATTATACCTTCTTGTATATTGTAGTTACTGTAGAATAGTCATGTACAACCTAAACCAATCAGATAACTGTCTTGTACTCTAAATTGGTTATATTTATTATACTTTAACATGTTCTCTACTTTATTCATGTACTTAGTTTTCTTATATCTTCATGATGCTACTTCTCTATTTCCTTGTATTTTTATTCCAGTATGTCATGTATTTTATTCTATTGCGAGTTATATTTTTCCTACCATGCCATGGAACTGCTTTTAGAGTTATGTTCTTCGCTCCAATCCTTACTAGATAACTATTTTTGGGTATTGTTATGCCCTGTACCATCGACTTCATAATGACGGATCTCCATGTTTTGTTAGATCGTGAGTTGACCTCTGGAGAGCTCTAGGCTATTGTATTTTTGATTTATGTTTCGTTATCAAATTTGTCTCCGATAAATTCTGATCATGTATATTAATTTGTAGACTTTAGTTGTTTCAGAGTTATTGATATCTTCCTTATTTCATATCTTTCTTAGCTATTTATGATGTGATTTGAGTACATTTGGTATTATGGATCATTTAGATGTTGTAGATATTTATTGGGTACTTGACAACGTTCTACCGTCGATACTACAGCGTAGGCCGAGCGTGGCCCAGGCGCTCGTGCCTGAATATCCGAGTGCGGGTCATGACAGAGTACCCCATGGCATTACGGTATAGTGACTTCTTATCGACTTGTCATTCCATCTCTAGTACTGGGAGTGTCCCCATGGCATTACGGTGTTAGAGACTTGTTATCGACTTGCTATCCCATGTCTAGGACCGGCAGTGTCCTATGGCATTACAGTAGTAGAAACTTATCTTTTTCTTCGAGATCGAGAGCGTCCCACGACGTTACAATATTGAGATGTCTTTATTAATTTCTTACATATTTTACTTTTCTCTCTTTTCATGCATGTTATTTACTGTTACATTTGGCATGTATGTATGTATCTTGCTAGTCCCCTGAGGACCTGGTGATCTCTTTAGGTATTAGATGAAGGTATGGTGCATTGATGGATGGTGATTACTGCTGCATGACTTCAGGTATATTTAGTTATTGTTATTAGAATTCTCGTCCTTATTTATATTTTGTCTATTATTTAATATTCATTGTTATTATAGCCTAGTCTTTTGCAAGCTTCATTTTCTTCTAGCTCGTTCATGATAAATGTACTATTGGGGATCCACTCTAATGCATTTATCTATTCTAGAGTCAATACATTATGGTCTGATCAGCCTTAGTATGCATGATTCATCATTTTTATCGTTATTTAGTGGATTGAGGTATATTTGATTTAGAACAACTAGACAGCTTATACATATTCGAGCTTGGCTGGAGTCATCTCGATACGTAGCTGGCATATATACTATCTCCTAGTTCTACGTATTTTGGGGCCATATCCAACATACTTTATTTAATTGGTGCAAATAGGACTCAATGTTGACCTCATGAACACTGAATTCTGAAACTATAGTTTTCTTCTAAATTTGAGCATGCATAACTTTCTATGTAGTAATTATTTTCAAGATCGATTTGTTGGAGGGAAATCTATAATATTTTTTCTATCAACTTTGTAACAAAGTTTTATCCAGAATAATTTGTTTCACTAGTGTAAAATAAGATCAAAGTAGGAACCATTAGCAGTTTTCTACATACTGAAATAACTAAGTCTGGAATTATTTTTACCAACTTTGGATGTACGTTATTTTCTTTGTATAACATATTTATATAATTTAGTGCCATATATGTATTTTTGGTAACGTTTTGAATCATTTCGTATAAGATTTATGACTTAACTACTTGTTTGGGATTATGTAAATTGAAAGAAAAGTGAGCTCCATGAACAACATTTCAGTATTTAAGTCAAAAACTTGTTTTGGAGGTCACTTTGAGCTCAGTTTTTCGAAAATTAAACCGTTGGATTTCTATTTGATTTTTTCGTAGTAAACTATAGTTAAATCTATATTAGATCGTATAATTTGTGCCACAAATAACATAGTTTGTTTACTCAAATATTTTTTTCAAGCCTGAAGAAATTATAAATTTCTACACTCAAATTATTTCTAAGTCTGAAATCAGTTTTTCTTGCAACTTTGTGCTTTGATTCTGGACAATCTAACCTTTGGATTAGTTTGGGGTTTTTTTTTCTACTCTTAGAATTTTTCTTATTCTTATGAATCTTTAAGTTTGGATTATGCATCGTTATTTTGGACCACTCGTTCAATAGCCTAAAGTTAGGATAAAGTGAACGCCTGGAGCTTCAGTTTGGGTAAAAAATGTTTTTCCAGTTTGGGTAAAATATGAACTAGAAATTGTAGGAAGGTGTATTCTCTACCCATACCAATTTGGCATTAGTGTTATATGGGTTAGATAGAATAATTTTATAGTCTAGCATGTATAGTTTTATGATGTACATTCATAATATAGGTCTTGGACACTGGTATGGACTTAATTGTTACTTTCGGCTAAAGACCACATGCGAGTACATCTTTGTTAGTTTTTAATATTGATGGTTTCTATAATGCATGCTAGTGATGTTTTACTTGTTTTCGACATAATTTATTACACAGATTAGTATCATGTGAATTCCTAGTCATGAGATATTGTTTCCATGGTATTATATCGACCTTGTTCATTGTGCTCATATTAGACCTTGTATTGTGATTCATGTGTCAATATGTCATGACTTGAATCCATTGAATTAGTCGGAGAGAAAAAGTGCTAGTTAGATATGTGAACATATCCTGTTAGACCTTCTACATGGTCAATCATACACTTCATATATGATTTTGCCATTATCTTATTTACACAATTTGGTAGCTTCCCAATGTCGTTTCACATATTGTAGTTAGTACTTCAATCACTTAAAATATTTTTAAATCTATTTTGTTCCACTTTACATTATAAATATTTACTGTTACCATGACTGTTTATACTACTCACTCTGCCATGATTTTAGCTACATATTAGTTATCATGTATTACATTCATTAATTCATGTTTATAGTCTCTATCATATATTGGAACTGCTTCCATTGATTGTACTTTGCTCTAATGCTGACTGGATATAATATTCAAGAAAATGACATTGAGGATTGGTGCCGTACATATTATGACTCACAAGAGGTTTCTCTAGCTGAATCTCGTTCTGCTCCTCAGTAAGATCTGATAGGACTTATATCAGAGGTTCTAGATGCAACAATCTAGTCGTATAGATAGTTTAGACTTGATTTATCAGATTTGTCTCCGATATGTTACATTTGGTATGTATATATTTCTATCTTATTTAGACATATATACTAGGCTTATGACTCTATGTCCTTGTGGAACATTACTTGTTTATTTCCATTATCTATCTTTAGTGTTTGTGTCTGTGATTGAGTATTTTATTGTTACATTTAACCTCACATTTATATTGTTTGAGTTGTTGGACATTAGTCTAGACAGCGATCTACCACTAACTCTGCGGCGTAGGCGGGACGTATCAATGACTCATGTCCAAATCTGAGTACGGGTCGTGACAGCTTGGATCAAAATTTAATTTATATTAAATATATAAATCGGGACCCACGTACTCCCTTATCTCTCGAATGTTAATCAGGGATGGAAATTTTTTAATATATATATATATATTAAAAATAAGATGGGACCCACACCTATCCATTCCCTTATACGAAGGAAATAATATAATAAATAGTACTAGCAATTAATACTTATTACATTTAATCATTAGTTAATTATTACTAATAAGTCTTAAATGATTAACCATAATCAACAAAGTCAATGATTAGCTAATTATTACACTCAATACTCATTAGCAGATGATAACATAAGTAATATCTAAGCATAAGGTAATATTTGTTTTTTTAATATCTCGATTGATTCTGTTATTCTATTATTTTATTTTCTATATTTACTTGTTTTATTAATTAGTTTAATTATTAAACAAGTATAAGAAATTATTTTCTTGTCTAAATAATTGTGAAATAAATTCTAAAAAATATGGAAAAATTATAGGACTTAGCTTAAGACTAAATAAATTATTTCCTAGAATTTGGGGTCAAGTCGATGTCATGGCTACTAACAATAAATTCTACAATTTGGCGATATTACCACTTTTCCAAGTGGGAGGGTTTTAGTTACTCTAAATTAACCATATGTGTTCTTGGCCACCCACATATCATCAATTTGAGACATCTACAATCTCAGATTTTTGGGTTCGGGTCTTGACCTATCATTGATTGGTTACATGCTTAGGAATGTCATCCCGGTGTCTCCAAAACACAAAATTACAACTATTATATTTTCGTTTTGAATTTGATTAACATTTTAATCAGGGTTCTCTATTTCAAAATAAGTTCTTAAAATAAAAATTCCACAAAACACATGAATTAGCTAAAATATTATTTAAAATTTGTGGGGGAGATTACATTCTACCTACCTTAAAAGAATTTCGTCTTCAAAATTTTAAAAAATAATAAATAATAAAAGGTGGCACTATCAGCTAACTAGTAAGTCTAGCAATCGATGTGGTTACTTTAATATACTACTCTATTCTATGAATTGTAACCAATCAGTAGGAAACTAATATTATGCTACCAACCTATTGTTACCACTATCTATAAACTATTACCAACATTTTCCCTGTGTGGAAACACCCGTAAAAGTTTTTTTACTAAAAAATAAATCTCGTAAACTTCAGCGATACACTTAACAATCATTTACCCACCTAAAATCAAATTACCTATGAATGTGCTACTCACCTTCGATCATATTACTCCATATAGTAAAAAAATTTATACTTCCAAAGGTGCAAATTAAAAAAACATTCTTCCTACTAGTTGGTATTTTTCCTCTATTTCGATACCAACATATACATATGGTTTATGGCATCCATAATACCCGTCAGATCTATCAAGAAAATCAAAATTTTAATAAGCAAACTAATTACACAATTTTCCTAACGGATACTTATAAATCCTATAAAGCACGGGCATTCGTCATTCCGAAATAGAAATGGACGAGAATTAATGACATGAGAAAGCAAAGGAAAATAGTTTAGCACAAATGAAGAAGTTCAAGAACGATAGAGAAATTCCAAAAGAAGTGTCAAGGCAGTCGTGGATTGGAAATCCTATCAGGTTTGGTACAGTAATGTAACCGAGATGATTTACACTAACCTGTATGGGTCAGCAAAATATTTTATGTCCAGTCCCAAAATACGTAGGACCAGGAATACATAAACATGCCAACTATGTATCAAGTGAACTCAAATATAACTCAAATATGTATAAGCTATCTAAAGGTCATGTATATATGTCTAAAATACCAAGTCAACTATATCTCAATCAACATAATGAATAATAACAAAAATGAACAATATGGTTCATGGTGTGCAGCCCACTGACATATGTGTTCAATTAAACCCGAAGAACAAGATATTTCTATAAAGTAAGGCTACAACAACAGTGAAAGTCATGGTAAATATAAAATATAGAAGAACAAAAAATTATATCACTATCAATAACAGAATCATGTAGGTGTTGGTCCATTGGTCATGGTCAAATATGATTTTAATAATTGATCTAACCCTGTCTCGATATAAGGGCTACTTGGATGATCTGCTCAAACTGATACTGCTACTGTTTGAAGACTTGGAGCCATTTTGCCATTGAGTCTGTATTTTCATTATCAATATATTTTTCAAAATTTATTCAGTCTAGAAATATAATGTACATCGAGTAGTACTGGCAAATAGGCTATCCATAAATGTTTTCAAAAATATCTTTCGTTTTGAAAACAAACCCACTTACAAAAGCTCAAACTACTTCCTAACTGCTTGACTTATCAAAAAGTCCAAAACCCAATTTGCAAAACCTAACCAAACCAATTTTGGACCAATAGAATTCGGACCGAATTTGGCCCAAATTTGGCCAGAGTTCGGTTAGTGGAACGTTGGCTTTCAAACCCAGTCTTCCTATAGTTACGGATGTAATGACTATCTGCCAAGATTCTCTCAAAGAATTCTGTCCGAATTCTTCTTTTGGAAAATCTATAAATACAGAAGAATTTCTATCATTTCATCACACCAATTCACTTTCTTTTCTATTATCTCTAAGCCTACTACCGTCTTCCAAAGCCTTCTAAGCTTTTATTTTTAAATCACAATCCAGTTACAATCCTCTAGTCGATTTGCCAGTAGGGTACGGTCTAGAAGTTCTATAGTGATTGTAAGGCTTGATTAAAGATAAACACTTCACAATTGAAGTTGGTCGAGTGCTTCGGATCAAAGTTCGTGTGTAGAAGTTGCGAGGGCTTCTTATAAAAACTTGTGTTTTTCTATAGTATATTTTAACTGGAAGCTGGAGTTCTTCCGACTGGATTAGTCCTCACAAGAGTTAAACCAGTATACATCTTTGTGTTTGCGTTTGCTCTCTGCCCTCTACTTTTACATTTCTATATATGTGATATATTTCTGTTATCTTGTGACTAATAATTTTTATTAGCTAATTTTTTGCTGCCTACTCTATTCACCCCCCTCTAGAGAGCTCTTTACATCTCGTTCCTACAATTGGTATTAAAATGGATTATATAGGTAAAATAATATAATATTGCTATTATTATTTTAGATCACTATATCATACATGGCAACTGTAAAATTTATATGTGAAGGACAAGCCACAAATAGACTCCCATTGTTTGATGGTACCAACTACACATACTGCAAAACATATATGAGTTTCTTCTTAAAATCTCTAGATTTCGACCTATGGTCCATTGTTGTTAATGGCTATAAAAAGCCTTCCCGTATTCTTGTTGATGGAGAATTGATTGAAAAAGCACATAACAAGTATATTGACTCTGAAAAGAAAGAGACCAGTCTTGACGTACATGCTACTAACGCTTTATTTTGTGCTTTAGACATGAATGAATTTAACATGGTGTCTACATGCACAACATCCAATGAAGTATAAAAACTTTTCGAAGTTACTCACGAAGGCACGACACAAGTCAAGGAGTCAAAGATTAATAGTCTTACTCAAGAGTATGAGACATTCAAAATGAAGGCAAATGAATCAGTTACACAGATGTTTATGAGATTTCTAGATATTGTAAATCCTTTGTCTTTTCTAAGCAAGGAATACAATAACCATGAAAAGATTCGTAAATTGCTACGAGCTCTCACGAAGAACTGGATTCTACAATTATTGAAGGAAACGACCTTACCACCATGTCTCTTGAAACTCTTATGGGAAAGCTACTCACTCACGAGCTGGAACTTCAAGATTTTGAAGACGTCGCACCAAAGGAGAAGTCAATTGCCCTCAAAGCGCAACATCGAAGAGCTTTCGAAGAAGATTCTGATGATAATGATTCTGACACTCAGGATCAAACTCTTCTAGTAAAAAAGTTCAAAAAGTTTATGAGATTCAACGGAAGGACAAAAGAACACAATAGCAACAACAATAACAATGAAGAAGATCATGTCTGCTACGGTTACAAGAAAAAAACACATCACGAAGGAATGTCTGACAACATCATCATCAACTAGGAAGGAAAACAAATATAAAAAAAGTTACCTGAAGAAATCTACTTCCAGGGATATGCTAATACAAGCATATGGCATGAAGGTGAAGCCAGCGACTCAGAAGACGAAAAATCAGACAAAGCTGCAAATGTAGGCTTAATGGCATATGATCAGGTAAACACTAATCCTCTGTTTGATACTTATGATGATTTTACCTTTGAACAGCTAGGTGAGGCCTTTAGTGACCTCTTAGGAGACTACAAAAAACTGCGTAGCAAATACCAGAACTCTAAGAAGGTACTCAAGACTACAAAGGTAAAATTAAAAGACTTACCGACCTACTAGCTGAGGTTAGAAGTAATGATAACCCTAGTGAGTCATGTGAGCTTTCCTCTGTCAAGTTGCAACTACATGAGATTATACGAATATCCGAAGAAAAAGATAAGATCATTGCCAAACTAGAGGAAAACTTACCAAAGAGAAGAAGAGCCATCAATGTGTACTACTCAGAAATGACATTCTCACAGCTAACTATACCAAGCTTTATGAGACTTCCAAAAAGTTAGAAATTAGGATAGAAAAATAGCCTGAGGTTGCTGGTTCTTACCCTAACATATATCACTTACTGAAACATCAGAATATAGTCAAACCTAACACTGTCAAACCAAACCCAGCCAAACAATTGCCCAAGAAGCCTAACCGACATACATTTTATTACAAATACCCAACTTAAAAACCAAGACCTACCAATCATGCACAAGATACTGCATCTAACACTCAGCATGCTAGATGCCATTATTGTGACACCTTTGGACATTTTTCCTGCATGTAGAGTAAGGAAGTTAGTTGATTTAAATATATGTGCATGGATACCAAAGGCTAACATATCAGGACCCTACAAGAAATGGGTACCAAAAGTTTCATCTGCAAATTTTCTTGTAGGTGGAACACCCTATTCATGCTAGAAGCAAGTGGATCCTCGATAGCGGTTGCTCACAATACATGACCAGTGATGCTTCTATATTCGTAATACTGTCGAAGAAGAAAGAAGGATACGTCTCCTTTAGTAATAACTTTAAAGGACATATTGTAGGCATTAACAACATTGGTAAGGCCCCCTATCTTGTGATTAAAGATGACTGTCTAGTAATCGAGTTAAAAAATAACCTACTCAGCATAAGCCATATTCTAATCATAGTTATGGTATTAACTTTGTCAAAGACGAATGTATTATAGTTGATAGCTTAAATGATAATACTATCTTTGAAGGTATTAGGGAAGACAATATCTATGTTTTCTATTTTTTGGAAGATGCTAATAAAGTAGGTAGACGCTTACTCACCTAGAATGATGAGATTCAACTATGGCATATGAGGCTCGGTCATGCAAACATGGACACAATTTCAAGACTATCTACCAAAAAACTAGTATGAGGCTTACCGGACATCACTTTTGTAAAACCAATAAATAAGAATTTAATAATAAATGGGTTTTACGATATTTAAGTCATCTACCAGTAATTTAGAATTAATAAGATTACTATGATGATTATCATCATTATTATTATTACTATAATCATTAATATGTCAGAGAATAGGAAAAACAATTATAGTTTTATAAAGATTTATTAATTATTGGTTGTAATAATTTGTTATTAATTGATTGAATTATCTAGCCTATTAATTAAGCATATAGTTTGAGCCCGTTACCCATAGGATCAACCCATTAACCCAAAACCCATTTAACTCACACGTTTGGAAGTCGTCCTCAAACCCGCTTGTCATATCCGTACCTCTCGTCGAACCCCCCATGTAGCCATCTTTTCCTCATGTACATTCCTTCATAAACCCTTCTTCCCTACAGAAACTCGCCAGAGCCTTCACAAACCATTTCTCCACCTTCACAAAACTCTCCTATCTCCACCTACACTCCTCCTCTCCCAAATTCGACCACACACGATGCTCCCCGTAATACCCCACCCAATTCAACACCTCTTTTTATGCATTTTCGGTGCCTCGATCGACCGTGCGCCACATCACCGCGACCGTCGGCCCTTCTCCGGTAACCGACGGCCCTTCCACGCGGCCCAGTCGCCGTCTCTAGTGCGCCAGCGCGGCCAGACCATCGCCTTCTATGCTCCAGTACGGCCAGCCGCGTCCCTCGTACCCTAGTGCAGCAAGCCTGCCGCCTACCGTGTGCCAGTACGGCCGGCTGACATTTCCTTCATACGTTAGCGCGGCCAGCCTGCCTGCCTGCTCCCGTACGTCCGCGCCGATCCTGCCTGCATGCGCCCGTGCGCTCGTACCAACCCGCTCGCATGCCCTTGCGAGCGTGATCCCCGTCGTTCTGTTGCCTTGTGTGACTCTGAGACCGAAGCCACCCTTCGGTTCTCCTGTATCAAATTCTGGGTAAGTTCTCTAAAACTTCATGTGTATTTTTTTCCAAATAAGAAACCTTAGGTATGTCCGACCAAAATGATAGAATAAACATCTATCACATGGGGATAGCTAGTTTAGAAACCAGAACCAAAATTTAGTATAATTTTGGGAATCAGAAAACCAATTGCTTCCTAACAGCATTGGAATTAGCATTGTGGCAAGGTAGATTGCTATTATTATTTAGAGAAACCTTAGTATTATACTATTATAGTAAATATTACTTTATTTATTTAATGAAAAACCATTTATTATTTATTTTTGATAAAATATAGTAAATTCTCACGTTATTATAATAAATAGTTTTATTTAAAATATCATTTTATTCACTAGTTGCTAATTACGAGTATTACGTTAAAAGTATTAAAAGAGTATTTTGGATAAATTATTTTCATAAGTCACAAATATATATTAATTTGTCACGATCTTATTATTAATAAAATTTGTAATAATTCTATTTAAGAAAATAATAAATTTAATTATTTTATTATTGAAAATGTATTTTTCCTTATGTTTCTCACTTGGAGTTTCCCTAAATTAAATATATTAAGCAATTGCCTACTTGTAATTATTAGTGAATTTAGAGCCTAAATAATTATTGTATTATTAATAAGTTAATTAATTAGAACTGTAGCAAATCTTAGATTGACAACTGAGATATGTTTCACTAATGTAGGGTTCAGTTACGGACTTTAGCTTGAGTATTTTTCTGTCGTCACCTACAGGTCCAGAAAACCGAGGCATGGTTCATATTATTCAAATTCGTATTTTAGTTGATAATTAAATGCATTGCATTATTAGGATTATATACTGTATCGACACTTGACTCACATGATCCCTCTCGTACACAAATTGATTGTTAGAATAATTTATTGACTCGGGGATTGGGGAGTAGTGTAACGTCTGTGAGCAAAGTCATGTTACCAATATTGACTCTCTCGCGCTAACCCCTATTGTACAAGCGATTGAGTCGTACCGTATGCTAGCAATAGGCCCAATACTAATATATATTGACTCTAGCAGCTGGTCACAGGTTGCTACACACTCAAATCACTACTAAATCATTGTGGATTCTATCATTATTGCTCTTAAGTTTTTACTGCTTCCTTGACTTATTGTTATTATTTAGAAAATATAACAATGCTTTAAAACTGCTCATTGCATCATTAATTATTTATTAGAAGACTAGAAATGGATATATATGTTTCTTGCTCCTCTCCTGACGGAAGACCAACATTTTTAGGTGACTATGAGGACGAGGAGGTGCCCTTTAGCACCTATTATGGACCCGACCTGATTTTTGAGGAGATAGTTGAACCTGATCAGGGAGCCCAAGATTTCTAGCCATACTTGCTGTTTAGTTTCCTTCTTTGTTTTAAAGTTGTAATAAAGGACAAGTTCTCATAATTCAAATATTTTCTCTGCTTGTGTAGATGTTTCCAGATAGACCTCTAGTTCTAATTTAAATATTTTAAATAAAAAGTTTTTAAATTTTTGTATTTTAGAATGTTGTGCTTGAGTTACTACTGATTGATACAGCTTACTACCGCTAGTCTCACAACGGTGCAGGCTGGGAATGATCCGACTGGACCAAGAATCTTGGGATTGGGTCGTGACATATTTTTAGTTGTGGCCCATGCAGGTCTGTGTTCTGCAAATTTGGTATAGTCAACTTAGTCTAGACAAACATGCTGTCCCGCACCTTGACTTAGATTTAAGTATGACTTTAGGAAAATAGACTCTAAAATAATTAGAACACTTATAATATTCAATCCGTCACAACATAGGACCAAAATTAATATATATATATATTTTTTATTTATATATATATATATTTATATATATATATATATATATATATATATATATATATATATATATATATATAAAATATATATATATATATATATATATATATATATATATATATATATATATATATATATATATATATATATATTAAGTATGACTTTAGGAAAATAGACTCTAAAAATAATTAGATCACTTAGAATATTCAATCCGTCACAACATAGGACCAAAATTATCTATATATATATATATATATATATATATATATATATATATATATATATATATATATATTTGCTGGCTTATAGCTTCGTAGGATACCTTGCTTATTTATGTTACCTAAACTTTCCAAAGGATGGCAAGTGGGAAGACAACCCGTTCCGATCTTGCCATCGAAGAGGGTTCATCCACTGAGCACACCCCTACTCAGGCCCGTTCTGACCCTTCTCCATTGCAGCTCACAGATCGCCCTCATGCTGCACGGGCTCCCCGTACTGCTTATACTTCCTTAGTGCCTACATCATCATCTATTCCTCCCAGGACCACACTACCACCTTCTAACGGTGTGAATCCTCCGGTAGCTCCACCTGTGCCAGTAGACCCTACCAAACTTGTAGGCCTGCTACGAGGAGTTCTTAAGGTCCACGAAGACCGTAATTATGAGAGAGGGCATGGAGAATGCTTATAATGTGGCCATGGCAGCCCTAGATTCATCTCAGTCAGAACAGAGGCCTTCTAAGGTAAATAAGAATTTAAAAGTATACATTTTATTAAGGAAATTCAAGCATGACAAGAAACATGTTGTCCAGGTTAAGGTCACAAACATTGAGAACTTCAAGAAATTGGATCTGTGCTCATTCAAAGGAACAGAGGGCATCATCTACGAAGATGAATGGCTGGATGATATGGAGCGACTTTGCAACATCGCTTGGCTCCTTAAGGACCGTATGGTTGAGGTCGTCTCTCTTCAACTCAGGGATTTGGCTAGCATTTGGAACAAAAATGAGCCAAGGTTCCAGATTAGAGGAATCTCCCGGCATTCCTTCAAGAAGAAATTCATGTAGAAGTTCTTTTCGAAAGCCGCCCTAGAAGCTATGGGGAGACAATTTCATGACCTGAAGAAGGGAGACCGCACTATCGAGGAGTATGCAGCTGAGTTTAACTTACTCGACAGATTTGCCACCCGTCTGGTGGACGACCTAGTAGAGTGTATTAAGAAATTCTGATACGGTTTACGAAAGGAGATTCACACCTTGGTACCCGCAAATGGTACGAATACATATGTTAAAATATTAAAGGTGGCTCAAGATGTTGAGGCCAGTTCGCCTGCCCGACCCAAGAGGGAGCATCCAGGATCGAGCAGCAACTACCAGGGCAACTCCAAGAGGTACAACAACAGCAACAATAGGCCATCTTACCCTCCAGCGATCCAAGCAGCAGTCAGGGGCACCCAAGAAAGCACCCTAATACAACCAATCGAAGGTGCCCAACTATACATATTGCAAAAGACTCGCTCATACCACAGAGATCTTTAGGAAGAAGTAGGATATTGCCTTGCTTGTGGGTCTGCCACCCACCAGGTAAAGGACTATCCAACGACATTCAACAAGGCTGGAGCAAGATAGCAAAGAGGTCCACTACCTACCCTGTAGCAGCACTACAACCAGCACAAAGTAGGACAAACTTTTACCTTGGTCGTTGAGGTACCAATGACAGAACCAGAGGTTACAAGAGATGTCATCACAGGTACTATTCTATTACATTCGTACCCGACTTTAGCATTATTTGATTCGAGGGCTTCATAAAGCTTCATATCATCAAATTTTATTGCTGCATATCACTTAGATATAGGATGTAGTAAGATAATTTGTAGAATAATGATTGAAGATGGACCTATCCCAATCACGGAGACTTGCACCTGCCCTACCACTATATCGGGTCATACCTTCCCAGCACCCCTTTTAGTAATGTCTTTCCCTAACTACGACTTAGTCTTGGGAATGGACTGGCTGAGTGAGCATCATGCTCTGATAGATTGTCATCGAGGTAGTGTCATCTTTAGTTCACCTGGAGGACCTAAGTTCGAGGTGGTTCAAGCACCGGACAATATAGGGTGTGTCTCCTACACCTCTATCATAGAAGAAATTGGACCCCCTTATCCCCTTATAAATGAATTTCTAGACGTCTTCTCCAACAATCTTCCAAGATGACCCCCTGATCGAGATATGGAGTTCACTATCGACCTAGTACCTGGATCTTTACCTATCTCACAATAGTGCTATAGAGTCAATCCTAAGGAGGCCAAGGAGATGAAGGACCAGATCGACGAGCTCAAGGCCCAGGGATTTATCAGGAGTGGCATTTGACCATCAGGGACACCAATCTTATTTATGCCGAAGAAGGACGGAACCGTACAGATGTGCATACACTACTGGCATTGTATAAAATCACCATCAAGAATAAGTACCCTCTGTAGCATTGACGATCGCTTCGACTAGTTGAGCAGAGTGAAGGTGTTTTCGAAGATAGATCTCAGATCCAATTACCACCAAGTCAAAGAACGAAATGAAGACATTCCAAAGACGGCGTTGAACACCAAATATAGATAATATGAGTTCTTGGTCATGCCCTTTAGTCTTACAAATGCTGCAGCAGTATTCATGAACCTCATGAACAAGGTCTTCCATGAGTACCTGGAGCAGTTTGTCGTTGTCTTTATCTATGACATTCTGATCTATTCGAAGAAGGTGAAGCTATATGGCAAGCTGTCTAAGTACGAGTTTTCTTAGAAAATATGGACTTTTTCGGTCACTTTATCACAGAAGAAGGCATTTCAGTAGATCCCAAGAAGATAGCTGTCGTAGAGATGTGGACAACTCCCAGATCAGTTGTAGAGTTAGAAGATTCTTGGGTTTAGCTGGGTATTACAGGAAGTTTATGAAAGACTTCGCAAGGATTGCCGAGCCCATGACCAAGCTAACCAAGAAGAATGAAGAATCTGTCTGGACTGAGGCATGCCAGGCATCATTTGAAGAATTAAAGAGAAGGTTAACATCAGTACCAATCTTGTTGGTACCCTCAGGATCAGGTGGATTCTCCATCTATAGCGACGCTTTCAGCAAGGGATTAGAATGTGTACTATAGCAGCATGGAAAAGTAATTGCTTATGCTTCTCAGCAGTTATGAAACCATGAAAAGAATTACACGACGAATGACCTAGAGCTAGCAGCGGTCATCTTCGCATTGAGACTCTGGAAGCACTACCTATACGGCAAAAAAGTAGAGATGTACACGGACCACAGAAGTCTCTAGTATGTCTTTACACAAAAGGAGCTCAACATGCGCCAGAGACGATGGCTGGATCTCATGAAGGATTTTGATGTCAACTTGCTGTACCATCTGGGTAAGGCTAACGTAGTTACTTATGCGCTTAGTCGGTACCCGATGGCAATGTTTCTAACAAAGGACATACATTGCTAGAAGACGTAGAGAAGCTTGGGCTAGAGATTATGTTACCAGAAGCAGTGATGATGAAGCTTAGAAAAGAAGCTACAGTACCATGAGTTGACTGCCCATGGTACAATTACAAGTACAGTCTAACCTAATTAATATATTCAAGTAGACTCAATTCCAAGATAAGGCACTGTACAAGATCAGAGATCGAGTGTTAGTTGGAACTCTTGAATGTTTCTCAATAGCTAGAGATGAGCATTATGACATGGTACGAGGCTTTGCGTACCGACTGGTAAATTAAGGAACGAACTGATGTAGGAGGCACATTAGTCATAGCTTCCATCCATCCAGGAGGAAACAAAATGTACAAAGACAT